>JAAGEH010000452.1:1520764-1553093 GCA_011751065.1 Lasiurus cinereus | reverse complement strand
GCGATGTGCTTACTATTTCTTAATTCCCAAGGCAATTCCTGGTCCCTCTCCACCAGTTTGTCCAGGAATTGCAGGTGTTCCCACTGGTGGTTTCCAAGGAGACAGGCCCATGGTGGAGTGTGAGGCTCCACCCCGGTAGCCTGCACCGCAGAGCCTGCCTCTGGGAGGAGCCACAGCGTTCCCCTCCTTAACTGGTAGTACATGCGGGGAGAAGTGAGATTGCCTCCATTATTCAAGGCGCTCGGGGTGCCGGTAGCAACAATTACCCAGACGCATAAATACAACAAAGTTAATTAAAACGTTAGCTGATATAAATAACCTAAGGTTATTGAACACTGTTCCATTTTAAATTAATAAATACGCAAAGGTAATGTTTATAATTAAAGCTATAATTTATCTTCATGCTCTGTTTGTTTAATAGCAGTGGTAATATAACACTACACGCAGAAATGTAGTAATAGATTTGTTTAGCACTGACATTATAAACAAATGTCTCAGTCTATTTATTCTAAGTTATGATACAGATTCTTTTCACATGCATCTGATGGCCTTTAAACCATTTAAAGCGAACTGCATTAATGTAATCTAATCTTGATACCGCACATAACATTTCAGTTTGAATTATCCCGAACCCATGATCCATTTTATTAGTCACAAAGCACTTTCTACATTTATGATAATGGCAAACCTCGCTCTGTTATTTAAATCCCCTGGCGGAAGGGATATGTGTTTCTTTTCTAAGAAATAAAAATATAAAAATTAAAAAAAAAAAAACCCGCACATTCGGGGCAGTCAAGTACAAATAAGGAAAAGTCAGCGCCCAGCCAGGCCCTTTAACAGAGCAAACAATTCCACATTTTATGACATTAGCAAATAATAAAGGGAAGGACTGACATTTACAGTTGATGAGATTTTATGTTATAACAGATGATGAAAGTGGAACAGAAATCACCCGGAGGACCGGGTCCCCGGGGACCAGCCATCCTGAGGCACCCTCTACCTGTGCACTGTCTCCGGGGGAGGCACTTCCCACTTTGACCTTCATTCGACCTTGGGAAGGTCCTAGGCCTACCCCAGGTCTGAGGCTGGCGCCGACAGCTGAGCCGGGCCATACCTTTTGAACCCCCTTCCTTTAGTTTCATTCTCCGTGCTCCCCACTTCTTCCTCCACTTCCTTTCGTTCCCATCTCTTGGACTCCAGGGAACCCTTCCTCTCCACCCTTTAATTTAAATTATAATCAACAGCCAGCCTGCTCTTTCCTGGGGTTGCATGGAGTAGAGAGGAAATAAGAGGATTTTGTCTTCCTTCTTTGCGGACTTCTAGCTTCCCCCCCTCTTAACATAGCTGCTGGTTTTTCTCCCTCCTTAATCCCCTTTAAAATAAATGTTTCGTCTGGGTTTATTTGCAGTCGGCGCAAGACGGTTCACTTCATGTTAGGAAGAATATTTCATCGGGTGTCTTAGAAACAGTTGCCCCTTAAATACACAGAAAAAAAATAATTTTTAAAAAAGGCATTTCTTTTTCTCCCTCCGTTCTTTCTTTTGCAGGAGGGAAGCAATGTAGCAGGCCTATTTTTGGACAAAGAATGGGCCAGGGAAGATTTTAACTTTTTTTTTTTTTAAATTCTAAACAGATTACACACTTTGAAAAATCCTAAAAGGATTTCCTCTACTGGAACCTCTGAAATTCAGAAGGGATTTAAATTTAGGATTATAAGCTATCCCACCAAATATATATCCTGTGAGCAAATATCACATTTTAGGAGTCTTTTTTAAAAAAAATATATGTTTTATTGATTTTTTTACAGAGAGGAAGGGAGAGGGATAGAGAGTCAGAAACATCTATGAGAGAGAGACATCGATCAGCTGCTTCCTGCACACCTCCTACTGGGGATGTGCCCGCAACCAAGGTATGTGCCCTTGACCTGGGACCTTTCAATCTGCAGGCCAACGCTCTATCCACTGAGCCACACCGGTTACGGCACATTTCAGGAGACTTTTGTAGCTGCTGCTCTGGCTGGTTCTCTGTGTTGTGTGCAGTATCAATAAAACGGGGGACTGTGGGGCTCAGGGGCACTTGCAGAGCTGGGGCTGCGGGCTGGCTGCTGTCAGAGGTCCCCAGGCCCCTCTGCGCTGGGCGGGCTGGCAGGGCCAGGGGGAATACTGGTCCCAGCAAGATCTGAGGGTTGGGCCAGAGGAAGCAATGATGAGGAGAGAAAAGATAAAAACATCCACCTCCCTCTCTCCCTGCTGCCTTCTCAGACAGATGTCCTTTACATGCAGGCCTTTCCCAAATGCATTTTTACTTTTTTTATTACTATTTTAAATGCTCTCAACGAGGGAGAGGGCTAGAGAGAGAGAAACATCAGTGATGAGAAATAATCATGGATCGGCTGCCTCCTGCACATCCCCACTCTGGGGATCTAGCCTGAAACCTAGGCATGTGCCCTTGACTGGGAATCGAACCAGGACCTCCTGGTTCATAAGTCCATGCTCAACCCCTGAGCCACACCGGCTGGGCCCAAGTGCACCTTCATTTTGATCCTTTCCCGGGAAGGTTCTGTGGCGGAGGAGTGGGTTGTGACAGGCTTCAGACACGTCACCCCACGATAAGGCACCTCGGCACGCCAAGGTGCTTAAGCTGAAGCCATTTGAGAAATTGAAAGCCAACAAAATGCTGAAACCGGTGTGGCTCAGTGGATAGAGTGTCTGCCTGCGGACTGAAAGGTCCCAGATTCGATTTTGATCAAAGACATGTACCTTGGTGGCGGGCACATCCCCAGTGGGGGGGCGTGCAGGAGGCGGCTGATCGATGTCTCTCTCTCATCGATGTTTCTAACTCTATCCCTCTCCCTTCCTCTCTGTAAAAAACTAATAAAATATAATTTTAAAAAAGAAAGAAAGAAAGCCAACCAGGCAGCGTCCTCCACCAGCCCTGGCCATTTCATTCTGAGCGAATAGGGCAGCTCCCCCGTCAGGTGGCTGGTGCGGGGTTTAGGGGAGCAGGTGTGCGGGAGGCCGAGGACCGGAGCGTGGTCACTCATGGTAACAACAGGTGTCAGCACCGGCTCTTCCCAGAAAGGGCTCCGGACTTCAAGTTCCGGTTGTGTCCCGTCCTTCCGTTCCATGGGGGTAGGGGTGGGGGTCGGGGCGAGACTTGGGTTCCGTGCTGCTGGAGGTCAAGGTTCTGTCCTCTGCACAGGCGTGGGCACGCAGGTTTGGTCTCGGCCTCTGCAAAGCCAGCAAAGCCAGCAAACAGCACATGAGACGGGACCGGGTCTCCAGGTAGGAAAGCGCAGGTGCAGGAGGACGCGCTGGCTGCTCCGGAGGCAGGGCAGGTGGGGGGGTGCCCTCCCTGTGGTGGGAAGAACGGGGGGTCCTTCTCTCCAAAGACAGGGGGGCATGAGGGACCTGAAGGAGGGGTGTGGCCAAGCTTCCCCAGGTCCCTGCTGTCCCAACGGCCCTTCTTCTTATCGCAGTTTCCTGTGGCTCTCCACTCCTCACCCACCTTCCTCTAGAAACCCTCCAGTTTAGTCCTCTTCTACTGCAGTGGTGGGCAAACTGTGGCTCTCGAGCTGCCGCGGTTTGTCACTCTGTTGACTAAGGAGTTTGCCGACTACTGGGATAGGGGCTTATTATTTTATTTTGATGTTTACACACATGCGTGAAAAAAAAATCACAAGGATTTATTTTTTATATATGATAAATTCAGGTTACTGTACCTTTAATGACCTTACAAAACTATATATTTGCCAAATAACAAATTTGTATTTGTTTTTTTTTAATCTCCTAATTTTCCTATTTTTTAAAAAAAATATGTTTTATTGATTTTTTACAGAGAGAAAGGGAGAGGCATAGAGAGAAGCATCGATGAGAGAGAAACATTGATCAGCCGCCTCCTGCACACCTCCTACTGGGGATGTGCCAGCCACCAAGGTACATGCCCTTGACCGGAATCGAACCTGGGACCTTTCAGTGTACAGGCTGACACTCCATCCAGTGAGCCAAAACCAGCCTGGGCTAATTTTCCTATTTTTAGTTCCTGATACATGTGCTCACCACAAGGAAACACAACAGCCTGTCATTATTGGAATCCAGAGTCTAGGCCAGTGGTCGGCAAACTCATTCATGGACAGAGCAGCAAACCGTGGCTCCGGAGCCGCATGTGGCTCTCAAGCTGCAGTTTGCTGACCACTGTTCTAACAGAAGCTCCAACAGTGGTTCTCAACCTTTTTTAATGCTGTGACCTTTTAATACAGTTCCTCATGTTGTGGTGACCCCCAATCGTAAAATTATTTTCGTTGCTACTGTTAATGAATCATAATGTAAATATCTGTGTTTTCCGATGGTCTTAGGCGATCTTGCTAGCAGCTTTCAACCTGTGGGTGGCGACCCACAAGTTGAGAACGGCTGCTGTAGAGCCTAAGACCATCGGAAAACACAGATAGTTACATGATGATTCATTAACAGTACCAAAATTACAGTGATGAAGTAGCAACAAAATAATTTTAAGACTGGGGGTCACCACCACATGAGGAGCTGTATTAAAAGGTCACAGCATTAAAAAAGGTTGAGAACTACTGCTCCAGAGTCACATCAAACTAACATCATTCAATTAACGTGGATGCTTTTCTCTTGTCAATCTGTCTGTTCCAGGGGCGGCCCCAGCTGAGAATGTGGGAACCGCCGGCTGGGTAAGTGACATGAACTTTCAATGTCTATAGCTCACTTTGCGCGAAGGTTCCCCCTCTTCCCGAGCCTCTGCAGCGGTCCTCAGTGCGGGCATTTGCTCCCGAGGGGGTGTTTGGTAACAGCTGAGGACACTTTTGAGGTTGCTAG
Organism: Lasiurus cinereus; assembly: GCA_011751065.1. Classification (NCBI taxonomy): domain Eukaryota; kingdom Metazoa; phylum Chordata; class Mammalia; order Chiroptera; family Vespertilionidae; genus Lasiurus; species Lasiurus cinereus. The sequence continues at coordinate 1,548,255 of JAAGEH010000452.1, read as the reverse complement.
ACATCCTGCCGTCTTCGTTAGAAACGCTCACACCTGTGGGGGATTGTTAAGCGTTTAATTGAGCTAAACTGCCGACCAATGCCGAGAAGCAGGACCTCCGTGGATGCGAAGATGCTCCAGAAAACGGTCGTTTTGCAGCAGCATATTTGGTGCGTCCCAATCAAAGGAGGAGGAGACGGGGATACCCGGGATTCCTCGGTGGCAGATTATGGAGGAGGGAGAAATCAAAGCGGGAAAAACCCTGAGGTGGGGGAGGAATAAGTGAAGAGAAGAACGCTTCTCTTACGTCCGTTGGGTACAGGCTGGTTAACAATGAACATGTACGGCACGTGGGGATGGAATTCGGGGAACAGGGTAGTAACAAGGGCTTCTGCGGCCCCGTGCTCTGGTGGGGTAGGCATTCTGGGGGGCCCAGAGAGAGGAGGTGACGTCACCATTCCCAAGGTATCGTCACTGAGATCAGAAAGACAGCAGACAGGCTCGTTCAGGGTCAAGGTTGACCTTAGTGAAGGGAGCTAAGACCTGGGAGGTGACTACCCCAGGCCACAATCCTGGCCTCCCTGGAGCTTGCCAGGTTTAGCCGGTGGCCCCTTTTCTCATGCACCCTATAGTGCATAGGCCATTCCCCCCAAACCTAGAAGTATCCACCCTAGAATGTCCATCATGCCCATGTCTGTGTGCTGTCATTGTTAATAACCCGCTGGAGGATTTAGCAATCACTTTCAAACATAGGACCTCAGCCCGGCCAGCGTAGCTCAGTGGTTGAGTGTCGACCTAGGAACCAGGAGGTCCCAGTTCGATTCCTAGTCAGGGCACATTCCTGGCTGGTGGGCTCGATCCCCAGGAGGGGGCTTGCAGGAAGCAGCTGATGGATGGTTCTCTCTCATCCTGGATGTGTCTGTCTTTCTCTCCCTCACCCTTCCTCTCTGAAATCAATACAAATATATTTTTAAAAAAGTACGATGTTATACTTTTCCAACTCAATCCTTACCCTCCCTGTAATTCTCAGTGGAATTCACATTAGCACTAGAGTGGACACCAAATCGTAGATAGGAACAACAAACATACTGAAGAATCCCCCCCGCCCTGCCTTTGGGGGGTTCTGTTCTGATGGGAGAGGCGGGCCTAGGGTGGTGGTGCAAGTGACTGTTGATACAGGGGAAGAAGGAATGGGGGAGGGTCTGAGCTTCTGGCTTCTCACCTGCCTGGATATGAGGTGGAGAAGAAGGGCAGAGAGATCCACGAGAGGGAGCAAACCCACCTAGTTACCTCAGTCAGTGTGAAATGCATATGGCGGAGCACCATGGGAAACAGGTGGGAGAGATGTACACGGGGAACTTGGCCGGGGGAAGGGAGTGTGGGGCACAGACAGGCCAGCGAGGGAGAGAAAGCTAGACACATTCATGATGAGAGAGAATCATCCATCAGCTGCTTCCTGCAAGCCCCCTCCTGGAGATCGAGCCCACCAGCCAGGAATGTGCCCTGACTGGGAATGGAACCGGGACCTCCTGGTTCATCGGTCGACACTCAACCACTGAGCTACGCTGGCCGGGCTGAGATCATATGTTTCCTAGGGAATCGTCTCCTCCGAGAAAGGGGATCCCCAGTCCAGCCCACGCCTGGGCTCCTGGTGTCTAAAAGCAGTGCCCCCTGCCTTGAAGAGAGAGCTCTCCCTCTCCTCTGGCAGCCGGGAGACAGAGAGCCAGGCTCTGCCAAACCCATAAAACAAGAGCTTCCGCCGGAGCCAGGCCTCTTTGAGCCATCGCTTGTGCTATGAGGCACAACCACGGAGACGGGGAATTTTTCATGTTGATTGCAACTACACCGTCGGAGCCATGCACATCCCGTGTAAAATCAATGTCTGCTCGCTGGAGGGGAGTCGGGGGGGGGGGTGGGGGGGGGGGAGAGGCCTGGGGATTTTATCTTGTAAGTCCGCTTTGCAGATAATCGCCTGCCTCGGGCTGGAAGGCAAAAGAAAGAACAGACAAAGATGGTGGTTCAATGGTCGGGCCCTTGCATGGGGCTCGTTTGTGAGGGCACAGGCCCGTGTTGGCGGCGGGTCTCGGGGTCTGGGGGAGAGATGGGGTGGGCAGGTTCTGAACGGGAGTGGTCTGCGAAGGCCAAGGCATGATCCGCAAGCTCACCGGAAGGGTCACCGGAAGGGTCACTGGAAGGGTCACTTAGGGAGGGTTCAGAGAGCCACCAGGTCTTCGTGTCCTGACGATGGGCATGTGCCAGTTCTTTGTGTCCAACAGGAGGGGAGCACACTGGTTTGGGGTGGGGAGGTGGGCTGAATGGCGAGTTTAAGTTGGTACCCAGACTCCTTATTTGTGACCCATGGGGTTTCTAACAGCTTTTCTTTAAATGGAATGTATTGGGGTGACATCTATAATAATAAAAGCGTAATATGCTAAGTAGACTGGACAGCGAGGCGACCTTCTGAACATCCTTCCAGACGACCTTTCAGAAGAAGCTGGGGCTGTGAGAGCCGAGCCCCTTGCAGGAATTTAGTGAATCAGGCCTCTAGTTGGTTAATAAAATGATACAGCTCTTCTTTATTGGTGGGATGTTTAGGGGAGGAGATGGAAGGAAGGAAGGAAGGAAGGAAGGAAGGAAGGAAGGAAGGAAAGAAGGGAGGGATGGAGACTTGATCTCAGCACAAGGAAAAGCACGGTGTAACCCTGCGTGGTTTCGGGTGTCTACTCGTCTCACCGAGAGGGTCACTCACACAACACACAGGCGTCGACCATGGTGCTGGACAGCCAACACCAATATAACGTCACAGGGTGTGTCCCCGCCCAGCTTCTGGAGGGGACACGGAGGGGCAAGCCTTCATGGGCCTTTGGCTCCAGTCACTGTCGGGTCTCCATGACACTCAACCACTGAGCTACGGTGGCTGGAGCGTTGGCCCGTGGACCAAAGGGTTGCGGGTTCGATGCCCAGTTCAGGGCAGGTACCTCGGTTGCAAGTTTGATGCCCAGCCCTGGTCAGGCTGTGTGTGTGAGAGGCAACCAATCAGTGTCTCTCTCTCTCTCTCTCTCATAGAAGTTCCTCTCCCCTCCCTTTCTTTCCCCTCCTTCTTATCCCTCCGTCCTTCTCTCCCTCTAAAGTTCAATGATAAAAAATACATCCCTGGGGGCGGATTAAAAAATAATAATAAGCTGGCTTACCCTGTTTCCCCCAAAATAAGACAGTGTCTTCTATTAACGTTTGCTCCCAAAGATGCGCTAGGTCTTATTTTCAGGGGATGTCTTATTTTTCCATGAAGAAGAATACGGGACACATTTATTGTTGAACAACAACAAAAGGAAATGTATGACCTGTCTACGGGACGGTAGTCGTTGTCATCACAAACCAGCTCACGGATGGGCCGCAGCGCAGCCGGAGCTGTTCGGGCCGGGCGAGGTTTCTTTACATCAGGAGTCAGATGCCTTCTATTCTGGGGAGGCCTTATGTTCGGGAGGATTCCTTCTATTACAGTGAGAGGCAAAACTGGAAGTAGATCTTATTTTCGGGGGATGTCTGACTTTCGGGGAATCAGGGTAGCAAATCCAGGCTTCCCTGTAGTCCTCCCGCGTGCCGGCTGCCGCACCCAGAACATCGGGCGAGGCCGTGGCCGTCTGGAGCGGGCGTGCGCTCTGGTTCTCGGGGTGCCTCCGGGAGATTTGCTGCGATATAAACGAGGGTGATGTACGGGGCTCTGGGGGCTCTGGATCATCACAGTAGATCATGATAATGATGAAATCAGCCCGAGCCGCCTTCCCTGTAATTCGATGGTCACACGGCCGCTGAGGCCACGGAACCCCTCGGCCCGTGGGTTGGAGGCTGGATGGTGTTGGAGACGGGCGCTGTGGTCTGCTCCGCGCCCAGGTGGTGGAGCATGACAGGGTGCTGGCAGGTGACCGGTGGCTTTTTACTCCGGCGGCGGATGAGAATTCCAGAGGCTGTCATTGTGGGCCAGTGGAATGACGCTGTGGGGAGGCCCAGCGGGTGACGGAACCCAGGCCCCTCGCCTCCCCTCGAAGGCGGGGCGCCCCTCCCTGCCCCAGACCTGGGCTGTGTCACGCAGACGGAGTCACGGTGTTTATTAATTTCTCTGTTTTACACAGAAGGACATCCCCCCGCCCCCCACAGAACACGAGGTGCCTGTCACTTGGACTTTGCTTTAAGCAACTCCGTCAACATGTTCCTAATTTAGAACAGTCACTTTCTAAGCTCAATGCCAACACGTGTGATCTGGGGGTTCTGGGTGGCTCTAAATGAGAACTAGGTACAGCTGTGGCTCCAGAGAAGCTGCATTTTATCAAAACGGAGGGGAATAGCGCTCTTTCCCTCGGGGCTCCTTGGAGACTGGGGGGCGAGGGGGACAGTGATATCTCAGGAAAGGTCGTGACCCTCAACACACCTGGCCTGCACCCCGGCCTGCCTCCAGGTGGTGGCCTGCGGACGGCCCTCCATCTTCCCCAGTTCTCTCCTCCTCCCCTGGAGTCTGACCAATGGACTACGGGGGGCCGGGCCTCAGGAGAAGGACAGCTTCCATCTTTCCCGCTTGGAACACTCCTTGAAACCTGGCCACCATGTGGTCGCACCTCTGGCTGCCCTGTGGAGAGCCTTTGTGGGTGAGAATTCCGGCCCCCGACTTGGATGGGGCCTAAATGGGCAGTGGGACATCCCTCCAGGGGTCGCAGATTGGAGAGGAAGCAGGCGGGGCTGAAGCCCCCTCCCCCTTCCTGCCGTGCAGTGCATGAATTCCGTGCACCGGGCCTCTAGTTCATGAATAAGAGCGAATGCTTCTGAGGCGGAAGGAGAGTCTGCGATCGGCTACTTCTGTCTGCCCTGAGCATGGTAGCACAGATGGTGTGTTGTTTACATTTCCGCCTTCCCATCTGATATCAGCCATGTCTCCCAGGATCTACTAAGAGTCTGGGGGATAAAAAAAATGGGGCGGGTGAGAGGAGGATGAAGTCTTGTGGGTGGTGGTTACAGGAGCCCCCACTCCTCTCAGAGGTGTCTTTACCGCTGCCAGGGTGCACCGGGCAGACTCTGCCACCATCTTGCGTCCTCCTCCCTCCGAGGGAGCTGCTGACCTAGTTCCCAGCTCCTGAGCTCCTACTCAACCCCCCCACCCCCCACCCCCGTCCCGTGCAGACCCTTGCGGAGCCTCAGAAGCAGAACAATGCCAAAACCGGAGCGAGAGGCGGCGTCCATGCAGGATCCTGAAGCGGGGCCCGCATCCCTGACTGGATTACTCCTCGAGCGATCATTTGTTTGCAAGCTGTTAATTAAGAGCACAATTAATTTCCGCAGATTATAAATAACGGAGCGCGCAGCGGCGTTCCCCGTAGAGCCCATGAAAAATTACCTAAATCATCTCAGGATCCCGAAATAGTTTGCCACGTGACAGACTCACATGGGCTCCAGAACCAGGTTGGCACTGCTATTCTCTCTCTCTCTTTCCTGTGGGTGAAAAAGGGGAAAGGAAGAAAGAAAGAAAAAAAATAAAAATCCCCGGAAAACTCAGCAACTGTGAGCTTGTACGCGAAGTTAGAAATGTATGGGTGCAAAGCAGTTTCATTAATCACCCTGTTCTCTCTTAGGCCTGGTCTGTCCAGAAGGAAAAATTAAAAAAAAAAACAACAAAAAAACTGTTTATCTCAGCTTCAGACAAACAGCGGTTATAACTAGATTATTCCCCTCAGAAAGATTGTCCCTAGGACTCTCATCTCACCGCCCTCATGGACGGCTCTACAGGAGCAGTTGTTTAAAAGTGTGGAGAAGTGCCGAAACCGGTGTGGCTCAGTGGATAGAGCGTCAGTCTGTGGACTGAAGGGTCCCAGGTTCCATTCCGGTCAAGGGCATGTACCTTGGTTGCGGGCACATCCCCAGTGGGGGGTGTGCCGGAGGCAGCTGATCGATGTTTCTAACTCTCTGTAAAAAAATCAATAAAATATATATTTTTAAAAAAGCCTTCTTTATTTAAAAATATATATTTTGAAAGAATTTGAGATCCCTACCAAGTTGTAAGAATAGCACCGGGTTTTCTCCCATTCTTCCCCCAGCTGCCCCCAAAGGTAAAGTCTTAGATTCAAAAGGACGTTATGGATACTGGGACATCGACATTCTTCAATACTGTCAACCCACAAACAGGCCAAGTTCAGATTTCACCCGTCCCCGGTCTGACTTGTTGCCGTAGCAAAATAATATTAATGACGACAACAATAATATAACACCCAGCCACAAGGTTTCTGTGAGGCAGCGGTTCTCAACCTGTGGGTCGTGACCCCTTTGGGGGTCGAACGACCCTTTCACAGGGGTCGCCTAAGACCATCGGAAAATGCAGATTATTTACATCACGATGCATCACAGTAGCAAAATTTCATGGTTGGGGGTCACCACCCCATGAGGAACTGTATGCAAGGGTCGAGGCCTTAGGAAGGTTGAGAACCACTGCTGTAAGGACTGAGAGCATCACTCACGTGACTCACTTTACATAAATGACCTCGGAATATTCACCCCGAAATGGAAGCCACCCCCCTCCTCTTCATTCAGATCTGAGTTAACGAGAAGCAGGTCTAACCACGGCAACTACATGTCTCCTAGACACTAAACGCGTCTCGTCTTCTTTCTCACCAGCTCGGCCTTCCAGCGTCAAGAGCGATGCTGAGCCGGGTGTGACGGGTTAGCGGGGAAAGCGGGAGGAAGCGCAGGCTGGCCTCGGGGCTCTGGTGATAAAACCAGAGGAACAGAAGCATCTTCGTTTCTGTTCCAGGCAGCGGTTTATTTTCTGCTTCCCCAGCCATCCAGACCTCTTTTCTCGTGCCTCTGCTATAAAAAGAGCAAAATGCCTAATTATAGCCACTTCTTTGCGAAGGGCCTAGCCGCTGCTGCCCAGGGAGCGGGTGTGAGCGCGCAGTTTTATTGTCTCTGCTTCTTGCCTGACGTGGAACGTTTCCGCAGACCTGCGTGCGATTCTATCCCCTTCCATCTGACATAGCTCAGCTCTTAGGATCCGCGCGCCTTTCGCCTGCTTGGCAGGCCCCGTGGGGAACACGCGAAGGGAAAGAGATGGCTTTTGTCCCCAAGGAGCTTGAAATCGAGGGAGGATGGACACGCACGCCAGTGTTATTTCCCTTGGAATTTATGTATTGCCAGCTCTTTCCTTTATCTCTTGAGTCGTACTCTCCCAGGCACGGAAAGGTGACTATCAGAGGAATCTCTGTTCTAGAAGGTATTCCCTGAAGCTTCTAATATTCTCGGAGGAAAAAATGCTTTGCTCATCGACTAAATCTTTCTTGAACACATACTAGGTGCTAAGCACTTTTCTACGAGTTGCGAGTCCTGCAGGGAACAAGAGGGACACTCTTCCTGCTCCACCGGAGTGGATCCTATATCATAAAAGCCTAATAGGCTAAGTGTCCGGGTGTCTGGTCAGCCAATCAGAGCGTAATATGCTAATGATAGGCTAAGGCCACTCAACTACTTGCTATGACGTGCACTGACCACCAGGGAGAGATGCTCTGACCAGTAAGTTAGCTGGCTACTGGGGTCCGGCTGATTGGGACTGAGCCAAGATGAGCCGGACACAACCTGGAGCCCTTTTGTGTCCCTCTCTAACTGGCCAATCTCCTGTGTCCCTCCCCAGCCTTGAATGTGCACTGGTGGGGTTCTTCGGACTGGCCTGCACCCTCTTGCAATCTGGGATCCCTCAGGGGATGTTGGAGAGCCAGTTTTGGCCCGATCCCCAAGGCCAGCCTGAGGGACCCCACTGGTGCACGAATTTGTGCAGTTTATCTTCCCATAAAAGAGAAATATGGAAAGTGGTGTCCAAAATGGAGAAAGCAGGTTGAAGAGTACCCAACAGAGCAGTGGATGCCACCAGAAGGCAGAATTGGCAGCAGTAGGAGCCTCTGGTTTCTCCTCTCTCCTATTATGTGGCAAAAGACCCCCTTCCTCCTCCTGACAGTGAGGTCTGATCGTCTCAGCCAACACTTCCTTCAGAGGGACATGACGTGGCCAACGGGAAGTCTCAACTTCATATTCAGTAGAACATTCGTGTCCTTTACGGAGGAAGATTTTGCCCTCTGGAGTATCAAGACCTTTACATCAGCAAAGTCCAGAACTGGGGGCAGTTTGTTAACAGGAGAAAACCACGTATTATCTGAAAAGAGCGAGGCTTTCCTATCGACTCCTAAGAGCCACCATGACGATTCTCTTAACTTTTCTTGCCCAAGCCTCACACGGCACCAGTCAAGCACAGATCAAATCCATCAAGTCCCTCAGATCAGATCAGATCAGATCAAATAATGGCAGCTGAGGACCCCCGCAGGCCCACTGGCCGGGCGGGACCAGCTGGAGAGCATCCTCTAGCTCTGGGTGACCCTGGAAATCGGCAGCCCCTGGGTTACTTAATAATTACTTCTGGTATCTCCTGCTAATTGGATAGAGAAAAATTGCATTAGGCAGATCGATATCTGCATGCGAGGTGCCAGAGGCTGTATTGATTCTCTCCACCGGGAAGACTACATCTGGACTAGGAGCTGCAATTGAAGTCGGCACCTACTTAAGCTCAGAGTAATCCACTGTGATTCTCCAAGACCCATCCGTCTTCTGTGCAAAGACACGGGCGGACTAGCTAAGAGGGTGATAGGGTTGATCTCCGAGCCGTGGTCCGTGGCCTCAATCTCTGCGTTCCTCCAGGGGTTAGTATTGTTTTGGTTCACTCTGTTTGTGCGGAGGAGAGCTCTAGAAGCTTCCCTTTCATCCGTCTTTCATAAACCGCTCGCTCCACAGCTGTCTGGAGAGTCCCCTTTCCTCCTGTGAACTCAGGACCTGGGGAGATGTCCAAGATGGGTTCCCGTAGCCACGGAACCCCCTATAGCAGTGGTTCTCAGCCTTCCTCAGGCCGCGACCCTTGCATACAGTTCCTCATGGGGTGGTGACCCCCAACCATGAAATGTTGCTACTGTTCTGCATCGTGATGTAAATATCTGCATTTTCCGAGGGTCTTAGGCGACCCCTGTGAAAGGGTCATTTGACCCCCAAAGGGGTTGCGACCCACAGGTTGAGAACCGCTGCCCTATAGCCATGGAACCCACTATCAGATGGCACAGGCCGGACCTCTACGAATCAGCCGCACTCTGGCCTCGGTTCACAGCTGTGTGGTGAGGTCCCAGGAATTCGTGATACAGTGGTACCTCGAGATACGAGTTTAATTCGTTCCGTCACCTTGAGGCGTGGGAAACTATGAGACGCTCGAGTCGCGGTAAACTGGTAGGTCGTGTGCAGCCGGCCGATCCGCGCGATGACTCCTATCTCAAATGTGGCTCGTATTTCAAAGCAAAAATCGCTCCCTCGACGGCTCGTATCTCAAAAATCTCGTATGTTAGGGCACTCGTATCTCAAGGTACCACTGTACTTCAGAGGTACTCAGTCCAGTGATGCCACCGAGATCTGGGTATCTCCCCTTTCCCACTGCACGGTTACCATGGCAAAGGGCCATTCTATTCCGGAGGGGAAGACGAGGAGGAAGCTTTGCAGCTCACACCTATGATAGGATTGTGGGCTCCTTCCTCAAAGGCCCTTTCTTTTCTTTTCCCCCAAGGGATGCTGGGTCAGCGCTGAAATCCAGTGCTCAGAATCGGGCAGGAACCATCATTCTCTGCCACGCTGACACAGGTCATGCGTCCATTGACCCGGTCTAGAGTTCGCCAAGGAAGCAGGCCAGGTTGGCCCTTTGTGAGCTGTCAGGAACCCACCCCACGGCAGAGTTCCCCAGGTGTCAAACCATTCCCATTGGTCGCTCAAGGTGCCTCTGACGATTGTGCCCCCTGCCACCCCCGCCGGAAACAGAGAGCCCTTTGCAACGGCCGCATCTCGCATGTCTCCCTTGCAGTGTAGCCACGGCCTTGCCTTCAAAGCTCTTGCCCCTCCTCTCGCCACGTACCTCTCAGTGCTTTGGGGCGGGAGAGTGTTGGGAGCCCTTTCAAAGGTGGGTGAGTGAGTGGAATATAACTATTTTACTCCAATGTTCCTTTCTTAATTTTTATATATGTCATATTTTTAAAAAAATATTTTATTGATTTTTTACAGAGAGGAAGGGAGAGGGATAGAGAGAAATATCGATGAGAGAGAGAGACATTGATCAGCCGCCTCCTGTACTCCTCCCCCCCCACACACACACACCTTGGGGGACATGCCCTTGACCGGAATGAACCTGGGAACTTTCAGTCCGCAGGCTGACACTCTATCCACTGAGCCAAACAGATTTCAGCCAATGTTCCTATCTTTCTCCATCTTTGGAGTGTCCCTTCTACATCATTACAAAGAATTGCATGACTATTGACTTTATTGACAGCCACTACTGAGTCCAGATTTCTATCAACCACTGGGACCACTCCCAGTGGCCTGAGTGAACCCGTTGGTTTTAGAATCTCTGACGAAGACACCTGTGTCCTTAAATGCAGCCTCCTGCAGAATCGCGATGCCCTCTTTCGTCGATGATCTGCCCACACAGGTTTCCTAAGTTTTGCTGACATCATTGAGCACAGTCTTGAGTTTTTACAGTGCACGCCTTCTTTTTCGGTTTCAGTCTGCAACTGGCGGCACAGGCCATGTCGAGCTCTGACTCCACCTGGAGGCCTGGAGCCGATGAGAGGTTGGGCAGTGAGTCCAGGGGATGATGGGTGCTCCTGTGATGGCCCGGCCTCACAGGGTGCCCGTGTTGGTGGTTCTGGCAGAGAAGGAGGCCAGGACTGGCAGGTTAAAGTGCTTAAGAGTTCCTCAAATCTTCTCACACGCCACCACGTCCATCCTCAGCACCCTCTTCTCTCCCAATCAATTCTCTGCCCTGCTGAAACCAGTTTGGCTCAGTGGATAGAGCGTCGGCCTGTGGACTGAAAGGTCCCAGGTTCGATTCCAGTCAAGAGCATATATCTTAGTTGCAGGCACATCCCCAGAGTGGGGCGGGCAGGAGGCAGCTGATCAGTCTCTCTCTCACTGATGTTTCTAATTCTCTATCCTTCTCCCTTTCTCTCTGTAAAAATCAATATAATATATTAAAAAACAATTCTCGGCCCTGTGCACAGAGACTCATTGAGGCTGTTGATTCCACCCACGTTGGGCGACCCACAGGATTAGACTCAGCACCTTGTTTTTGTAGCCATCTTCTTTGAGGTTAGGCGTAAGAACTCAGAGTTTCTGACTACACCTTGTACAGAGAATTTACATCTTGAACTTATTTTATTTTGTAAGCGTGCCAGCACAAGGAGAAGTAGTAAACCACTGTGTTGTCGTATTGCTAAAATAAAAATCCCACTCCAAAACCTAATAGCTTAAAACAACTACCAGTTATTCTCTCTCACCATTTTGTGGGTTGACTGAATGACTGGGGGGCAACCATCAAGGGGTGGATCGGGGCCGGGACCTTTAAGATCGATGGCAGGAATGGCTGGTTGGTGATGTCAGATGTGGGCTGAGGATTCAGCAAAGGATACCTCAGCGATACTTCCTATAGCCTCTCTGGATGGTTGATGGGGCTTGCCTTGTGGCTAGATGCCAAAGGACGGTGTTCTGAGCGGTAGACGTGGGCCTTGCAGATGGAAGATCCGGCCTCTGAAGTGATTCAGGATTCCCGTGGTGGTTGGGTTTCCATGCATTGACTCAATGACAGGGACAGCCTAGGTTCAAGGGGATGGGTGGACAGATGGGGAGGTGACAGGGTTTGTGACCCTCTCCCCACACCAATTCATTGGTTGTGCTTTGGAATCATCTCTAGCAGCAGCCACGTCGGCCTCCAATGCTTTACCAGAGTCCCATCTTCCAGTGCCAACCGGATCTGCATTGATTGAAAGCTCAGCCAGATCCGCATCGACCTCATAGTCCCATCTTCCTGAAGATTGATTGCCTATAATCACTTACTGTATTACTTAAGGTCCTTAATTGCAGACAAAATAATGCACTCTCACTAGCTGAAGCAGAAACGGATTTATTCGAGGTCATTAAGTCACTTACAGGAATCTCCAGGAGGGCCCGAGAAACTAAATAGAACGCTGCAAAGCCAGGGCCCAGGAGCCCGGGTGGGGGGAATCCAGCCATGCAGGGGCTACTTCTAGCGCAGCGGTTCTCAACCTGTGGGTCGAGACCCCTTTGGGGGTCGAACGACCCTTTCACAGGGGTCGCCTAAGACTATTGGAAAACACCTATTTCCCATGGTCTTAGGAACCAACACACCGCTCCTCGGTGTAGCAATGTAGTTTACTGTTGTCATATGAAGACTGTTACCCATGCTACACCACGATTCAAGACAACATTTCATTTATTTGTCATTAGAAATAAATATTTCACAATATATAATTACATATTGTTTTTTGTGATTAATCACTATGCTTTAATTATGTTCAATTTGTAACAATGAAAATACATCCTGCCTATCAGATATTTACATTACAGTTCAGAACAGTAGCAAAATGACAGTGATGAAGTAGCAACGGAAATAATTTTATGGTTGGGGGCCACCACCCCATGAGGAGCTGTCTTAAAGGGTCGCGGCCTTAGGAAGGTTGAGAACCACTGTTCTAGCGGAAACCTTGATGCAGCTGCCACTGGACACGCAGAGTCTGGGGATCCGATTCGAGAACCAGAATCACACCTTCTCCAGCGACTTCGCAGGAGGATTTTACAACCGTGGCCTCAGAGATCGCGCTTCTGCTTTCTAATTAAAGACCTACAGGACTCTCCCTGCAAAGGTATCTTAGACACACACCCTCCTGTTGCAAGCCCAGCCCCTAAAGTAGGGTTTGCAGCTTGAACGCCATCGATATCGAAGACCAGACGCTTTGTTTGGGCATGGGGACCAGGCACACTGTAGGATATTCAGCGACATCCCTGGCCTCTAAGCCCTGGATGCCGGAATGCACCTCCTCCTTCCAGCCCTGGTTGTGCCAATCAGAAATGTTCTCAGTCATTGCCTAATGTCTCCCGGTGTGTGTGTCTGGGGGTTGGAGGGCCGGGGAAACCCGGCCTCCTATTGAGAAGTCCCCCTCTCGGGTGATGACGCCTGCGGGGAGGGGGTAAGCTGGGGGGCTAAGTCAGCTGCCACAGAATAGATTAATGGGAGGCGAGTGCAGGAGAACAAGAAATTCCCCACTATCGCCAGGATCCGTGATACAAATAAAAATGTCATTTTAGATATACTAAAACCTATTACCAGAGTGGAATGAAAAGGTCTAACTAGATAGCCGGGAACGAGATAGAGGTGAACGCTGGGCCTTTTTTTTTTTTTTTTCAATGATGTTGACAATTTGGGTTTAGAAAAATGAGAAGCTCTTTCAACACGGTGCCTCCCAGATACACTCACTTGAAAGCCCCTCTTGGCTTGGGGGTCCGTCAACTCGGCAGGGACGGTTCTTAGTGTTTATGAGCGCGGGGTACCCTTCGTCTGCCTGCATGTAACTCTCTCGCAAAAGTCAATCCGAGTGCGTAAATGCAGCATGGCTGGCAGTGGTATCTGACCATTCACTGCCCTCATACCCTTTATTCCTGCACCCGGCTTCTACTGGGGCCAATTTTTTTTTTTTTTTTACGAATCACAGTTTGTTTTGAAGTCGTTTTGAAAGCAAAGTTACAGATAATCTGAGAAAATAGACTTCCTGGAATACCCTCGTTAACTGAGTCATGGCGATGACATCAGCATCAGGGAAATGGGTTTTCTTCTGCAACTCCAGGCACCAGCTGCTGTTCGGAGGTGGCTGAAGGAAGCTGGCTGACCGAAGGACAGAGGGGAGCGTCTCCACATCCCTGGGGAGGGAGAGTTTGTCTCCTGCCCGGCCGGCGTGGCTCGGTGGTTGAGGTTGACCTATGAACCAGAAGGTCAGGGCTGGGTTTCTGGTCAGGGCACGTGCCCAGGTTGCAGGCCCCATCCCAATAGGGGACCTGTGGGAGGCCGCCAGTCAATGATTCTCTCTCATCGTCGATGTTTCTCTCTCTCCCTCTCCTTTCCTCTCTGAAATAAGGTTTTGGGTTTTTTTTTAAAGAGTTTGTCTCCTCTTTAAAAAAGGTGATCACTCTTTGCTGTAGGCGACAGCTCCCTTCGTCCAGAAGGTCGTCTGGAAGGATGTCCGATCTAATTAGCATATTATACAGTGGTACCTCGAGATACGAGTTCCCTAACATACGAGATTTTTGAGATATGAGCCATTGAGCGAGTGGTTTTTGCTTTGAAATACGAGCAACATTTGAGATAGGAGTCATCGCTCGGATCGGCCGGCTGCACACGACCCACCAGTTTACCTTGACTCGAGCGTCTCATAGTTTCCCACGCCTCAAGGTTACGGAACGAATTAAACTCGTATCTCGAGGTATCACTGTACTTTTATTAGTTGTAAGGATGTCAGTCCCACGGGAAAGTGCTCTGGAGACAGGAATGCCGGTCATGGAAGAGGCAGGAATGCCATGTTGTGTGACCCAGATGATGAGAATACAATTGGGCAGCCAGCTCGTATCTGTACCTCAAAACCAGACCTGTGGTAGGATGGGACACTGAATCAGCAGGGTTTAACCTGCTTCTTCCTGATACACGGGTCGGTACTGGTCTATTAATTAGGCACTTCACCGTGAGCTCAGTCTCTGAGAGATGGACGTGGAAGGCATTGCCTGCCGTGTGCAATTATTATCAATTACTCATTGAGTGAGAACCCACAACATGCCAAGCACTGGTGGACCTGCTTGGTCTACATCTACATCAGGACGTGTTGGAAATAACCCTGGAAGGGATACACTCTCATTATGTCCATTCCACTTAGTAATAGGTGGGATCCCAACGGGTCATGTATTCGTCATGTCGGACACCACAGTCTTGTCAAGATGAGACCTTTGCCGTGCAATGGGAGTAGGTGTCGGAAACCAAACATTGTTCTCACTAAATGCATGTAAACAGGAGGCCAGAAGGCTGATCAACCTTGAAGCTCTGAAAGGTCAAAACCAGCCACTCCCTATCTAATTGAGACAATGAACTTCCCCATGATATAATCATTTAAATCCTGACTGATCAAGATAATCTACTTGTTACTGGAATTGCCTGCTTTAGGGAAAAGGGTATATCCCAAACCTAAATAAAAGGGATGGCAAGGCCAAAGGAAGGTGGCAGTCCTTTCCACTAGTGACTATAGGAAGGCTCCTGCCTGGCCCCCCAATATCGCCAAGTTAATGTTTTCTGGTCTCTCATTTCGTTTGCATGCGGCCTCCTTCAGAACCCGAACCCTGAACCGGGAACCCTGAACCACGTGGGACGTGGAAAGAGGTTCCCACAAGTAGGCATTGGGTTATTGGAAACCCACCCATCAATAGCCCCTTCACATCCCCCCAATTCAAGCACCTTAACAGATGGGCATCAAGGGAGGAAGGCAGCGCCTCAGGAAGCCGAGGTGAGGAAGAAAGGCAGGAGCCCGGTTAGCCAGGGAGGACCAGAAGCTCTGCCATTCGAGCTTGGTTCCAAGGCTCCATCCATCCTGGATCCCTTCCTGGAAGTTGCTAAGCAGCTTTTCCCAATCCAACGTCTACTGAGTCACCTTTAACGTATTTAGCATCCCTCATAGTCCCGAAAGAGCATGGCCAGGTACTCCCGTGCCCATTCCTTGGATGAGACCATTCTTGCACAGATTTCACAGGACACTGCCAACCAGCCTCTGAAACGTCAAGCTTCGCTAGTATCTCACTGACCGTCCCAGAGACCTTTGCTATGGACTCATGTCCCCGTGTGACATCAACGATCCCCTCCCTTCTGGTCCCTCCCTGGCACGGGGGCTCCGAGGAGCCTCTGCCATTCCGTGACGAGGAGCAAATTCTGTCATGACTAAACGGATCTCGCAGGGACTCGTTGAAGAGAGTCCCCTTCCAGCGGGGAAGCCACAGCGTGAAGGCTTGGGGCTGTGGAAGATGAATTAGCCTTCCCTCGGACTGTGTCCAGCCTGCCAAGCAAACTGGAAGTAACTCTTTTATGGGGAGTGCTTATTGCCACTGCCATGGCAGGGACTGGATTTCGCCACTTAACAGACCCATCTGTTCCCGCCTTGGCAGGCCCGCTGGCGGCTTGTCACCTGGGGCCCTGGCACTCTCGGGCCTTGAGGGCCGGGCAGGTCTGAGGCACCGATGTGGGGGGTGGTGAGAGAGTGAGAAGACCTGGCTTCCACCCCCAGTCTAGCGGGGGAGCTGGGAAAGCGTGTATGACGTGATAAATACCCATGGAAGCATGTTGGTACTAAAGGAGTTGATCAGCTTGTAGGGCGCCGTCCAAAAAACTAGCAGCAGTGTACTGTGGTCACAGCCCACAGCCTTTCTCCGCCACCTGCTAACTGTGCGATCTTGGGCAAGGTGCATCACCTCCCTGTGCCTCCGTGTTCTCAGTGACGAAATGGGCACAATCATGTTTACCTGTCGGAAACCAAACATTGTTCTCACTAAATGGATGTAAACAGGAGGCCAGAAGGCTGGTCAACCTTAACTGCTCTGAAAGGTCAGAGCTAATCACTCACTGTTTAGTTGAAACATTATTGGTTGAAGCAACCTCTACCTGTTTGTTTCATGTTAATTTCTGTTTTTGTTATTTCCTGCCTAAAGGCGAGGGGTGTGTCCCAAAGCCTTAATAAAAGGGAGAAAAAGGCCAGAGCAAGTGGCAGTCCTTTCCACTAGAGGAAGGCTCCCACCTGGCCCCCCAATATCGCCAAATTAATGCTTTCTGGTCTCTCATTTCGCTTGCGTGCGGCCTCCTTCAGAACCCGAACCCTGAACCGGGAACCCTGAACCACACGGGATGTGGAAAGAGGTTCCCACATTTACCTCACTGAGCATCAAGCAAAGATGGCATCAAGTTCTCGGCACATGATAAGAATTCTGTCCCTGTTAGCTTTTATGATAAGACCAGAGGCCCGGTGCACGACATTTGTGCAAGAGTCGCCTTCCTTTCCCCGCTGCTGGCACCGGCTTCCCTCTGGCCGGTTCCAGCGCTTCTCTTGCCTCTTTCTCCCAGGTCTCGTGTTGCATGAACGAGGGGTGCTCTGTCGGTTGCACCTCCTGTGTTCGGTTGTGTGAGCGGACAGCATCCCTTTCTTCTCCCACCACGAGAAAGCATCCCTGTTGACCCGTAGCCTGTAGGGAGCACCTAAGTACACACGAGGTCCCGGGCTGAGGCCTTCCCCTGGAACGTCTCATGGAATCCTCCCGTCAATCCTGGGATGTACATTTGACCGTTCTCCCCATCTTACGCACGGTCGTAGAGGTGAAGCTGTTGACATCCAGCCGATGTGGAAGGAGTCAGAACGTAAACCCCCCAGGGTGTGCTAACCACGCACTGTACTCACGCATGTCAGTTGGGTGCGAGGGAGGTGGCCTTGACTCCGGGTGGATCCTGTGCGGTTGTCAATGAGAAAGGAAAGCAGAGGGATGTTTCTCTGAGTGTTCTTAGTTCTGTGTTTTCCTGTGGGCATGAGGCTTCTATTTCTCTCTCTTCCCTCTATGTTTAGGCAATAGGATTACGGTGTTACTTGGTAGAATTGTTCTCATGTTTCCTGTGCTCGGACTTTATAAGCATTTTTGGGTTCTTGGGCTGGTGGTTTTGGTGACATTAGGACAAAATGTGGTTATTATTTCTTCGGCTGTCTGTCTGCTGCTGTCCCCCTTCCAGCACTCCGTTGACGCTCTGTTACTCCGCTTGACGTGGTACCACAGCTCGCCGAGGCTCTGTCCGCTTTCCTTCCCTTGTCTGTCTTTTTCACGTGGGATGGCTTCTGTTTGTGTGTCCTTCAAATCCCCCCATCTTCCCTCCCGTGACTTCTAACCCGTCATTAATCCCGTCCAGTGTTTTTCCTCTTGCACATCATCGTTCTTATGTCTCCAAATTCCATTTGAGTGTGTTTTTCTTTAAAAAGAAATATATTGTCCATGTTTCTACTTAACACACACAACCTTTCCTCTGTTTAAAAAACATATCTGGAGTGCAGTTATAATTTTAATGTCTCTCTCAATGTTGTTATTGGGTCAGCTCTGGGTCAGGTTCAATGGATTTTTCTCCTCCTAATGGATTCTACTTTCCCATCCCTTTGTGTGCCTCGTAATTTTTGATTGGATACCAGATCTTGGCCATGAATATGCTGAATTCTCCAGGGAACTCTCCTCAAGTCTATCATCTTATGTGTGGTAACTCTTCCCTCTCCCCCGCGCCCCCCCCTCCCGCCGCCACCCCCACCACCATACTCTGCCTGCACACTCCAGCTGTCACTTGCTCTTTGGACCCTCCCCGTCATACCTTCTGTCAGGGAATTGGCCTCGCTCCCACTGGGTGTCCCCTTCCTAGGTCATGGATGGTTGTGAGTGGAGCAACTGTGGGGGTCCCTTCATTTATGTTCTCTCTCAGGGATCATTGTCCTTTCCTTTTCTAAAATATATTTTATTGATTTTTTAAAGAGGAAGGGAGAAGGAGAGGGAGAGAGAGAAACATCAATGATGAGAGAGAATCATGGATCAGGTGCTTTCTGCACCTCCTCTACTGGGGATTGAGTCTGCAACGTGGGCATGTGCCCTGACCTGGAATTGAACTCTGACCTCCTGGTTCATAGGTCGACGCTCAACCACTGAGCAACACCAGCCAGGCTGTCCTTTCTTGAATGAAGCCCATTGTCTTGAAAGCCGTTTTTGTGTATATACTGAGTGGCCAGATCATGATGATCTCTGAACGCATAATAATCTGGCCACTCAGTGTGTGTGTGTGTCTGGGTGTGTGTGTGTGTGTATTAGAGGCCCGGTGCATGAATTTGTGCATGGGTGGGTTCTGGCCAGCCTGGCCAGGGGGGAGGGCACATGGGCGGTTGGCTGGCCTGCCAGAGGGGACAATTTGCATATTAGCCTATTATTATGTAGGATAGACACTGCGTGGCCAGATGATTATGCGTTCAGGGATCCTCATCATCTGGCCACTCGGTGTATTGTGCCTGCATTTTAGTGATTTCGGGAGCAAAGGTCCCTGTTACAACATCTCGGCGGGAAGTGAAAACGCTGAATGTTCCTGGTTAATTATGACTTCTAATAACAGAAGGGCTCCTCACACTCTGCGATCCCTTTGGCTTTCAGATGTCTCTGGGGGTGACTTAGCACAGCAGGCGAGGGCGCATTCATTGCATATTCATTACAGAAGATAAAGAACCTTTCGATGTCGAAACATTTTAACACGAAGGTGCAAAGCGTAGGCGTGTAGCCGTAAATGTTTAAACGTTGATTGACTAATCTCTCAGAACTCTGGGACTTAAATTTGACACAATATTAGGGAGTGTGTACCCAGCACACGGGGAAATTACCGACGACAGCCCATCTATGGCGCTAATGGAACAAATAATGATTGTGTAAAGTCTTAGAACAGATGGGCAGTTATTTCTGTTTCTACAAAGTCGATGCTCAAGATAAGAGTAAATTCATTTTCTTCTAACCAGGGAATTTTGTTGATGATATGAGAAAGCTCATTCCTCATAAAGAACAGGCATTAGCCTGTCATTGACTTGGAGAGCCCACGAAACTCCCAGGCAAATGGTAATCGCTTTCCCAGATATTTATTGAATAAAAGAAGCATTATCTATCAATTACAGGAGCGGCAAACTGGTGGCTTGTGGATAGTGGTTTTTATCCACAGTGTCTTTAAAAATCAGGAGATTTCACATCTCTCTGATGAGGGAACTTCTCTATTAATAAACGGGGCCCCCTTTATTCATATTTATTAGCTGCATGGCCCTGCGTGTTTGCATTTACAACCCTTTCTTCCATACTTCATCTGTCCTAATTTTTTTTTTCCCATTGAAATGTCTTTCTAATAAAAATAACACCTAGGATATTGTGAGTAGTAAAAAATATATATATCACCGAAGCAGGATTGCTCTAAGAGGCACTTTAGAAAGTTATTGCTGCTATCTTTTGATGCTTTAAAATAATGGCCACCATAATCTTTGACACTGCTCCCCCTGAAAGAGGAATCTGTGTCTTTTGTCTCTTTTTCCTCCCCTTGAATCCAGAGGGGTGTATGATTCAATGGAAAACAATAGAATGTGCTGGGAGTAGCTTTGTGCCTTTCCAGTGTAAGTAATGGAAGGTGAGGTCAGCCACTCGGAGGGCGCCATATTGTGGGGAAGCCCAAGCCACGTGAAGTTGGGAGCTGCAGCCAACAGCTACACCTGTGCCCCCAGTCAGTAGCCATGATCACCTGCCAGGGATGAGTGCCACGTGGTTTCAGATGCCAGCCGTCATGTCAGCCTCGGTCCCTAAGATCTTCTGGGTGAGGCCTCAGGCACTGGGAAGAGGGAAAATCATTCCCTCCTGGCCCTGCCTGGACTTGGAGCCACGAAATGTGGAAACATGGAAATGGGTGTTTTCAGGTGCTAAGTCCTAGTGTAGCTTTGCACACAGCAATCAGAATGGGGACAGGGCTATTTCAAAATGTATTTGAAGTCATTCTACACTAAAGCACACATACACTGCCCTAACTGGTTTGGCTCAGTGGATAGAGTCTCGGCCTGCAAACTAAAGGGTCCAGGTTCTATTCTAGTCAAGGGCACATGCCCAGGTTGTGCAAGCTCGATTCCCCCAGTAGGGGGCATGCAGGAGACAGCCAGTGAGTGATTCTCTCTCATCATTGATGTTTCCATCTCTCTCTCCCTCTCCCTTTCTCTCTGAAATCAATAATATATATATATATTTAAAGAACATATACACTGATCTGAAGCTCTATCTGTAGAATGAGGGTGATCATTTCCATGAGATTAAAGGAATGAAAGCATATTTGGGCCAACCCCAGTGCCTGCACTTGGTAGGTTCTTGCTTTTAGAAAGAGTTAAAACAAGCATCATTTATCTCTATGAAACACCGGTTTTGCCGTAGACATGTAGGAGGGATACTAGTACTATAATGATTTCATCTTTCCCTCCCCTCAAATCCTAACCCCCTCATTACCAAATGGAACTAGAGCTGGAGAAATTAGGTAGCTTACGGTGAAAAAGGCTAGTTCCATGGAAGGCGTACTACATAAACTCAGCTTTCTAGGTACGTTGGTGAAAGAACAAAAACATGGTTTTCGTTTTTACCCCTTTCATCAGCTACCACTGGGACCTGTAGGTTTTTCAGACAACTGAACATATTAATTCCAGGAATCCTAAAACACGTGATACCTTAGGTACCATTATTGTTACCTACCACCGAACACAGCCACTCCCCCCTCCATGTAAAAGACATTTATAGTTTTTATCTGCAGGACCAAGGCTTTTTATTTTTTTTACATGTAGATTCCCGAATTAGAGTTTCATATTGCCTTTGTTGCATGAAGCCACACCTGTGATGTATTGGCTATGTTTTCACTTCGCTTCTTGAAAGAGGAATGAGAACTTAATGGAACTCAAGAAGCAAGAGAGTGCCGGCCCCTTTTATGTTTTGCAGTCCAATTAGAGAGCTATTCTTTAAGCCCCGCGCCAGCTATTGATTCCTTTTGAAGCACTTAACTTGGGTTTGAACACCCATTTTCCTTTCTGAACTCCTATTACACAGGTGGTTACACCTATGAATTGGTCACGGCAGCTCCCTCGAGTCCTCGGTACGTCTTGGGGTCTGGGCTGTAGAAAAAATTCCGTGAAGAGGTGACAGCGGTCTGTGGGAGGGAAAAGGGGGTTACAACTTGCCACCCTCACGTTGGAAAAGCGTCTACAAAGACTTGGTGGGTCAGAGGGTCCTTTGTTGGATCTGGAGGGCTGGCAGAGTTGGAAAAGGTAGTGATACGGTACCAGGTTTAAGGAGTTCTATCCCTTGATTAGGAAAATAAGCCACTGTTTCTTCAACAGGGACTATTAATTTTAAAGCAAAATGTGTTCAATCATGTAGGAGGTGGAAAAGTGTTTATTACGAAAAATAAAAATCAATGGCCCTGGCCGGGTAGTTCAGTGGGTTAGAGCATCCCCCTGAGATGCCAGGGTTGTGGGTTCGATCCCCAGTCAGACCACATATACAAGAATCAAGCAATGAATGCATAAGTAAGTGGAATAAAAAATTAATGTCATTTATTGAAAAAAAAGAGAAATCATTGAGGTTACATCTCTACCCGATGCTGAATTTATTTACCACAGCTCTAAATATGATCCTATGTCTCCCTGACACATGCATTTTTTCCCCCGAGGGAGAAGGGAGTACCTTCTAAGGAAGACCGTTCCGGGTTTTAGTGATCTCTGCCGATCGGACATTGCTTATGCATACCAATTTCATCCCATAACCCTCAATGAGACACAGCCTACAGCTCTGACATCTTCCCAGCAGTCCTCAGAACACGTCTGGTCTCGGGGCTAATTAAAACACGGTGGGCTTTGAGTTGGAACGCTGAGACGATGGCACCTCACAGGAGTGGACCTCCGACAAGCTTTCGGTGTCTGTGCCCCGAGTTCCTCCTCTGTGAAATGCAGTCCGTTCACCCGTCTCGGCGAACACTTATTGCCGTGGCACCTTTCATGTGTCCCCCGAATGTCCCTTGTCCGGGCTTATCACACCCTGTGGCCTCAGGGGTTCTGGGAAAAATCAAGATGACTAACCACTCATTAAGTTGGTAAAATAGCAGCAACTCAATTGGGAAGGACAGAGCGGCGGTGAGAGCCTGGATATGTTCTATAATCTACATGTTACACTACAGAAAACAATTTCTCGAAAATGACCTGATTTACATACTCCTTGGTCAGGATAACCATGGTTAGCCCCAGGGAACCAGAAATCAGACCCCGATGAAAACGCTGGACTACAGCATGAATTTGGAGTTAGATCTTCCAGAATGCAGGGGGAGCTGGAAAAGTCAGGTCCAGAAAGGGGAGTTGTAGGATTAGAGGAAAGTCATTGCCCAGATCTCCCAACGCACGCACGCAGGGGGACCAGCCATGACCGATAGGGCGTCTGGGAAGCTTAGTATATCCAGCTGCCAGAGGGGGACCATGAAAAGGATCTGGCAAAGAAGTTTCTGGAAGGCTGTCATGTCTTTGCCTGGTGGTGAACCAGGGTCACCGTCGGTCCATCAGGCCTGTGGTCAGGAAGAATAAACTACAGTGCTACCTCGAGATACGAGGGCCCTAACATACGAGATTTTTGAGACACGAGCCGTCGAGCGAGCGATTTTTGCTTTGAAATACGAGCAACAGTTGAGATAGGAGTCATCGCGCGGATCGGCCGGCTGCACACGACCCACCAGTTTACCGCGACTCGAGCGTCTCACCGTTTCCCACGCCTCAAGGTGACGGAATGAATTAAACTCGTATCTCGAGGTACCACTGTAGTGACTATATTTTTTTAGATTTGTCTCTGTTTAAACAACTGCCTCTTCTGTATTTATCTGACCCCACTGAGGAAAAGAAGTCTCGAACTGTTGTGTATGTGTGTGTGTGTGTGTATGCATGTGTGTGCATGTGTGTGTGTGTGTGTGTGTGTGTGTGTGTGTGTTGACAAGCAAACACTGTAAATGCGATAGCAGCACAGCTGTTGCAACCCACAGAACTCACTGTACGCGGCGTTTAATTGTTCAGGGAGTCACAGCATTTCAGAGATTGACCTTGAAGTTGTTTTTTTGTTTTGTTTTGTTTTGTTTTGTTTTAAAAAGCGAATTGATCCACTGGAAACAAGCAGAAAGCCGGCTTTGGTGCCGCTCAGTGCAGATTGTTAAAAACGGGGCCCGGAATAACATCTGCCTTGTAGAATGCCTTCATCAGCGCGGTGAAAAATGAAAGTTTAACGATCGACTACAGTGGCTTCTAAAGCGGAGGATAAACAAAGGATGAAAGGGTTCCCTGCCTGGCCGGTAACCGATGCCATGATGAATGTCAAGAGCCATCTGCCTCAAACGTAGCCAGCCTGTCATCAAGTATTCTAATCCCGTCACACGAGGTACCGCGAGAACAACCTCTGTAACTTGCTGAAGGCTTATCAAAAGAGTTGTAAATAAAGAAGAGAAAGAAAGAAAGAAAAAACAAAAAAAAAAACCCCACCCCATCGATGGGGTAGCCGCAGATTGCAGCCAGCTTGCTTGTGGCTTTGAAATCCAATCCCATTTCTCTGGTCTGACAAACTCCACTCAATGGCAAAATGGATTTTTACTGCGCCCAGCTCGGCCCTTCTCGCTTTGTGCTATCGGGAGGTGGAAGGCACCATTTCCTCAGAGAATCGGAAGCGCGATTTATTATTATTATTATTATTATTATTATTATTATTTATTTTTTTTTATAGAGAAGAAGGGAGAGGGATAGAGTTAGAAACATCGATGAGAGAGAGAGAGACATCGATCAGCCACCTCCTGCATGTCCCACACTGGGATGTGTCCACAGCCAAGGTACGTGCCCTTGACCGGAATCGAACCTGGGACCTTTCAGTCCACAGGCCGACGCGCTACCCACTGAACCACACCGGTTTTGGCTGTTATTAGTTTTTAAATGCAGGGAATGGTTTGGGCTGGACCGCGAGGGTGTGCAGGGATGCCCTGCGTCGCTCTTCTGGCGGCGAGAGGTCACACGCCTACTTCCTGGCTACGTGGGCTTCGGCCAGATGCTGGACATTCGTGGACTTATCTGGAAGGCGGTGGTCACTGACCCAGGTCCCAGAGAGACCTGAGCTGCTGCAGCTGACATTTCCGCAACACGGAAGCCAAGTGTGGCAGAGACAGGGCATGCTCACGGGATACCCCCTTGCGTTCCCAGGTTCCTTTGCAGCCACGTGGCGGCCCTGTCACTGGTTCTGGCCAATGGACAGTTGTTCGTAGGAGAAGTGGCCCATGTGGCTCAGTGGTTGAGCACCAGAAGCCTCGCC
The DNA here is from genome assembly GCA_011751065.1 of Lasiurus cinereus. Classification (NCBI taxonomy): domain Eukaryota; kingdom Metazoa; phylum Chordata; class Mammalia; order Chiroptera; family Vespertilionidae; genus Lasiurus; species Lasiurus cinereus. Next base: position 1,523,412 of record JAAGEH010000452.1, on the reverse strand, counting down.
CCTTCAGATCCGCCTCCTGCTGGAGATGGAGGTTATCGTATGTCTGACTGGCCCCTCTAACGCTGAAGAAGATCCTTTACCTGTCCCTTACAGCATCCACTTTCCTTTGACTTATAAAATCAAGATAATAACTCCTACCCCCTCCACCTCTGCCCGCCACGTCCAAGCCCCTCCTCCTGCTGCCACTCGCACCCAGATGCTGTCCGTTCCGCCTCCCCAGCCACCAAAGCTGCATTTCTTTTTTTAAAAAAAATATATTTTATTGATTTTTCACAGAGAGAAAGGAAGAGGGACAGAGAGCTAGAAACATCGATGAGAGAGAGACATTGATCAGCTGCTTCCTGTACGCCTCCTACTGGGGATGTGCCCGCAACCAAGATACATGCCCTTGACCAGAATCGAACCTGGGACCTTCCAGTCCTCAGGCCAACGCTCTATCTACTGAGCCAAACCGGTTTTCGGCCCAAAGCTGCATTTCTGAGCTTTCTCCCGTAGGTTGGCTTTCAAAGTCCACAGCCAGTTGGCAGTATTTACCTGGAACAAAGTATGCGGCTTACACTAACTACACGCTAATGTCCCTCCCTGCATTTCGATGTTCTGCAACCTGCTTAGGGAGACAGGATGTCTGACCCCCTGATAGAAACGCATCCCCCACATAAGTGAGGACAACTCCATGCGTCATGTGTGTGTGCGTGTGTGTGTGTGTGTGTACGTGCAATGGTGTTTGCACAAGTAAGCGCTTCTCTCCCCTAGTCGTGTCAGGGAGGGAGCACCCATTTAGGCTCAGTAGGTGCCTGGGAGATAAGCCACAGCGAGTGGTTCTGTCCCTTTGGTTGGGTACAGACTTCCCTTCCAGGATCACTGTTCAGACGGGGTCTCTCTGGCCTGGCCTGGGGGCTGTGGATGCTGCTCACTCTCTGATCTTCCAGAATCTAACAGACTCTCTTGCAGGAGGTTTTAGAACCCTTCAGACTAAAAGGTACACGGCCCAGTAGGGGGCGTGTGGGAAGCAGCCAACCAATGATTTTCTCTCATTGATGTCTCTCTCTTTCTATCCCTCTCCCTTCTTTTGGGTGTAAAAACCACTAAAAACATACTTAAATTAAAATAAATGAATAGATAAAAGATACAGAGAGCAAAATTCCAATCCCAGACAACCACGCAGATGCATGGAGACATCTCTCTGACCCACATCCCTGAAAGCTGACCCAGGTCAATGCTGGTCCCTTTCATGAAAACGTTGGGTCGCCTTTCGCAGACACTCGTTGAAAGGAGGGGGGAATGAACCCAGGGCTCATGGTGGAGCTCACGCTCAGGCAGCCGGGAGGCCCCCCAGAACCTCACGGGCAGCCTCTTTGGAGGAGCAGCTCCATGCCCACTAAACGGAGACCCCATTCGCGCGAGAGCGGCTCTGAGCATCACCCCTGCATTACACAGGACTGCTGACTGCGCGCCGTTAGCAATCGTTGGGGCCTCGCTTCATTCGGAAGTGGATCGATTCTGTGCTGGTTCACGAGTGGCGGGACACACCGTGCCCTTAAAAAGTCCCCTCTGACGTGGGCTGTCGATAGGGAAGCACTCGGGGGCGGGGGTCGTGGCTCGTTGGAAAAGGGTGAATCCCGCAGATTGCATGATGGTGTATTGTTGTCACGTCGGGGTAAATAGACACCCCCCCCCCAATACCTTGAAGAGGTCTGGGTTCTTTATTCAGTGTGTTTCCCACCATATTCCCGGGATGACCCAGCCATCAGGGCAGAGCCCAAGGCAGAGCTCTGTCTTTTTAAATTCTGGTTGTGAGAGACAGAGGCAGGGTTTTTAGGGACCTGAGACCATTTCTTCCCCATTAGAGGGACACGCCCACTGTGCCGTCCTTCCTAGAACCGAGCCAGGTGCCTGGGGAGAGCAGGTGTGGCCGTGCAGTGTTCTATGCCTCGGATGTATTTAACGGCTCCTCGAATAGCATTTTGAATGACATATGTGTATATTTCTCAGACATGCATGCATTATGTGTCTATGTGTACCCGGAGCGGCTAGATTATTATGATCTCGCACGCGCCACCAGAGTTCTCTCCCAGCCTCCCGCTCCCCAGGGAAAAGGCAAAAGGACAGGATGTTCTGACGCAGGTCGAGATTAAAAGATCAAGTTCAGGTGTTTGAGGCTGCGGCTCTCTGCTCAGCGTCTTACGTGGATCGCTCCGTCAGGCATCACTGCCCTGAAACGGACACCTGCCCTTCCTAGATGAGCGACTCGGGCTCTGAGAACAGGAGTCACTTGCGGAAATCGACCAGAGGAAGACGTTGGCAAAGCTTAGCACGCGGGCCCGGCCATCTGCTGGGAAAACCAGAGTTCGTAAGCGTGGTTTGTCCTCGATGATCATTATCACCTTTCGTCAAACAATGAAAGTCAACCCATTGTTTTATGTGGGATTCAGATGCCAGAGAAAGCCAGTGCCGATCGAACTGGTGCCCTGCTTTCTTAGCACATGGGACTTCTACTTCCTACCTATGGAAATATTGCTCTTACATTCTTTTATTTTTTTAATTCTTACTGGATGATATTTTCTCCATTGATTTTCAGAAAGAGAGTGGGGTGTGGGCGAGACAGAGAAGGAGGAGGAGGAGGAGGAGGAGGAGGAGGAGGAGGAGGA
>JAAGEH010000452.1:1485792-1520664 GCA_011751065.1 Lasiurus cinereus | reverse complement strand
AGAAGAAGAAGAAGAAGAAGAAGAAGAAAGAGAAAGAGAGAGAGAGAGAGAGAAACATCAATATGAAAGAGACACACTGCTTGGCTGTCTCCTACACCAGACCCGACCAAGGCTGGGAATTGAACCTGCAACCCAGGTATGTGCCCTTGACAGGGAACTGGACCCATGACCTTTGGTGCGAGGGCCAACACTATAGCCCACGCCAGCCAGGGCTTAAATCCATGTAGACACACCTTCATTGCGCATAGAAAGCACAATATAGTTGACATGAATGTACTAATCAGCCTGCACATAAAACGTGTTGACTTCGATGTCCGGAAGATGTTGGGAGTGGCGTTTCCTCTGGGTTTGCACCTGCAGGTTCCACATACCCATGAGAATCCTGGGGAGAAACTATTTGCTCCAGAGAATCTACTATTGTCTCCGGGATTTCCCTGCGGGCCATTGACCCCCCAATCTACATGTGTGGAGTCAAACAGGGTGACCACGCACTGCATCATGACCGCCCCCAGCCAACAGCAATAATCCTATGCCCCCAGTTTCACAGATGCAAACACGTGAAAGTACACGTGTTAGAACCTAGGAAGTGTGGTAATGCTATCTCTGGTCATCATCTAGATCAGAGGTTCTCAACCTTCCTAAGGCCGCGACCCTTGCATACAGTTCCTCATGGGGTGGTGACCCCCAACCATGAAATGTTGCTACTGTGATGCATCGTGATGTAAATATCTGCATTTTCTGATGGTCTTAGGCGACCCCTGTGAAAGGGTCATTTGACTCCCAAAGGGGTCACGACCCACAGGTTGAGAACCGCTGATCTAGATATTTTCCATTTAGGGTAAAATTCTTTCCCCCCATGACTGAGGAAGAGGCTTTCTGCTGGCCTTAAAGTCTTATTTGGGGGGTTGGGGGTGGGGAGGGATGTAGACAGTCTTCCGGCTGCTGGGTTTCAATCATCCCAGCCACAACATTCACGAATTGGATGATTTTAGCAGCAAAGCCAGGCCCCTCCATCCTTGGCAAGCGAAGGGATTTAACTGTGTTTGAGAAAGTTTCCCACTAAAACTCCCGGGCTTTTATCTTCTGTGGAGCCTTAAGCTCAATCTAATCTGATATCCAGGGATAGCTTTGTCAGAGCGAAGTCAAGTATGGGCAATCCCTCCGAAACCTCAGCAGAATGAATGGGGGAAAAATTATTTAAAGCCGGGAGATTGAAGTAGAAGTTTGGAAATCTTTTTACAAACTGCACAATGGACCCCCTCCAGAACCTGCTAATGCTGGCTTTGGAATGTGACTAGAAAAACAGCCTCTGGCAGCAAAAAAATATATTAAAAAAAATAAAAAATGGATCTTGGGGTGTCATTTCATCTATTGCTGGCGGTGTCCCCGGCCAGATCCCGTTAGGATGTGGTGATCCTAGGAGATTTCCACGAAGAACAGATTCCCTGACCGGGCCTCCCTGCCCCCAGAAGAAACGTTCCAGATGTTTTAAATATTTAACATTGCCCTTACAATGTGTGCAGAAAGGTGATCCTGCCCCTCAGATAGCAAAGGGGCTGCAGGGCTGAGGGCTCGAGAGTATGGGTCCAGGCCCAGGTTAGAGTTCCCGGCTCTGGCCGTGATTAGCTGTGTGACCTTGGGCTAATGTGATAACCTCTCTATGCCTTGGCTTTGCTGTCTATACAATGGAGGAAGCAATGGCGTCTATTTAACGAAACAGTCATGAGAAATACATGCCAATGTTTGTTAAGCCCTAGCGTGCAGTATGTGCCTGGTGTCTAGTGATGCTCAGGACATGCTTTTAAAATAAAACAAAAGCAACGTGCTTATCAGATCCAGTAGAAGCTGCCTTTGAGCCCTTCATGATGTCACCAATCTGTTGCGTCCTTCGGTTTCCGGGGAAAGACAGTGAAGCAGCAAAGTCAGCTGGGCTGTTCTCCACTGGCATATGCACTGCCTCCGAAGACCCGCTTCCATGTTTTCCCTAAATTCTGATGGACGGAGACAAGAATCGTCTGGGTTGTTGTACAGTCTTCGTTAAGAGGGTTCTTCCCAGAAATCCATGGCAAACGCCTCTCCTGGTGGCAAGGATACCTGAATGGGCAGAGGGAATGGTGGGAAAAACAGGGAGAAAACAGCATTTACCACCTAAAAAGCATTCTGCATGTACGCGCTTCTGTTGTTTTGGGAGAGCAGACATGAGGATGCCATGCACATACTTCTGTAAAATATGATGGTAGTTAACTAAAAAAACCCTATATTTTATTTTTAAAAAAATACATAATGATTTCAGAGAGGAAGGGAGAGCGAGAGAGAGAGAGAGAGAGAGAGAGAGAGAGAGATGATGATGATGATGATGATGATGATGATGATAATCATTGATCAGCTGCCTTTTACACCCCTTACACTGGGGATCGAGCCCAAAAGCCAGGCATGTGCCATGCCCAGAACTCCATGGCTACCTCTGACGTTCAGGGAGCCGGTGAAGCCGGTGAGCTGGGAGGAGTCAACTTGCTTTGCCATCTAAGCGGACCGGTGTGAGCACCGCATCCGAGGCACCATGGAGGGAAGAGGCTCCATCCCGTTCCCCTCATGTAGGCGCCAGGAGTTAGAACAGACTTCTGGGCCCCAGTCAGAGAGATTTCGGAGCTCTGGGCTCGGGAAGCCCCGGCCGTCGGAGAACATTCATCACGAGCTATCTCATCTGGGAGTGCCAGTCCCCTCCGTTCCCCGGAATGGAAAGCTCGGTGCGTGTGGGTGACACGCCCCGGGCACCACGGCACCCGCCTCACAGAGATGTGCTCTTGGCCAGGCTGACACACGCTGTGGGGACGGGAGAAGTCAGTCTTATCTCTCGGCTCCTCCAGTCTCTACCCGGCGGAAGCGCGGCTGTTATCGGAAATCTGTGTCCACGCAGATAACTTGTCAACCTCTCCGTTTTATGTTACAGTAGCTGAGAAAGATGGATATCCATGAAAGGCTGGGCTGAGGGGCAGGGAGCGGGGGATGCTTTAGTTGTCTCAGCCTACTGTCTTCTGGTTCTGTATTAGGCATTCTATTTTGTGCCCCTTTTCATGAGATGAAAGGCGCATACTCAACGCTCTAAAATGAGGATAATACTGAGTACTGGACGCAGAACTTAACCCAGTACCTATGACTCTGAAAAGCCTACCACTTGTTTTCTAAAAATACTTTTTATTGCTTTATGGAGAGGAAGGGAGAGGGGGAGAGAGGGATAGACACATCCATGATGAGAGAGAATCATTGATCAGCTGCCTCCTGCATGCCCCACACGGGGGATCGAGCCTGCAACCCAGGCATGGACCCCAACTTAGGAATCAAACCGTGACCTCCTGGGCTAAAGCCTCCAATTAGTTTTGATTCCCCCAGACCTTTCTACCGGTGTCTGACAAGACTCATGCTCACCAACAACATCACCTGTATCCTGGTCCAACCCAGGCATGGGCCCCAAATCAGGAATCAAACCGGGACCTCCTGGGCTAAAGCCTCCAATTAACTTTAATCCCCCCAGACCTTTCTACCTGTGTCTTAGGAGACTCACGCTCACCAGCAAAATCACCTGTATCCTGGTCTTGGAACGTTCTCTTTAGCGTGGTGCTCCAAGACGTGACTGCCCTTGAAGACAGTTTCCAGGATTTGACATGGAGGCTGATGATAACCCATTTCCATCTTTTCCTCATGGCTCCTCTTCTGTCATTGCCCATCTCCTCTTCCCTAAATGCTGGCTCCTTTGAGATGTGTGCTCTCGGATTATATTCCACACCCCTCTTTGACACACCTTGCCCCACATCCTATTGATTGACAACTGAAACAGCTCCATAGGTCTCTTCCATACTCACATCTTTACCATTTTTTGGTAAATCCAGCGACTGCCAGGGGGTCCCTCCCCACTGGTGGCACCTCCCATTCTCGGGTCCCTGCTTTCCTCGGTCTCCACACTCCTGTTGCAGTCTTCCATTCCCCTCACATCACCCGAGCCCTCTAAAGCTCAGCCCCGATCTAGGACCTGTGCATTTGCCTGGGTGTGTTTTCCACTAGATCTCACATAACGTTTCCCCTCACGCCGGTCTCCATGAAAAGAAAACTTCTTTTGAGAAGCCCTTCGACTACCCTATGGAAAATAACAACCCCACCTAAACCTCCCGCCTCCCTATCTGCTATTCCTACTTTACTTTCTTTTTTGTTGTGGTGGTGGTGGTTAATCCTCCTCAGAGGATATTTTTCTGTCGATTTTTTAGGGAGAGTGGAAGGGAGGGGAGATACAGAGAGAGAAACATTGATGTGAGAGAGACCCATCGATTGGTTGCTTCCTGCACACACACACATACCCCACCTAGGGATTGAACTCCCAACTGAGGTACCTGCCCTTGACTGGAAGCTGTCTTCCCTGAATCAAACTGGTTAGAGCCTGCTTTACTTTCTCTTCCTACCATCTTGGCCCAGGGAAATCACTTTGGCTTCTCTCTAGAACAGTGCTTCTCAACCTTCCTAAGGCTGCGACCCTTTAAGACACCTCCTCATGTGGTGGTGACCCCCAACCATAAAATTATTTCCGTTGCTACTTCATCACTGTCATTTTGCTACTATTATGAACTGTAATGTAAATATCTGATAGGCAGGATGTATTTTCATTGTTAATAGGGATTAATCACAAAAACAATATGTAATTATATATTGTGAAATATTTATTTCTAATCACAAATAAATGAAATTTTGTCTTGAATCGTGGTGTAGCATGGGCAACAGTCTTCATATAACAATAGTAAACTACATGGCTACATTTTGCTACACGGAGGAGCGGTGTGTTGGTTCCTAAGACCATGGGAAATAGGTGTTTTCCAATACTTAGGCGACCCCTGTGAAAGGGTCGTTCCACTCCCAAAGGGATCGAGACCCACAGGTTGAGAACCGCTGCTCTAGAAGGTAAGCCCATGAGAAGAGAGTTTTATCTGCTTGTCTCAACCACGGTGTTCCTGGAACCTAAACTCTTGTTAACTCCCATTGCACCTTACACAGGCATTTGATAATTAAGCCATAAGTAGGTGACATGTGTTTATGGCCATGTACCAATTGACTGTGAACACTCTCAGGCCGTTTAGTGAATTAGCCCACTCTCTCGGTACTCAGATGGTGGCTCTGATGTATTAAGAGCAACCCTGGGAACCGTTGCCATCTGAATTTTTATATTCCCCCACTCGAAATGTTTCCGATGGGCTCTAATTAATCCCACCATGGGCCCAGCCTATCCTGAATTGCCGTGGAGATGCCTCGGGGGAGCCGTTTCGAAACAGGCAGGCCAGCTCTTAATAATGTTTCCAGCCTGCGTTTTGATAATCCTCTTCACACTGGGTGAGAAAGTGGCCCAGACTGCAAGGCTGAGAGAGCATGGGTCGTTCTTGTGAATGAGAAGACGGATGGCGTGCTTCATTCTCAGGGAAACACCTCGAACGCCTTCTTACACTGCGGGTCAAGAGTGGCTCCCGGGTGTCCCCGCCGCCTTCATTCATGAGCCCACTCCTCACCCCCTTCCACGGAGGTCGGAGATCCGTCATCCACAAGGCTCCGCTCTCTGCACAGACAGGATGTGTTGACCTGGGGTCGCTCCTCCAGAGGTGGGGATTTCTTTCTCCCGAAGTCACTGACTAATTTCTTTTTCTTTTGATCCATGGCCTGGATTTGTAAGATGGGCAGCCATATCAGAAGACACACCGACGTTGAAGAAAGCGCGGCGAACCTGGGGCAAACCTCACTAACCTCTGTGTAGACGCTGGCTTCATTAGCTGCTTGGCACAGGCAATGCTGCAAGCATAGTACCCGGGCTAAGATGACTGGACGGAGGCCTGGCGGAAGGTCTCCTGGGAGAATCGGATTTTATATTTGGACACCAACTGTTAGGGTTTCAGTCACCGGCGTGTGGACTTCTTTCCCACAGCGCCAAGCAGTTCTCTGCCGCCAGCCGGGTGCCCCCCAATTCTACGCAATGTGGACACTGGTTTCCTGGATGTTGTTCAGACTCCACAGGTGAGGTGCTGGGTCTTGCACGACTGCCCACACTCCTTGCTCCAGATGCCAATGGCCAGTCAGGTTGTTACCTGGGCTTTTTAAAAAAATATGTTTGGCCAAGACCGGTTTGGCTCAGTGGACAGAGCATCGGCCTGCAGACTGAAAGGTCCCAGGTTCGATTCCGGTCGGGGGCATGTACCTTGCTTGCGGGCACATCTCCAGTGCGGGGCGTGCAGGAGGCGGCTGGTCAATGTCTCTCTCTCATCGATGTTTCTGACTTTCGATCCCTCTCCCTTCCTCTCTGTAAAAAATCAATAAAATATATTAAAAAAATGTTTGTATTGATTTTAGAGAGGAAGGGAGAGAGAAAGAAAGAGAGAGAGGGGGAGAGAGAGAGAGAGAAACGTCAATGACAAGAGACGATCATTGCTCAGCTGCCTCCTGCACGCCCCACACTGGGCATGGAGCCCGCCACCAGAGCATGTGCCCTGACTGGGATGCAGCGGTGGACAAAGAGACAAGGTTCCATTTGAATGGGGGTGATATTCAAGGAGGAGGGCTCAGGAGATGTCAGGAGGGCACGTATGCTCCGTGGTGGTGAAGAAAGATTTGCTGCTAATGAGTGTGTGGCCTTGAGAGAAGAAACTTGGTCCTGCTTCCTCTTATGTAACAAGAGGGAGTTGAGCTGAAACCGGTGTGGCTCAGTGGATGGAGCGTTGGCCTGCAGACTGAAAGGTCCCAGGTTCGATTCCGGTCCAGGGCATGTACCTTGGTTGCGGGCACATCCCCAGTGGGGGGGTGTGCAGGAGGCAGCTGATGGATGTTTCTCTCTCATCGATGTTTCTACCTCTCTATCTCTCTCCCTTCTTCTCTGTGAAAAATCAATAATACAGTGGTACCTCGAGATACAAATTTAATTCGTTCTGTCACCTTGAGGCGTGGGAAACTATGAGACACTCGAGTCGAGGTAAACTGGTGGGTCGTGTGCAGCCGGCCGATCCTCGCGATGACTCCTATCTCAAATGTTCCTCGTATTTCAAAGCAGAAATCGCTCGCTCGAAGGCTCATATCTCAAAAATCTCGTATGTTAGGGCACTCGTATCTCGAGGTACCACTGTATATATTTTTTTAAAAAAGAGGGAGTTGCAATTCTGACTCGTCTTTTACCCCCTCTTTCCATCACCGCCGCTGCCACCACTCTAATACCAATGTTTCCGTTCCCTCACCCACGTCCCTGACCCTGAATTCTGGCACCTGCACCTGCATTGCTGGGTAGCTGCCATTTCCCGGGAACTGGCTGTTTTCCCATGTTTATTGGCTCGTTTCTCTCTGCGTCGTTTTGAGAGCTGGGCACGCTCCCTTGTGCAGGTTTCGCAGGAGGAAGCCGGGTGCCCGTGGGGCCTGGGGGCTGCCTGAGCGGGCTGCGTCCCCCGGGGCCTGCAGGCGCTGCTCCTGTCTACCTGCTCCTCTGCGCGCTGTCCCAGATCAATGACAGGCAGCCTGTTCGCCGTCACCTTGCGTTTGGGGGAGAGTTTCTCTTATCTCTGAACCTTGGCGAAGTCGAGTGTCTTCCCCGCCCCCCAATCCTCTCTACACACATTCCGTTCAGTTAATCACTTCACTTGCCCTGATCTCCCGGCTCTCCCCACAGGTTTGCAGGGTCCCCCGGGCCGCGCTCCCAGGGAGGGGTGCTCAGTGGCACTTTTGTGCTGACTTTTCAAAGCAGCGCCGTAAAGAGAGTGAGGCTCCGGAGAGCCAATAGCATCCCGTGGCTCTCCAGCGATATTTGGAGGTTCGGTTTCCAGTATGTTGTTAAACAAACACCCAGGGAACATAGCCTGTGTGGCGCTCCTGGCTTATTTGGCATTCCGAAGCCTCGGCTGCTTCATACTGGGAATTTATTTCCCGGAGTTGCTGCAACTCTCTATTTTCACAATGACTCTTGCAGCGGCCCCATGAAATCAATGACTATTTTGAAGCAACCGAGGCGTAAGAATGTTAAATAATCCATCTGAGATTACCAGGTAGAGCTGGTATTTGAATGTGGGTGTGCCTGCCACCACAATGTAATTCTTTCTTTCTTTTTTCATTAAAAAATATATCTTTATTGTTGAAAGTAGTATAGATGTTCCCCCACTTTTCCCCCATTGACTTCCCCCCTCCACTCTGCACCTGCCCTGCCCAGGCCTTCACCCCACTATTGTCTGGGTCCAGGGGCTGTGCATATAGATGCTGCATATAAGCTCCCCAATGAATCACTCCCCACCCACTCTCCACCTCCCATCATCCCTGTGAGATTCATAAGTCTGTTCCATGCTTCTGTGTGTCTGGATCTATCTTGTTCATCAGTTTGTTTTGTAGATTCCACTTATGAGAGAGATCAGGTAATACTTATCTTTGCCCGTCAGAAAGAATATATGTACCCCTCTGTTCACAGCAGCACAAAGCTAAGATTTGGAAGCAACCCAGGTGCCCATCAGCAGATGAGTGGATACAAAAGCTGTGATACATCTACATAGTGCAATTGTATACGACTGTAAGGAGAAGGAGAAGGAGAAGGGAAGGAGGAGTAGGAGAAGGAGAAAGAGAAGGAGAAGGAGAAGTCTTATTATTTGCAACAGCATGAGTGGACCTGGAGAGTATCGTGCTAAGCGAAATAAGCCAGTCAGAATGCCATTCTTACCCAGAGTGCTTTGCTGCCAGGCTGTCGCTGAGCGGAACCACCAACAAGCAGAGCTCTGGTGGATGGACCATCTTGGAGGTGGATGGAGAGGAGTGTGGGGAGGGCCTGGCTCTTGCCTGGAGCCACAGATGCTGGGAACGTGGTGCCTCTCTGATGACTGAGTTGGAGGGAATGAGGGGGAGGGGTCCATTCTGGATTTAAGTCCCTCTGTCGCCTGCCGTATCCACCCAGTGTTGTTGGCTTCCATCCCTTCCAGGCCTAACACATCCCGTATAGACCCATGCCGCCGCCCAGTCGGCACCCACAGTGTTGCACACGCTCCCTGGCAGAAAGGGAGGCAAATGACCTTGGATGATGACTCCTGGAGCGGTCCCAGGCAGCGGCCCCGCTATTTGCTCAATTTTGTGAAGGAAAGGGAACCTTTCAGAGAGGAATGCACGTGCGCCAAGTTGCCTTGATTCTAAGGGGAGGGGGTGTGTCTGTTTAAGTCCCAGGCTCTCTCTGTGGGCACAGCCACCTGGCCATTGCCAGGTGATGAAGCAGCCCCTCTCCCATTTTCCATCCACCTTTTTTTTGGGGGGGGAGGGAAGTTGACCAGGGCCTTTTCCAATAAAAGGACATCCTAGTGCTTCCCGGGGGCCCCTCCAGAGGCCTAGGCAGGCACTGTTCTTTCCTGAGCCTCTCAGCGGCCTGGTCTCCCTTGAAGATTTTCCCCCTTCAGGAGGCCCAACTGCTGCCACATTGTCATTGCTGGCTGGTTACCATGGAAACAGGTCTCAAGAGGAATCTGCCTTTCTCCCTCCTTGAAAGAGGAGTAGAGGGCCCTGTGAGGGGCAGCGCCGCCCCCCTTCCTGGCCAGGAGGAGGGCTGGCTTTGAGCGATGGGGCTTAAACAATGTTGTCCAAGGAGCCCAGGTCCTTGTGAGCAGAAGACCGCCAGTTTCCATTCTGGAGAATACCTGGGCTCCTTCGGAAGACACCGCCTTTCTCCTTTTCGAGGGTTAAATGTCCTTCTCTCGTGAAATGATGATGACAGGAGAAGGAACAGTTTAAAAGCTGTCACCCCTTGGTCAAGTCCAAGATTTGTTAACACATGTAACCAGACGGATGGATCTCAAACACTCCGTATGCGGCGCGAAGTAAGCCGTGTGAAAGAGTCCGGGCTGGGGGATTTCATTTACATAAATTCTGGGAAGTGCGAACTCATCTAGAGTGACAGAAATCAGACAAGTGGTTAGGAGATGGATCTACAGGAAGAAAAGAGAAGGATGCAAATTGACCATACTTTCACGACACTCACCAGCCAATCAGGAGTGCGTATAGCGGGTTAATTTGCATACGCAGGTGCCCAGTGGCTGGAGTTGGCAGGGCGAGATGCCCCAACCACTCTAGGCCTCTGGGCCTCTTTGCAGTGTGGCTCTGGCTGGAACCAGGGCGGTGCCGGCAGCCAGGGGAAGGAAGGCCTATTCTTTCGTGAATCTTCATGCATCGGGCCTCTAGTGGATTGTAAAAGAGCATGAGGAACCTTCTGGGGGGAGGGAATACAAATGTTTCTTTTTATTTTTTTAATATATTTTATTGACTTCACAGAGAGGAAGGTAGAGGGATAGAGAGTTAGAAACATCGATGTGAGAGAAACGTGATCAGCTGCCTCCTGCACACCTTCTACTGGGGATGTGACTGCAACCCAGATGCATGCCCTTGACTGGAATCAAACCTGGGACCCTTCAGTCCGCAGGCCAATGCTCTAACCACTGAGCAAAACCAGTTAGGGCCACTATTTCTTATCTTGATTGTGGTGATGGATCCCCAGGGGAATGCCTACTTCCAAACCAATCAAAGAGTGCATTTCAAATCCAAGCAACTCGTGTCCTCCAGTTATACCTCAGTGAAGCTGAAACAGAAGGCAGCCTTTTAATGGCTCTCAACTTTTATTTATTTCTGTACTTTAAATTCCCTGTGGGAAACAGATATGTAGGAAGCAGAGGGAATCTCTGGTCTTGCCCGCCTCTCCAGACTGGATATGAGGGGGGTCAGAGAGAAGGGAGAGCTAGGAACCATGCCCAGGGGTTGGCCTTCGATGAATGAACTGTGTTGTTAGCTGATGGCAGGGAGGTTTGGGGTTCAGGAAGGTTATGGGAAATGATTGATGAGCTCAGCTGGGGACATGTTGATTGGGAAGTGCCCGAGACACACCTAGAAAGGCCAAGAAGGAAGTCAAAGGCGAGGGTTTGGAACCAGGGAGGGGAATCCTGTCTGTCTGTATGGATTGAGCATATGGATGGGGCATGGAACCAACAAGAAATGCAAGTAAAGGCCTGTTGACATAGATCCTCTGCGTTTGAACATTTTAGTCACGACTTTACATGTTTCACAGGCAACTCTTGGTTGACACAGTGGGGAAGGAATCCCTAATTAGTATACCTGAGGATCCCTTCTGATTGGACTGTAGAGAATGGCCTGGCTGTCGGGGATGGAAAGGGAGAGTTTGGAAGAGAATGACCCAAAATCCTCAGTCTTTCAGCTTTTGCCCGATTCTGCACGTTCAGGTTGATAGCTGAAAATATTTCCTCATTGATGTTCCCATTGCTGTTGCTTCTGGTTGTCCGTCTCTCTTTAGATACATTTGATACACTGCTCCATGCACCTGCTATTTTTAAAACACATGCGTCTTATTGTTGAAAGTATTACAGATGTCCCCCCTTTTCTTCCATGGATCCACCCCTCCCAGGCCTTCACCCCACTCTTGTCTGTGTCGGGGGGCTGTGCATATATGCATAGAAATTCCCCGGTTCATCTCTCCCCACCCACCTCACACCCTGCCTTCCCTCTGAGATCGGTTTCATGCTTCTCTGTCTCTGGATCTATTTTGTTCACCAGTTTCTTCCATCCCTTAGATTCCACGTGTGAGTGAGACCATGGAGGGACCTGGACAGTACTATGCCTACACACACTGGTTACCTCTGGGCATTACCATGCATTTCTGTGTCTTCTCTTTCCCCTGTGAGTTAAGCCCCTTGAGGTCAGGTACCACGCATGACTTATTGAGGTTTGAGGATGCGGGGAAGGGTTGGTGAGCCCACGGGAATGCTTCCCCTCTGTGGCTCCCGCGTTGAGTTTTCTAGCAAATCACTCATGACTTCCCCGTTGACATGTGTGTCCTCATGAGAGTCCATGTAAATGTGGCGGTAGATGCATCCACCTGCAAGACCGAAATGCCAAGTCTTGCCTTTGCTGCTTCCGGTGGATCACAAGAGGACAGATGCTCCTCTTGGTTTTCTCTACGAACACCCTGTTTATTTGGCCCATGGACTTTCTGTCATTTCCCGGAGCTTGCCAGACCACATGACCGTAGCTAGAATCACCCGGAAATAAAAAAGGAACCAAAGATAGCATCATTTCTGTCCAACGTTAAGAGACACCGATGCCATTAGGATGTTGTGCACCTCTCTTTAGAACTTCCTGTGAAGCCCGCTGTCTGGGTGTTGACCCTCTGCATGAACAAACCGAGGGCACCCTGAACCCGGTTAATGTCTGAAGGGTGCGTTTCCTAACGTGGAGAATTTCTGCAGAGATTTCTTCCTCATCGAAGAGCTGAGAACATGTCATTATTTCACAGGCACGCGTGATAAATCATTTGGCAAGTGCTCCCCAGCCTTTTCAGATAATTTTTATTTTCCATGATTTCCATCGTCTCCCCATTTTTTCCCCCCTTGTAAATAGTTGAAGAGTAAGCACATTTCCAAAGAGCTGTAGGGAGGCTAAGATGCCAGTTGCATTTTAACGATATCGGGCATTATCGTCCTTACTGTAGCCAATTCTCTTTTAAATCAGTGCAGTTTCTGCTCTCGCCTCCAGCTATAGAATTCTTTTCAAGCGGGCAGTGAACTTGGCCGGCTGCCAGGGGAAACAGAAAGGTGTTTTTTGGTCCACCAAAGTATTTGGAGTGGCTCTTAGCGATACAGTTTTCCTCGGTCCATCTGCAAAACAGTTTTTTTCTTCCCCCTGAAAGTGAATTTTCATGTGAAAAGCCTCCTTAATCATCAGCGGTATTGTTGGCTTCAATGCGTCTCTTGAAGTGCCCCCCTGGGTGCCTGCAAAATAAACAAGGGGATCCTCTGAAGAGTTTTCCAAGTGGCAGGTGCTGAGGCTGTACCCCATTCACTGGGCTCGCAGTGACATTTCGGTGCTAATCTATAGACAAACAAGGGACAGGTGACACACCCAGTCAAGTACAATGAGCGAGAGGAGAAGGTGCGGGGCCAGTGGGGTCGGCTCCAGATAAAGCGACTTCGGGGTGAATGTGGGCAAGAAGCAACTGCTTCTCACCCCGCTCGCTGTTTGCCTTCTGGCTGTGAAAATCTGATATTTAAACCTCCCATGTGCGCCCAGCTCTTTCGGTTTTCCAGGAGGTCCAAGATGAAAATATCTATCTGTGCCTGTGAATACGCAAGTGCCTGATGTATGCATTTATGTATGTATGCACACTCACACATGCATAGATATTTGCATGTGAAGCCAGAGACTGTGATTAAACATTCAAACGTGTAAAGATGACCATTTGTTTGCTATTTTGGTCACGGATCCATAACACGGTTGTCGTATTTCCACAACAAGCCACCCTATTTACAGGCCAAACACCAACATGCGATGGAACCCAAGAAAGAAATGATTAAGCACATGTGTTTTACGTCCTTCCCCCTGCCCTGCCCCCCACTTTATTGATTGCCATGGGTAGGCACAAGTTCTGCTTCTAGGGGACCTGCTTTCTTTTCTTAGACGTTGGATTCGTCATCTATTGAGAGATACCGTTGGGAAGTTGACTTGATTACGTTTTCGTGCGCACAAATTATTCACCACCTCCTACCGATGTCTTTGATCCTGCTCACAAGTTGGTGGCAAAAGAATCCTGCGGAAGATTTCCTTAAATCTTAATTCTTTTTGGTAAAAGATGAAGCCTGCCTATCGTAAACGATACTGAATGCACCCACATTGCTGCAAAATCATGAACATGTTCCATGGCACCAAGGGGCAACATTTTGAGAGCACATACATATCGCTTAGAAAAAGTTGGAAGTTTTGTGTATAATCTCCCTGCCATTTCTTCCCCACCCCCCAACAACAACAACAAAAAAAGAGCAAGACAGTGCAATTGTATCCAGCTTTTTCCACCTTAAGAACCTTGGCAAGGTCCATTTTATCATCACGATCAAGAACAAGAAGTACTTTGTTGTTGGCCAGATCTGTAATATCATTAAATTTCAAGCTCTGGGTCGATTGGTTTGGGTCCAGCTGGTTCCACGGCAATCAGCCTTGCTTGAAAAAAAAAATTATTTACCAAGTGGCTAAGAGAAGGGAACCCCTCCTCCCCTCCCCACTTGTAGCCAGCAAGCCCCGCACTCCTAGAATTTAAGAAACTAAAGGTGATTTGTACAGCAGGTACACGACGGTGGGGGAATATGAACACCGTTAAAAGGAAATTGAGAGAATCCACAAACCAGACATAGCATGTCCTCAGGTTCGCTGCTGGGGCTGGTTTGTGACAGAGGGAGAGCCCTCGGCCAGAATGAGAGGTGGCTGCCTGACAGGTGCAGGGTGGAAGTGCCCATTGTCATCACCTAGGGAGGTCTGTCATGTTCTGAGTTTTATTAAGAAACTCCCAACTGTCCGGCCAGCATGGCTCAGTGGGTGAGCGTTGACCTGTGAACCAAGGAGGTCACAGTTTGATTGCCTGTCAGGGCACCTGCCCGGGTTGTAGGATCAGTCTCTAGTGTGGGGCATGTAGGAGGCAACCAGTCTATGATTTTTTTCTCATCATTGATGCTTCTATCTCCCTCTCTCTTTCTCTCTGAAATCAACAAAAATATCTTTAAAAAAAGAAACTCCCAACCAACGAGGTACTAAGTCAGGGAAGAGAAAGGGATTGTCCTCAAGACTTTGATGGATTTCAAATTCGTAATTTGCTACTTTTCTCCCTGAACATGTGATGATCGTTTTCCCGTCAAAGAATGGCTCTGGATTGATCCAAGCGGTAAACCTTCTGGTCGCTGTCTTTGAACCCTTACCCTCAGAGTCACCTTCCTGACCTTCACTGGAATCTCAATATCCTAAGGCCTAGTAGAGGTTGAGTGTAAACAGAATGGAAACGTAAGGATATGGCAACCTTCGTAGGGATGAATGCTTTGAAGGGGTAACTCATCTGACAGAAGGCTGTTCAGTTGCCATACATTGCAGGTCTTCCTTCCATTTGAAAATGGGAGCAGTGGCAACGAGGTACAGATTACGTAGGTGACATATGCGTAGTACAGATGAGAGTCAATGTCTCTCAGAAGGAAGAGGTTGGGACACAGATCCCTTTGTGAATGTGATGAAATATATGTACTCTCTGTGCACATGCAAACATGTATGCTTGCACTCACACATATTTGCTATGATGTACGTGTACATAAACATGCATAGTTGATCAAACTTGATGTGAAACCATGACCTCCCCAGGGACTGAGGACACCTGGTTGAAGACACTGTGTTGAGCACACAACATGTTGTCAACACGTATTTGTGTGTGTGTGTGTGTGTGTGTGTGTGAGAGAGAGAGAGAGAGAGAGAGAGGGCATTACATTTTGCTTTTGCATGTGAAAATGTTATTACCTTGATGGCCAGCACAGATTAAAGAAAAGAACCAGCTCCTTGAATTAAGTGTACATCAGTATACCCAAGACAATTTGCATTTCCAGTGGGCTTTGTACTTGCAATCCCATCTGCAGCCTTGTTCAGCAAGGAGCAGGGAATGTAGCATGAATTTTGTGCACCGAGCCTCTAGTATCTAAATTTCACCCAATGGTGACATCTCTGGTCACTTCTGGTGCATTTCCTTGCTTCTTTCATTCACATATCCCAAAGATTTCTTGCGGAAAGGTAGCCAGAATGCTCATCCAAAAGAACTGCCCTTGATATTTATCCCAGCACCTTAGCTTTGTCATGTGATCTTGATCCACTTTCTCATAGGTGCTCGACTTAGGATGGATACACTCAATTTACAGGCCCTGCAAAGTCAGATGTGGACTTGGGAAATGAACATTTCAACTGACTACCTGGAAGGTAATCGAACCCCTTATGTACATAGGGTGCTTTGCCATCTGTGATTTCATTTCACCTTCACATGTGGAATAACTAAGCAGCAAGCTAGAATCCAGTGTTCCAGATAGGGCAATGGAGGCAGAGAGAGACTGAGGAAAAGAACTAAACTGGAACCCAAATCTCCTTAACTCCAGCCTTTCCCATGGTCTTGGACACACTGGTCCGTTTTACTGACATGATGGTGCTGCCGGAGAAGGGCCAATGATGCTGGTTCTTATTTTATTCCTCCTGACCCCCTGTGTCCTTGCAGGCAGCGCCTCAATGGACTCTCGAGATTCAGGAAGCCGATTTCCTTGCCGCTCTCTTAAGAGCACTCATTCCGAAGTACGTGCCACTGGCTCAGACCTTGAGCAGATCCCGGGGGGACGAGCTAAGTGTGTGGTGGTGAAAGTCGATTTAACAAAACCATTAATTTGCGTTTCTGGGAATAAACAGCAGCCGTCCCCGGCCATCAGAGAATACACAGCTAGCGCTCTGTCATCCTCCTCGCAAAGCGCCCGGGCCCGCCACTGGACCGAGGGCAGAACCGGGGGTGGTGGTCCACGCCTGCCCCTGGTTTTCCCTCTCAGGCCAGGGTGGCTCATTTCAGCGTGGTTTTCAGAAAACTGGATGTGGGGCTGTGCCTGCCACATCCCATCAGTCACACTGCATTACGGCATTAGGGAGGCCCTATGAGTTCTCAGGGTCTCAGATTGACTGCAAGATGAAGCAGAAATCCATTTATGAGTCCAAGGGAAGGGACGGTTAGAGGCCCCTCCACCCGGGAGAGAGTGTGTACGTTGTTCCCTTGCGACGATTCTCCTGCCAAACTCAGTCTCTCCCCCCATCCCTGTCCCCCACAACACGAAAAGACAACTCAGGTAAAAGCTGAGTTCCATAGAGGGGGAAATACTTTTTTTTCACAGACCCGGGGCTGATTGCAAAATTGTCTTTATTTTGTTTATTTTTTTTAAACAACCCTCAGTCAGCATAACCACAAGGGGCATAAAAACCAGTGGCAACACCAATGATCTGCTGAGCTCACGAGACAGTAGCTACTGACCTTCTCAGGCACCTGGAGACTATGCCCGTGGACAAGCGAGTTCATGACTGGCCATGTTGACGTTGTTCAAACTATTTCATGTGGAGCACTCCACACATCCAGGAAGTTAGAGCGGGCCAGTCCTGACCCGTTGTCCAGACCGATCTAACCCATGTGGACGTTTGGCCATGTTCTCTTCAGATCACCCGTGTTTCTCCTATAAACAGTGCCATTGTGTGTGCACACAGGGTGGGGGCAAAGGCAGGTTTACAGTTGTGAGTAGGCAAAACATGGAGTTTTATTTTTGTATGATAATTATATTTATTTTTAAAATATATTCTTATTGGTTTCAGAGAGGGAGAGGGAGAGAGAGAGAGAAACATCACTGATCAGAAGAAAAATCATTGAGTGTCGGCCTCCTGCTCGCCCCCTACTGGCGATCCACCCCACAACCTGGGCCTGTGCCCTGACCGGGAATCAAACCATGACCTCCTGGTTCCTAGGCTGATACTCAACCACTGAGCCACGCCAGCTGGGCTGCAGTTTAGTAATTATTGTATTATTTTCCATGTGAACAATTGTAAACCTACTTTTGCCCCATCCTATACATGTATATATGTGCCTCTATACACACACACACACACACACAGACATGCACATGTCTATACATACTAGTACATATGCATATATACCTTCACCAGCCCAAACAACCATATGGGTTTAAGATTTTAATCTTAATTAAAATTCTCAGAGGAGCCGAAACCGGTTTGGCTCAGTGGATAGAGCGTCGGCCTGCGGACTGGAAGGTCCCAGGTTCGATTCCGGTCAAGGGCATGGACCTTGGTTGCAGGCACAGCACATCCCCATTGAGGGGCGCTCAGGAGGCAGCTGATCGATGTCTCTCTCTCATCAATGTTTCTGGCTCTCTATCCCTCTCCCTTCCTCTCTGTAAAAAATCAATAAAATATATTAAAAAAAAATTCTCAGAGGAAAGAGCACAGTGGTTGCTAGCGGCCAGGGGTTGCCTGGCCCCGGACTCTGGGTTCTGGGTGTCTCCCAGCGCCAGTGAGCCGGGCTGGGCTGGGCTGGGTCATTGCAGCACCACATGGCGTAGAGGCCCTGTCTCTTCTCGGGGCGAAAGGAGAAGCAGAGGCGATGGCCAGAGAAGCAGGCTGTGCGAAGACAGGGACCCCTACTCGGTGACAGAAGCCCGTGGGCCTGGCCACGCGGGGCCCAGAGACAGCAGAGCTCGGTGATGCTCGGGGAAGCGCAGAGAGTCCTCTCCTGCTGCTAATTATGTCCCGTTACAACGTGTTGCATCAATATTTAAGCAGATGTGCCTTCTGTGAGCGGCCCCGAGAACAACCGTTCTCCCTTCCCGTGGCAGCTCTCTAACGACCCGAGACAGCCTCCCCGTCATCCTTCCTCCCGGATCGAGGCTGGCCTCAGTCCTTGCTCACTTTAAAACTTTCGAGGGAGAAAGAAAAGAAATCGCACTGCTCCTGCACCTTGCGGATGCTTCAGTCCTGGCACTTGTCTCTCTGTCTGGGAATAAGTCATCCGCCTCGCCTGCAGGAGCCCCTGGAAGCACTGTGTCCAATCAACCAGCGAACCCCCCTCAGTTTGGCCCCCTGCCAGGGCTGTAGTAGGCGCCTACAGCAATGGGTAGGTTACGATGAGCTTCATTTTTGAATCCTGAGGCGTTTGACTTTTAAAGTCCTGACCATTCGGTCCTATTTGCGATGAATCACGAGACGGGGGCGCCGAATTCGAGACCCTCTTACGGCACGTGCTGTGCATTGTGAGTGCTCTCTCTTCTGTTGGCATTTTTCTGGGCAGGTGTTGTCTGAGGTGATGTGCGTGCAAATCGATCACACAGAACTCTCCCAGGCACACGGGGAGAGAAGTTGGCAAAAGTGCAGAGAGGTGGTCTCCGTAGTCTTGAAGTTGCTTGGTCAGTGAGGGAAGAAAATGAAGCAACATTATTATTATTATTTTTAAATTTTTTTATTGACTTTAAAGAGAGAAGAGGGGAGAGGGAGAGAGGGAGAGAACTATCGATGGGAGAGAGAAACACCCACTGGCTGCCTCCTGCACGCTCCCCTACTGGATATTGAGTCCTGATGAGGAATGGAACCAGCGACCTTCTGGTACATGGCATGACACTCTGGTATGCAATGGCACATGTGACTGATCTGTCCCACTGGGTACTGTACACTTCATGGGTTGAAGCCATAATTGGCATTTTTTATAAAAACAACAACAACAACAACACCATTCTGGTTTCTCAGACGTGGTGACGCAGAGGTTCCAGGTAGCAAGGCGTGAGGTGTGTCCATGGATGTTCATATATGGGACTTGTGGTCCAGGTTTGCCTGTCGGACTGAAGGAGCAGGTACACTGTTCAAACTCACACATTTCCGGGGAAAACTGAGTCGGCCATTTTCAGATCTACAGACACCATGAAGGTACCTCTGGAGGCACGCATCCAAGTGACCCAGAGCGTCCCACTCAGGTGTCACTGCCCCCTCCCCCTCCCCGGCCAGCCGACTTGCACCTTCCATTGTTCCTTATCTGCCCCAGATTTCCAGTCGCTGAGCTGAAGGAGTGGCCGGGTGTAATGAGTTTCCAACTCTGTGCAGAACACACATTTGCATGTTTCCAACTGATTCGTTTCTTTACTGATTAACTTGGCAAGGTCAAGTGCTGGTCGCCGATGCTGCTGATAGGCACCGCCGATATGTCCCAGGTCCAGGGCCAGGCGGCGGGGCTGACGCTCTTGTTCTCGTTACCGAAGGACACACTGGGACGGTCCCCGGAGGAGCAGGGGATGCTGGGGCAGCCGCACACCTGCCAGGGTGCTGATGGCCTCCGAGGTGCAGGGCCCTGGCAGGGGGGATGCTCCCCTGGCCTCTGCATGCCTGCCGCCCCCTACAGAGGCCTTTTCTGAGCCTTTGTAACCTTGAATTTATTCTGGGCCTCAGGTTCCTCATCTATAAAATGGGGATAATAGCCATTTCCTCCTCCTCCTCCTTCTCTTTCTCCTCCTCTTCCTCCTCTTCCTTCCTCTTCTTCTCCTCCTCCTCCTCCTCTTCCTCCTCCTCCTTTCTCTCCTCCTCCCCCCACCTCCTCCTTCTTCGGATCAAAATAGGAAACCTAGGTGGAACGCGTTGCTTCGTGCTTGGTACGCAGTGAATGACTAGTCAGTGTAGATTGTTTTCTATTATTGAAGTCCTAGGTCAGAGATGATGATGACGGAGGAGGAGAGCCAGCTTAGCACCACTTCTGTAGTTCCCATGTCTCAACTCTGCCTGGTAAGCGCCCACATCCGTTCTGCCCCTGGGCCCAAGAGTTGGACAATCCTGACTGTCAGTTCAGACTCCACTAACTGCTGAATCCTCCATGAAGCCTAAGCCGATCACCCATCACCCACATCTCTTCTCTTCTGACTCCCTTTCCCTGTTTTAAATATTTATATTGGTTTCAGAGAGGCAGGGAGGAGGAGAGAGAGAGAAACATCAATGATGAGAGGGAATCATGGATTGGCTGCCTCCTGCATGCCCCTTAGTGGGAATCCAGCCCACAACCTGGGCATGTGCCCTGACCTGGAATCGAACCCTGACCTTCTGGTTCATAGGGGGACACTCAATTACTGAACCATGCCAGCCGGGCAGATTTCCCTAACTGTTGCTCCCTAACTAGTAGCTCCCTATTTCTAGGGCACGCACTACTCACGGTGCCATGCCTTTGGGAGAAAGAAGTGTCATCTGTGGGTACCCAGATACATGGCAGGTCTCAGCGTTCAGCAGGCGAAAACGTCCAGCTGAAATGTCATGACATTGTGTACTTCCTTTCATAGGGACTCACTTAATAGAAAGTGATGTTTCCATTGATGGTAGGGATCTAGTTTCCTTTGACCATGGAGTTACTGCAGGAAAGAAATACAAGATTCTATCTACATAAAAACATTGAGTGAATAATTCCGGTGGCCTGTGAATTTGGCAAAGGAAAAAACCACGTCAGATTTGCATAAAATCTGACATATAAAGAATATCCGTCCGTTTCACTCATGCAGAAGGACATGCAAATGGGCTGCCGTCTTTCAAGGTTTCCTGTTGCTTCCTGCTCTGAGTCCCGCCTCCCTCTCCCAGGGATGGTTGCCCTCTGGGAAGAGAAGGTCGGGCACTCTCAACTTCCTGCCCCGATGGTTCCATAGATTCTTCACACAATCGCTCCTCACTGCTTCATTGGAGGAGGCAGTAACTTCTGGATTGACCCCGCCCTATACATTGGCAGACCCTGACTGAATCATAATCCAAAGAAACATAGTTCTGCTACGAACCCTGAGCTACATGTGTGTTTGTGTATGATTAAGAATATGTATAATTGTCCAGGCCGGTGTAGCTTAGTGGTTGAGCATCGACCTATGAACCAGGAGGTCAGGTTCGATTCGCGGTCAGGATTCATGTCCTGATGCTCAGAGGCACAGACAGAGCGGCTGTCCTCCTGGCGTGCGGTCTGCTTTGTGTGTTTCCTCTGTGGCGGCCTCTGTCCGGCAAGATGCGTGGAAAGGAGAGCATCGGCCTCTGATCCTCTTGCTGCGGTTTTGCGGGAGCCACGTGGCGTGTGGCACGCGGTCACGCAAGGAGGGCAGCATCGCTGATGTCGGCGCCTCATCCTAACCTCGAAGGAGGAAACCAGGACTGAAAAGTAAAGCTTGATTTCCCAGAGGAGAGGGTCTGTCACCAGATACTAGAGGCCAGTGGCTTTTCTTTCTCTTCCACCCTTTGACTCTTGGTATTTGGGGGTCAGGGGGGTACCCAAAGGCCCATTTTCATCACAGAGTGACAGGGCTGCCACGATGCGGTTCCTCTGCAGAGAGCCTTCCTTAATCATGAATCCTCATGAATTATTCGTAGGTCTGCCCAGTGCGGGCTGGCTGGGCCATCCTAATGGTGTGTTTCTCAGCAGGGGGAGCCAGCCAGGGTTCGGCTCCTGGCTTGGGTACCAGGAGAGAATCCTGGGGGTTTGTCTCCTTCCTCTCTGGACATTGGCCTCATCCTTGATCTTTGAGAGGAGCTTCCGCAGGCGGGGACCGTCCGCGTCCCCAGAGGGGGCGTGCCGTCCCTCCTGGCTCTCCCGGCCTGTGTGGCTGAGGCCGTGGAGACAGGGCCGCCTCACCCTGGCATACATGTCCCATGGGGAACGCATGCCAGAGTTCTGGGCAGGACACCGGCAGGGGCTGGCAGCCACCCCAACAGAAAGAGGTGGCTCCAGCAAGATCTTGGGGAGCTAGGCTGTTA
Organism: Lasiurus cinereus; assembly: GCA_011751065.1. Taxonomy (NCBI): domain Eukaryota; kingdom Metazoa; phylum Chordata; class Mammalia; order Chiroptera; family Vespertilionidae; genus Lasiurus; species Lasiurus cinereus. Next base: position 1,498,497 of record JAAGEH010000452.1, on the reverse strand, counting down.
CCCCACTTTGTCCCGACCGTAAAGAACTGAGGATGGAGCCCAGCTGGCGTGGCTCTGGGGTTGAACATCTAACTATGAACCAGGAGGTCGAGGTTAGATTCCCGGGCAGGGCACACGCCCAGGGTGCAGGTTCGATCCCCAGCTGGGCTGCCTGCAGGAGGCAACGATTGATATTTCTATCTTCCTTCAGTCAATAAAGACAAAACAAACAGCCTTATTCACATAGCGGTTAAGTTGCAGAGAGCATTAATGAATCAATCAGCTTGAATCAGTTCTGCTAATGGAAGAACCCAGAACACCTGTTTCCCTACCTACCAGGAAGTAATTGGTAAATCAGCCACGTGCCCAGGGGCAGACCGGCGGGGCGGGGTGGGGGGTGGGGGGAGGTGATGCTGGAGATTTGGGGAAACAATGAGCCTTCTGCATTGCCCCAAAGGGAAAGCTGTCTGCAAAATGCTCTCACTCTCTTTCTTCCTTCCTCCCTTCCTTCCTTCCTCCCTCCCTCCGTTCCTTCCTTCCTTCCTTCCTTCCTTCCTTCCTTCCTTCCTTCCTTCCTTCCTTCCTTCCCTCCTTCTTGTTAAAACGCAGTGAGCCGAAACCAGTTTGGCTCAGTGGATAGAGCGTCAGCCTGTGGACTGAGGGGTCCCAGGTTCAATTCCCGTCAAGGACACGTACCTTGCTTGCGGGCACATCCCCAGTGGGGGGAGTGCAGGAGGCGGCTGATTGATGTCTCTCTCTCATTGATGTTTCTGAGTTTCTATCTCTCTCCCTTCCTCTCTGTGAAAAATCAATAAAATATATTAAAAAAAAAAAAAACGCAGCGAGGCGAGTGCAGATCCGCCCACAGGTGGGTATGGGTTGCCAGGTCCCCACCACCTGTTGAGCCTCCTGGGGAAGAGAATCAGCCTTGGTGCAGCCAGCGAGGCCACATCTGTTCTGTGTTTTTGTAAGGACGGTGTCTGCCGGGTCGAGGCTGGTTAGGGGTATGGCACCAGGATAAGTGGCCCAATGTAGGTGTGAGCACCCAGCGCGAGGCAGAGAGAGACGGCCTCCACGTGGAAGAAATGCCGGGCGTGGCGGCCTGGGCATGAGCCCATTTGCCCCACCATCGTCATCCTGGTCTCGCCTCCCCGGTGTGGTTTGCCCGGGGCCCTCCCTGGCCGTTTCCAGAGCAGTGAATGCTGGTCCTTATAACATCTCCCCCATCTTGAGCACCACCAGCCTCCTCTTCCCAGGTCTCTAAGCAACAGGATCTTAAAAATGAAATATTCATTTTCTGAAACCTAATTTAATTTCAGCGATGACGACTGGGTGGCTGAGCTTATCACAGAATCTGGAAAATTCTCTGAATTAACAATTCTCTCCTAGTGATGGAGTGTGTGTGTGTGTGTGTGTGTGTGTTCTCTTTGAATGTGTCTTTCTCCCCTGCACCTTGTTAAAATGCACACACTGTTAACCTTGATTTGTCTGACAGTGATTTACTCATTTGTGCTGTAGGGGTAATGAGAAACACTGTATGCAATCATCTTGCTGTCAATAAATGAAATATATTGTTATGTTTCGAAAGCAGGGATTCGTGTTTCTCCCAAATGGTGGCTTCTCTTCTTTCTGAGAAATAAACAATTTTTTTCTTTTTTTTTAGTTTTATTTTTGGAGCCGACTGAAGGGTGGTAGTAAGGAATTCATCTTTCATAAATTCTGGAGCGGATGAGTCATCGTTGACACATAATATCCAATTAAAGCTGTGACAAATGTAATTGCGTGGCGTGCACCCCGGGGGTGATGAATTGTCCCACATCCCGAAAGGCATGTTTTGGTAAGCGCGGTTTTGGGGAAAGATAGCAGTGAGAGTCTGCTCTGAATGGGGCACCTTTGTCTTCAACCTGGGGTCATGGCATCCTAAAGAGAGAGAGCGGGTTAACAGAGGGCAGTTCCCAGCAGAGCGTGCCCAGGCTAGCTAGCAGGTGACCTTTGGCTACCTCCATCCTTTCTGTCCATGACCAGAATCTATCTGCATTCCTCCAAGCGGGGTTGTCTCTGAAAAGTTTGGTCCAGTTGACTTTGCTTCTTTTCTTTTCTTTCTTTCTTTTTCTTTCTTTTTCTTCCTTCCTTCCTTCCTTCCTTCCTTCCTTCCTTCCTTCCTTCCTTCCTTTCTTTCTTTCTCTTCCTCCCTCCCTTCCTCTCTTTTTTCTTTCCTTCCCTCCCTCCTTCCTTCCTTCCTTCCTTCTTCCTTCCTTCCTTTCTTTCTTCCCTCCTTCCTTTCTTTTTTTCTCTACTAATGCTTTTCATCGACTCTAGAGAGAGAAAGGTAGAGAAAGAAAGATCGACGTGACAGAGAAACATTGATCAGCTGCCTCCTGCATGCACCCCTATCAAAAGATCAAACCTACAACCTAGATATGTGCCCTGATTGGAAATCAGACCCGAAACCTTTCGCTGTACTGGATGATACTCGGTGTGTGACACACAATTATGTTCGTCACACTGGCCATGGCTCACTTCTATCTCACTCTTGTGGGCCATGTGGACTAATACACTCTCCTTGAACATGGGTGACACTGTAGGTCCCTAACAAACAACGGAAAGGCAGGAAATGAGCCAGTGAAGCTCACGTATGGGGACAATGCACATACTTCACCTTTTTCCTAAAATATTTAAGCAGAGAAAGTAGACAATTTGCTTGAGTTTGGGATTTATGAGATAATCTTTCTTTTGGCTTTCACTATTCTGTATAAGCCTTCTTTTCCTGGCACATGTATTTTATGACTGTCATACTGTGTTTTATGTGTGTCTGCTCTACTCATAGATCATTCCTGGTTTTAATAAGGAGATTGAGATAAATGATGACGACTATAGTCTACATTTTTTAGGTTAAGTGGGAATCGGGCGTTTAGTTTTACATGACGATTGCCTTTGTCCATGAAAGTAAGTGCGCTGAATCTGGTAAATGGCTAAGCCATTCTCAGCCAATTACACGGAGTGGCCAGATGATGATGAGCTCTGAACGCATAATAATTTGGCCACTCAGTGTCTATCCTATAGAATAAAAGGCTAATATGCAAATTGTCCCCTCAATCAGGAGTTCCACCAGCAGGCAGGTCAGCCAACCGCTCATGTCCCCTCCCCCTGGCCAGGCTGGCTGGGCCCCACCCATGCACAAATTGAACAAATTCATGCACCGGGGCTTCTAATACACACACACACACACACACACACACACACACACACACTGAGATATACTGAGTGGCCAGCTTATTATGCATTCAGAGATCATAATAATCTGGCCACTCAGTGCTGTGAAAATATCTTTGTCAAGGGTTGTCTCACAGAAATATAATAATGCACTTATGGTAATAGAGATAGTAATAGACTATATTAATTGAGGACCTCTAACATGCTTAAACTGATGATATTTTTCGTGGTTTTTCAAATTGCATAAATGAACGTTCAGTATCTGAATCCAAATATTCCTCTCTATTCAGAGTTGCATTGTCTTTGTCTCTCAGCAGATTGCTGCCCTAGCAGAGGAGAAAGGGAGTGCAATACCAGAACACACAGGTGTTTTCCCACAGAAGCTTCCTAAGGATTCTTGGGTGTGAGGTAGATTAAGTACTGAATGCAGGTTGCATGTATCAGCCAGACACGGAGTTTAACAATATGGGGAGTATTTCCATCTGCATCTATCATGAGCAAGCAGACACATCCTCTTGCTCAGAACTAGACCCACTGAATATCGTTTAAAAAGATATTTTGTTTAAAGCCTGGTAGGCATGTCAGGGTAGGAAGATCTGTGAGGTCAGGATCCCAGAGAGAAGGAAGTGCAGGGAGGTGAGCCTGCGAGTCCACATCACTTTTCCACTCAAGGCCTGCCCTGGCCTTCTCGCTCCACTGTGAGCATCCGCGCGTCAGAGCTCTGTTCAGACTTGGCTGAGGCCTTTGTGGAGACTGCCTCACAGTCCAGCTTCTCCTGCTGCACCCCCATCAGAGGATCAAACCCAGGATCTACTTCCTTCACATCACTTCCGGGAAAGGTGACTCCAAAAGGTGCCCAGTAGACCTCCTGCAGACCTCCTCCACCTCCAATCCTGCTTCCTGAGGACCCAAACCTGCCCGCGCTGGTACTGGAAGGGGCTGAAGAACGCAGATGCTAAGAGGGGATCGTGGAACTGGGTCACCTGTTGCCTGAGCGGCCAATGAGGATGCGTCCTGGGTAGGTAGCACGTGGCCCACAGACAGCCCTTTGCCTGCAAGAGCCAGGCGATTATTAGAGTTTTGACGGGGGGTCAACTGAGGGAGTGTCCCGGCGAAGGGAGTGCCCATGCTGGTGGAATAGCAGGCACTTGGAGAAGCAGGTGGATAGGACGGTGAATAGGACGGTGGACGTGGGTAGCTGTTGCTAAGGTCCACTAATGCTTTGGAAATAGGTAGCAAAAGGCTGAAAGCAACAAACTGGCAATGGCAGAGTACGGAGGACATCCGGGGGGCCTCCCGGGTTGCTGATACAGAGGTCTTCATCGCCTACAACCCAAATGCACGGAGAAAGCCGAAGACCAGGTCGAGGACTGTGCATGAGCACAGAGCTCGCCACCTGGACCTGTGCTGTGGTCCGAATGTGTCCTCCCCATCATTCGTAGGTTGAAACCTCACCCCTCAGGGGGCCTTTTGGTGATGATTGCGTCATGAGGGTGGGGCCATCATGGGGAGCAGGGTCCTTATAAAAGAGCTTTCCAGCCCCTCCCATGATGTGACATACAGGGTAAAGGCGTCCTATAAGGAAGGGCACGCAGGCTTCCTGAACCTGCCAACACCAGGTATTTTGAACCGCAGTTTGCCGACCACTGAGCTAGGGGAACGTAAGATTTGATGAAACCTCGTCTATTGATTTGGGAGCTCTGTCAAGATGCAGAGTTTAACATCCTGGCAAGGACCCTGCACGGTGGTGCAAACGCTCTGTGAGAGTGGCATCCACGGGCCACATGAAAATGGTAACAGCCTACCCCGAGCGGTGTGGGAGGGCCAGCAGAGCCAGCAATGCCAGGGGAAAGGTTGCTATGCCAGAAAATGGAAGAGGAGAATGAACAGCACAGAGGATTAGGTGTGTTAGGCAGACACAGGTTGCAAGGCCAGAAAGCCCACCAGATCTCTACTGTCCTGAGGTGAGGCTGATGACCGCATGGACTACAGTCCACCCCATGGATAACAGATAGTCCTTTATTTGGATGACTTCTGGAAGCAACATCCCCAGGATTCCCACGCAGGGATATTGAAAGGAGATGAGTGGGCTAGTCTTCTGCCCCTGCCTTTTGTAGCTGTTCTCAGCCATCTCCCCATCTCCCTCTTCTCCTGCCATTCTAGATGCTCCTCGCCTTAGCTAGTGCCTCTGCTGGGCTTGCTGGCCTACCTGGTGCTGTGATCCTGATTCCTGAGCAGTCTGAGCTCCAGGTCACCAGGCCCTTCCCAGCCATGGACCTCGTACAGAGGTGTCGTCACAGGTGAAATTGGTCAAGAGAGACCAACCAACATCCAAGCGGATCGCCTGGTACCAAAACGCTCCTCCCTGCTGTCAGCATGTAACCATCACTCTAGTTTCTTTCTTTCTTTTTTAAATTATATTTGTATTGATTTCAGAGAGGAAGGGAGAGATAGATAGATAGATAGAGAGAGAGAAACTCCCATGATGAGAATCATCCATCAGCTGCCTCCTGCACGCCCCACACTGGAGACTGAGCCCACAACCCAGGCATGTGCCCTTGATGGGAATCGAACCTGGGACCTTTCAGTTTGCAGGCCGATGCTCTATCCCCTGAGCCAAGCCAGCCAGGGCTCACTCTCATTTCTTATGAGATTAGGGTAGATAAAGATCCTTTTAAAGGCCATATAAAACATTAAGTCTAAGGGGGGGAAAGTAAATATATTTTTTTAATTAAGAATTTTTGTTGATTAAAAGACATCTTTAAGGAAGTGAAGATAAAACCTAGAGTAGGATCATTGATTTTCAAGACATCTGATCCGTAGTCCAGATATATAAAGTAGCTATCCATCAAGTTAGAAGGATAAAGCTGACACAATAGAAACATGGGCTGATGACGGAGGCATCTCACTGAAGAGGCCACCCACATGGCCAACAGGCATATGAAGTGCACGTGAAAACCCTGGTCAATATCACTGCAATCTTTTTTTTTTTAATCTATTTTATTGAATTTTTACAGAGAGGAAGGGAGAGGGATAGAGAGTTAGAAACATCGATGAGAGAGAGACATTGATCAGCTGCCTCTTGCACGTCCCCTCCTGGGGATGTGCCCACAACCAAGGTCCATGCCCTTGACCGGAATTGAACATGGGGCCTTTCAGTCCACAGGCCGATGCTCTATCCACTGAGCCAAACCGCTTTCGGCATCACTGCAATCTTACAGGAAGGCCCACATGCAAAAGACAGACAACCCTAGTAGGGGTGCTGTGTGTGCTCCCGATACAATAATAGTGTGTATCCACTTCTCTGATGTCTGACATTCGTTCCTGTGGGAAGGGGTAATATAAATATTTCTACATTCATTAAATATTAATCGCGTGCCCATTGTGAGCTAGGGACTGGGGACAGAAAGCTGAGAGAGACAGTGTTGGCTCTAAAATGCTCATCATCTAGTAGGGAAGAATCATTTACACAGACACTGGCCCTGGGGAGGGACATGCCCAGTGTTGGAATGACATGTAAAACACAGCAGGCCGAGATGGACATGGTATCCAAGCTGTTTGGCGCCGAGGATTTGTAGGGACAAGAAAAGAGAAGTTGCCGTGGCCATTCAGAACTCCAGAGAGGGACTCGGCAATTTGGTTGTTTTGAGTAAGTGATGTTGGCACTGCCAATCGTGAGCTAATGAAAAGGGAAAACGTGCGGGAAAAGCAGGAGCCACAGACCATAGCTCCAAGCGGGGAAGCCAGCCAGAACGCAGAGGCCTGTTTGGCTTGTCACGTGGAAAAGCAAAGAGTGAAAAGGATGCGGTGTTGTCACTCCGAAGGAGGGAGTTGACACAGGGATCCCAGCTCACAGTTCCTCTGGAGACAGGGAAGGACCTGGCCACACCCTGCCCTCGTTTGCCTGCCAAAAATCGGACTCTGCTCTCCGGCTTGCCACCGTCCCCACTCTGCCCTCCTCACCCACCTGTTCTTCTCTCCCGGCCCCACGTGGGTTTGAACTTGATCCCTATTTAATGGGATGGTGGTGGCGGGGAGGGGTCATGTCAAAGACTGGCTGAGGGTGTCTGTGGCAATCATAAAAATCTGTGCTTTTGGGGTTCTGTCAAAATGCTATTAAACCCATCAGGGGAAGACTATTAACACTTGGCCGTATGTTAAACACATTTCAACAATCTGCTCTGGAATTGTACACTCGTTGATTAATTAAGACATCAACCTTAAAGAAGGCCATCGTTAGCCGCATTTGTGTCCCCCAGAATCTTTCGTTATTCTAGGGTGACTGTGGGACTCAGAACAGGGTAACAAATAGAACAGGGTTCTGTAACGTGAACATGGTTTACAAATACAAGAGAGGATGCAAACAAGCAAAAGATGCGATAAAGCGTTCAAGATACAGAATAAATGTGAGCGTGTGAGAGCGGGGAAGGAGGGAGGAGGGGGGAGAGGGGGAGAGGAGTGGTACCTACAGGAATCTCTAGATTTTTAAAAATATATATATTTTATTTATTTTTTACAGAGAGGAAGGGAGAGGGATAGAGAGTTAGAAACATTGATGAGAGAGAGACATTGATCAGCTGCCTCTTGCATGCCCCCTACTGGGGATGTGCCCGCAACCAAGGTACATGCCCTTGACTGGAATCGAACCTGGGATCTTTCAGTCCGCAGGTCGATGCTCTATCCACTGAGCCAAACCAGTTTCGGCAGGAATCTCTAGATTTTAACGCGTAATATAAAAGTACTTGGGTAGATGCGGCAGGGGTGTATTATTGTGGGTGGGAACAATATGCCTGCATGGGTGATGACTCCAAGACACATATGTTGGCTTCCTGTTTACAAACCTATTATTGACGCACTCTTTTATGAATTTAAGCCTTTCTTGAGCCTGCGAAATTGTTCACGAAATAACAGGTTAAAAAAACAAACAGTATCAAAAGCTGTGTAATGAATGAATCAAGGTGGATCTGTAACCCAGCGCTGGCCGTATCTTTCCTTGGTAACTAACCCCGCACCTGGAAGTGGTTTAGAGTTAATATGCTCTCTGGTGATTTATTCTCACTCCCTCATCAGACACATAGCTTCTTAAGTGGCAACTCTCTTCTTGTAATTAGTAAAAGCAGAACTCGTACAACAAACACCCAACGGGGTTTCCTGGAAATCGATAAAAAGAGTTCCCCTCCTTTCTCTGGAGAAAAGGAACAGAAATGAACCTGCTGGGCGGCGAGATTCCTTTCCCAGAAGGTCCACCTTTTCAACCATTTGTAGCGGAAGCTGATAGGATGACATCATGGCTGTTGTTGGTGCTTGGTTAAAAAGGTATGTGAGGGAGCAGTGGGAAAGCAGAACAGCGAGTAGATGCAGTGTAGCCCCCTTTAATACAGTTATTCATACATCAGCCAACAGAGCAGTGCCCCAGCCTCCTCCCAGGAACCTTGATTCCTCTCACCTTAGAATCTGGCCCTCCGTTTGGTGAGCCAGGACGAGGGTTCCAGGGTGTTGTGTAATTTTTCTCCCCTTGTGCAAACAAGTTTACTAAAGAATGGAAGGCGGATGCCCCAGGGACAGTTGATTATCTATATCTATATCTATATCTATATATCTATATATATGTATGTATATATATATATATGTGTGTGTGTGTGTGTATATATATATATGTATATATATATATGGGACAGTTGATATATATATGTGTATATATATGTGTATATATATGTATATATATATGGGACAGTTGATATATATATACACATATATATGTATATATATGTATATATATACGTATATATGTATATGTATATATACATACACACACACACATATACACACATACACACACACATGCATGCATATATTTTGTATTGATTTCAGAGAGAAGGGAGAGGGAGAGAGAGAGAAGAAACACCCGTGACGAGGGAGAACCATGGATCGGCTGCCTCCTGCATGCTCCACACTGGAGATGGAGCCCACCACCCCAGGCCTGTGCCCTGACCTGGACTCCTAACTGTGACCTCCCGGTTCCTAGGTCAATGCTCAACCACTGAGCCACACCAGCCAGGCAAGGACAGCGGTTCTTAAATATAGCAGCTGCCCAACTGCATCATTTGTGGACGTTTTCATTTTTATTTTATTTTTTTCCCCCTCCAACACCCGTGTCTAGCCTCCACGCCCACCCCATCAACAGAATCAGAACATCTGGCGGTGCACCCCTGGGGAGAAATGGCCTCTCTTCTTTCCCAGGCCTCCTCTCCGCCACCCCAGGTCTGCCACCTCCTGCTCCTCCTCCTCCTCCTCCTCCTCCTCCTCCTCCCTCCACTCAACTTGCCCCTGCACCCAGCCAGCACCCTTCCCGCCACTTCCAGCAGCAGCCCCTGCACCTCCCCCAGCTGCCTGTCACGCATCAGCCATCAAGGCCCCAGTGGCCCTGACTCCGCCCACAGCACCGGAAGGGCCCAGGAACCCGGGCCTGGCCAATCAGAATAGCAACGCCCCCTCACCACGGAGTGATTGGAGGAGGACTGGGCACGTGACCGGACGCTGGCCAATGAGGAGCGAGGCCTCGGAGAGGTGAGAGCGATGGCCTCGTCGTGAAGGCGGCGACGGGTGCGGAGGCCGAGGGGCGAGGTCCAGGCCGCGAGGAACCGGAACCACCGAGGCGGTGCCAGGGGGACAGAGTCAGGCCGAGTTCCAAGCCGGGTGCCCCGCTGGGAAGCGGCGCCAGGCTCCCTTTCCCGGCCTCTCTCTCTCAGGAGCAGCTTCGGATTGACAGGCCCCGCTCACCCCACCGGAAGCGCCAGGTCCCCGACCGGAAGTGGCGGGGAGAAGATGCCCGGAGGCGTCGGCCCTGCGAGGAGGCTGCACCCACGCTCGCTCCCGGGGACTAGCTCACGGCGCCTGCGCTGGGCTGACACGGCCTGCACATGCGCGTGGAGAGCTGGGTGCAGCCTGGACGTCCGCGCCGGCTCTCCCCGCGGAGCCTCCGGGGAGGAGGACCACGCACGGGACAGCGGCCTGGAGGGCAGCAGCCGGGCCTGGGACGGGAGCCTCCGCTGACCCCGCTGCGAGCATGGTGAGTCCGTGGCTTTATTTTCCTCTCCCGTCGCCTGAGAACCGGGGCAAGCTCGCCTGTCATGCACCGTCTCGCGTGAAAGCACAGACAGGCCAGGCCAGTGGTTCTCCACCTTCCCCAGGCCGCGACCCTGTAAGGCAGCTCCCCATGGGGGAGGGGGAACCCCCAACCATAAAGTTATTTTTTGTTGTTGCTACTTTGTAACTGTCATTCTGCAACGGTGATGAGCCGTATCTGTGTTTTCCAAGCTCTTAGGCGACCCCCGGGAAAGGGTCGTGCGACCCCGACCCCCCCCCAATGGGGTCGCGACCCCCAGGTTGAGAACCGCCGGGCTGAGCCCGTGGCCGCTGCGGAGGGCGTCCTGGCTGCTGAGTAGGGAGGGCGTGTGGTGTATCGCACATCATCATCTAGAGCAGCGGCTCTCCACCGTCCTCAGGCCGCGGCCCCTGTAAGGCAGCGCCCCATGGGGTGGGGGACCCCCAACCATACCATGATTTATTTCCGTGGCTACTTTATAACTGTCATCGTGCTACTGTGATGAACTGTCATGTCAATGTCTGATAGGCAGGATGTGTGTTCGTGGTTACACGTGGAACATCATTAAAGCATGGGGATGAATCGCAAAAACAATATGCGATTATCTATGGTGAAATATTTATTTCTAATGACAAATAAATGAAATTTTTTGTCTTGAATCGTGGTGCAGCATGGGTAACAGTCTTCCTAGGACAACAGTCAACGACATGGCGACACTTGGCGACACCGAGGAGCGGTGTGTGGGTGCCCAAGACCCTGGGAAATAGGTGTTTTCCAATCGTTTTAGGCGGCCCCTGTGAAAGGGTCATTCGACCCCCAAAGGGGTCGCGACCTCCAGGTTGAGAACCGCCGGGCTGAGCCTGTGGCCGCTGCGGAGGGCGTCCTGGCTGCTGAGTAGGGAGGGCGCGTTGTGTATCGCACATCATCATCTAGAGCAGCGGCTCTCCACCGTCCTCAGGCCGCGGCCCCTGTAAGGCAGCGCCCCATGGGGTGGGGACCCCCACCCATACAATGATTTATTTCCGTGGCTACTTTATAACTGTCATCTTGCTACTGTGATGAACTGTAATTGTCAATATCTGATAGGCAGGATGTATGTTCGTGGTTACACGTGGAACATCATTAAAGCATGGGGATGAATCGCAAAAACAATATGCGATTATTGTGGAATATTCATTTCTAATGACAAATAAATGAAATGTTGTCTTGAATCGTGGTGTTGCATGGGCAACCGTCTTCCTAGGACAACAGGAAACGGCATGGCGACACTTGGCGACACCGAGGAGCGGTGTGTGGGTTCCTAAGACCCTGGGAAATAGGTGTTTTCCAATAGTTTTAGGCGACCCCTGTGAAAGGGTCGTTCAACCCCCAAAGGGGTCGCGACCCACAGGTTGAGAACCGCCGGGCTGAGCCCGTGGCCGCTGCGGAGGGCGTCCTGGCTGCTGTGTATGGAGGGCGCGTTGTGTATCGCACATCATCATCTAGAGCAGCGGCTCTCCACCATCCTCAGGCCGCGGCCCCTGTAAGGCAGCTCCCCATGGGGTGGGGACCCCCAACCATACAATGATTTCCGTGGCTACTTTATAACTGTCATCTTGCTGCTGTGATGATCTGTAATTGTCAATATCTGATAGGCAGGATGTATGTTCGTGGTTACACGTGGAACATCATGAAAGCACGGGGATGAATCGCAAAAACAATATGCGATTATTGTGAAATATTTATTTCTCATGACAAATAAATGAGATTTTGTCTTGAATCGTGGTGCAGCATGGGTAACAGTCTTCCTAGGACAACAGTGAACGACATGGCGACACTTGGCGACACCGAGGAGCGGCGTGTTGGTTCCTAAGACCATGGGAAATAGGTGTTTTCCAATAGTTTTAGGTGACCCCTGTGAAAGGGTCGTTCGACCCCCAAAGGGGTCGCGACCCACAGGTTGAGAACCGCTGGGCTGAGCCCGTGGCCGCTGCGGAGGGCGTCCTGGCTGCTGTGTATGGAGGGCGCGTTGTGTATCGCACATCATCATCTAGAGCAGCGGTTCCCCACCGTCCTCAGGCCGCGGCCCCTGTAAGGCAGCTCCCCATGGGGTGGGGACCCCCACCCATACCATGATTTATTTCCGTGGCTACTTTATAACTGTCATCTTGCTGCTGTGATGAACTGTCATGTAAATATCTGATAGGCAGGATGTATGTTCGTGGTTACACGTGGAACATCATTAAAGCATAGGGATGAATCGCAAAAACAGTATGCGATTATAGATTGTGGAATATTCATTTCTAATGACAAATAAATGAAATGTCGTCTTGAGTCGTGGTGCAGCATGGGCAACAGTCTTCCTAGGACAACAGTGAACGACATGGCGACACTTGGCGACACCGAGGAGCGGCGTGTTGGTGCCTAAG
>JAAGEH010000452.1:1367835-1485782 GCA_011751065.1 Lasiurus cinereus | reverse complement strand
AGCGGCGTGTTGGTGCCTAAGACCATGGGAAATAGGTGTTTTCCAATAGTTTTAGGCGACCCCTGTGAAAGGGTCGTTCGACCCCCAAAGCGGTCGCGGCCCACAGGTTGAGAACCGCCGGGCTGAGCCCGTGGCCGCTGCGGAGGGCGTCCTGGCTGCTGTGTATGGAGGGCGTGTTGTGTATCGCACATCATCATCTAGAGCAGCGGCTCTCCACCGTCCTCAGGCCGCGGCCCCTGTAAGACAGCTCCCCATGGGGTGGGGACCCCCACTTATACAATGATTTCCGTGGCTACTTTATAACTGTCATCTTGCTACTGTGATGAACTGTCACGTCAATGTCTGATAGGCAGGATGTGTGTTCGTTGTTACAAACTGAACATCATTAAAGCACAGGGATGAATCGCAAAAACAATATGCAATTATAGATTGTGAAATATTTATTTCTAATGACAAATAAGTGGAATGTCGTCTTGAATCGTGGTGCAGCATGGGTAACCGTCTTCCTAGGACAACAGGAAACGGCATGGCGACACTTGGCGACACCGAGGAGCGGCGTGTTGGTGCCTAAGACCATGGGAAATAGGTGTTTTCCAATCGTCTTAGGCGACCCCTGTGAAAGGGTCGTTTGACCCCCAAAGGGGTCGCGACCCCCAGGTTGAGAACCGCCGGGCTGAGCCTGTGGCCGCTGCGGAGGGCGTCCTGGCTGCTGAGTAGGGAGGGCGTGTTGTGTATCGCACATCATCATCTAGAGCAGCGGTTCCCCACCTTCCTCAGGCCGCGGCCCCTTTAAGGCAGCGCCCCATGGGGTGGGGACCCCCACCCATACAATGATTTATTTCCGTGGCTACTTTATAACTGTCATCTTGCTACTGTGATGATCTGTCATGTCAATATCTGATAGGCAGGATGTATGTTCGTGGTTACACGTGGAACATCATTAAAGCATAGGGATTCATCACAAAAACAATATGTAATTATTGTGAAATATTTATTTCTAATGACAAATAAATGAAATTTTTTGTCTTGAATCGTGGTGCAGCATGGGTAACAGTCTTCCTAGGACAACAGTGAACGACATGGCGACACTTGGCGACACCGAGGAGCGGCGTGTTGGTGCCTAAGACCCTGGGAAATAGGTGTTTTCCAATAGTTTTAGGCGGCCCCTGTGAAAGGGTCATTCGACCCCCAGGTTGAGAACCGCCGGGCTGAGCCCGTGGCCGCTGCGGAGGGCGTCCTGGCTGCTGAGTAGGGAGGGCGTGTGGTGTATCGCACATCATCATCTAGAGCAGCGGCTCTCCACCGTCCTCAGGCCGCGGCCCCTGTAAGGCAGCGCCCCATGGGGTGGGGACCCCCACCCATACAATGATTTCCGTGGCTACTTTATAACTGTCATCTTGCTACTGTGATGAACTGTAATTGTCAATGTCTGATAGGCAGGATGTATGTTCGTGGTTACACGTGGAACATCATTAAAGCACGGGGATGAATCGCAAAAACAGTATGCAATTATAGATTGTGAAATATTTCTAATGACAAATAAATGAAATTTTGTCTTGAATCGTGGTGTCGCATGGGCAACCGTCTTCCTAGGACAACAGGAAACGACATGGCGACACTTGGCGACACCGAGGAGCGGTGTGTGGGTTCCTAAGACCATGGGAAATAGGTGTTTTCCGCTGGTCTTAGGCGACCCCTGTGAAAGGGTCATTCGACCCCCCAAAGCGGTCGCGGCCCACAGGTTGAGAACCACTGGTCTATATGATTCGTGTAACGTGTTAGGCTGTGTCTCAGACAGTGTTCGTGTTGCCTATGAAATACGGTGCCCGGCCGGCATGGCGCAGGGGTTGAGCGGCGACGACGTCTGAGCCAGGAGGTCAGGGTTCAGTTGCAGGCAATCGCTGGTACTCGCTCATCATCGGTGTTTCAGATCTCTCTCTCCTCTCTCTCTGAAATCAACACAAAACTTCTCCCCCACGATCAGCCTCGTTAGCAGATCCCAATAGGAATTCCAGACGATTCCCTGTTATCCATAAGGATGTCCAGTTTTGCCCGGCCAGTGTGGCTCAGCGGTTGAGGATCGGCCTATGGGAACCAGGAGGTCACAGTTGGATTCCCCATCAGGGGCACAGGCCCGGGTTGCGCGGGCTCAGCAGCAGGCAGCCAGCCAGTGATTCTCTTTATTGATGTTTCTCTCTCCCTCTCCTTCCCTCTCTGAAATCAATTTAAAAGTATATAAAAATATTCATGGTGGTCTCGTGTCAACCGTCATGGGTTATTACTGCTGGTTTGTGCGTTTTTCTTGTAGGAGAAAATCGAGGTGCAGAGGGTTGACGTCATTGCAGACTGGGGAATCTGGCCCTGGAATCTGTATTCTAGAGAGTGGGTCCTTGAGCAGAGGGCTGCATCCCAGCCTCAGCGAGGCCTCGGCTCCCTGGCCAACAAGTGGTCATTTACGGCAGAAACAAGGAAGGTCGAGGGGCCCAGGTAGGCGCCTTTGGCTAAGGAGTCACTTCTTCCAGGGTCTATGCAGCCACCCCCTCACCCTCCTGAGTGGATGTTTGCTCTGTTGCCGTGGGCAGGCGGTATAAATACATATTGATTCTCGGAGGCTGCTCCAGAGTTGGGGGGCAGAGCGAATTGGGGGCCAAACTGCTTGACCATGTGCCAGGACCGCACACAGGCCTGATCGGGGAAACTATAAAGGGATTCACTTAACACAGTGGTCGGCCAACTGTGGCTTGGGAGCCGCAGTTTGCTGTTCTGTTGACTAATGTGTTTGCCGACCACTGACCTAGACTCTCGATTCCAATGACAGGCTGTTGTTGTTCCTTGTGATTAAGACCCTATCCCAGTGGTCGGCAAACTCATTAGTCAACAGAGCCAAATATCAACAGGACAACGATTGGAATTTCTTTTGAGAGCCAAAACTGAGAAATTTTAAACTTAAACTTCTTCTAATGCCACTTCTTCAACATAGACTCGCCCAGGCCATGGTATTTTGTGGAAGAGCCACACTCAAGGGGCCAAAGAGCTGCATGTGGCTCACGAGCCGCAGTCTGCCGACCACTGTCCTGTCCCGTGGTCAGCAACCTCATTAGTCTCAACAGAGCCGCAGTTTGCCGGCCACTGGGTGAACAGAAGGAAATGTGAAGCAACCTTTTGTCCTTTACATTTTAACATGCACGTTGTGTTGGATGGGCTGGCCGTTTCTATTTCCACCCAGAGCTCTGAAATGCACCCTAGTTAGCAGTGTGGCCCGGAACGGGTGCTTTCCTCTCCCGGGGGCTGGGGAGCCTGTGGAGAGCACCTCCGATCGGTCCTTCCCGCTGGCTGCACCGCCGCTTCCGTGTGTTCAGCGTGTCCCAGTGGAAGCACGACACTGCAGTCTCACTTCTCGCACCCCTTGCCCCTTGCTTTCTCTCTCCCTCTTGTTGTTGTTCTTCTGAAGGTTGAAAAACAAAGCATTTCACTCGGCTGCTCTCCCCGGTGGCTGGAGGCCAGCCCTGAGGTTGCAAAGCAAGCATCTCTCTTTGTTCAAGATTTAAGCAGGTGACCCCCGCACAGCAAACACGGCTGTGACTTTTCACGGCCACTGACCTGGGTAACATCCCGTCATGCTACCCTGTTTCCCCAAAAATAAGACAGTGTCTTCTACTAATTTTTGCTCCCAAAGATGCACTAGGTCTTGTTTTCAGGGGATGTCTTATTTTTCCGTGAAGACGGTACACATTTATTGTTGAACAACCAAAAAAAGGAAATGTATTTCCTGTCTACGGGGCGGTAGTCGTTGTCATCACCAACCAACTCCCTGATGGGCCGCAGCGCAGCCGGAGCTGTTCAGGCAGGGTGAGGTCTCTTTAAATCAGGAGTCAGGTGCCTGAAGGTAGCTTTGGGGGGCCTTATATTCTGGGGAGGCCTTATAATGGGGAGGTCTTGTTTTCGGGGGGGATGCCTTATAGCAAGCGGCAAAACTGGAAGTGGGTCTTATTTTCGGGGGATGTCTTACTTTCGGGGAAACAGAGTACTAAGAAACAACCTCTCGTGCGATTGAATGATCAGAGTGTGGCAGGGAGCAGTTATAAGCAGCCCTGCAGAAGTGGCGGCGGTACGGAGGTCTCTGAGATAGTTTGGTTGTTTTAAAGAAAGACATTGCGATTTAATTACCAGCATCTCTGGTGGAAGCAGGAACCCCTTTAACGGGGAGGAAGAGGGGGAAATAATACGCTAATGGCAACTCGTAGGTCTCCCACCACTTCTCCCCTGTAATCGAGCAACAAAACAAAACAAAACCCTTCCAGCAGTTTCCAGGAGGCCTTGGAATTGATCGTTTCTGTTCTGTTTTCTTACTTTGTTGTCTCTGTGCCTCCAGCGGCTCAATACCATCCTGGAGATTGGCAGTCCAATTGGTATGGCATCTTTGGGGAAAACCCGGAGTAACCCTGCCTGGTCAGCCGAAAGCAGGCCATCCTTTAATTTTAAGAGCGGCCTTTATTGTATTGTTACCTATAAAAGCGACGGGGCCTTTTTTTTTTTTTAAATCCTCATGCCTTGGTTTAATGATGTGTCAACCTGCCCCGGAGAGATTGACTGGCATCATGCTTATTACTTGAGATAAAGATAGATTTGTGGTGAGATGTGGGCGCTTTTCAATAGATAGGGTCTTATCGGGGAAAGTCCGCCTAACCCAGGTAGGATTGGCGGCTGACTTCACATTTCTGCTCGCCGCCCTTCCCTTAAATTAAGGAGAGCGGCGTGTGAGGGGGGTGGGGGGTGCGGACGTGAGAACTGGAATGGAAACGGCCCTTCTCCGTTTGCCTCCTGCCTGTGCGCTCGCTCCATCCGAGGTCTGGGTACCCAAATTTCCTGGAGCGCAGGAATTGAGCATCACACACCCTCAGAGGGTTCCCTTTATCTTGGGGGGTCCCTAAGCAGGGTGGAGGTGGAATCGCTCTGGAGCCTCTTACTCTGTACAGATGCCCTCACCTCTAAGGCCTCATCTGGGCCGCAGAATCGGCGCCACGCATGGGCGTTTCCCACATCTCCAGCCGGGGATGAGTTAGAGCAGGGGTGCGGAGCATCCGGCCCGCAGGCCCTCTGAGGCCCGCAGAACCATGTGGCCTGGCCCCGCCCAGGCACGGGTGAGTTGGTTACATGTGTGAGCACAGAGCAGGCGCATTTTGAAGGTGATGATTTGGCACGGCCTTCGATGACGTTGTCCACGTGGCCCATGGCAGAGAAGAAGATTTCCACCCCTGAGCTAGGGAGAAACGAGGACGGGCCATTGCAGTCGGCCTTGGGGAGGGGGGTGTGTGTACACCCTGGCCTGCCCAGCCTGTTTTTGGCATGAACTCGGCCAGGCCCCCATTGCACTGCAGACAGCGGTGAGGGACGTCCGGAGAGACCATCTGGCCCACACAGGCCAGAAATGGCACCTGGTTCTTTCCGGGAAAGTGGGCAGGCCCCGGAACGGGATGCTGAGGGAGCACTTCTTCCTTCGCAGCCTGTGGTGGGAAGCACCCGAGGCAGGTCCGGCTCCCCGGTTTCTCGGGGCTCGGGTGAAGAAGGATCTTGGCCTGAGGACTCGCCCGGGAGGGAGTTAGTCCATCCCAGCCCCTGGGAGGCCGGGTTCCTGATGCACGGGCAGTCCAGCTGGGAGCACCAGGAAGCCTCCACTATGTGCTCACACATTTAATTACCTCACCCCGAGGGCTTCTGGGAAAGAATGGGTTGTGGGCAGGGGGTCAGAGTTCGGGGCCTACACAGCCCTCTGTGCTGAGCTCTTTTGTGAGTATAATACGGAAGCCTTGCACATAGCATCTTCTCCTTTTTCTTAACGTTTGTTTTTGTTGATTTCAGAGAGGAAGGAAGAGGGAGAGAGAGAGAGAAACATCAATGATGAGAGTGAATACTGGATCGGCTGACTCCTGCACACTCCCTACTGGGGATCCAGCCCGTATCCGGGCCTGTGTCCTGACCAGGATTCGAACCCTGACCTCCTGGTTCATAGGTTGACTGAGCCGTGCCGGCCAGACTAGAATCTTTTCTTATATCTAAATACGTAATTTCAAAAGAAATATATGACATGATTTGCTAAAAATACTTGAACAATAAAGAGAAGGCGAATGACCAGGGGTGATATTTAAAATACCAAACCATAGTTTGGCACGGGCCGGTCAGCTGGAGGCCAGCCATAAGCGAGAAGTGTTGCCTACTGGTGTGTGCCAGGGCAGTGGGTACCCAGTCCTGATCCCTTGACCACCCACCCCTGACTCCTCCAATTGGGTCCCTTTCTTATTGTTCTTGGTTTGGGTGCAACTTTCCAGCGATTGTTAACCTGCTTTTATGGAGGCATTCGGGGGATTTGGAGTATTTTGGAGACAGTGTTTCTATAGTTTCTACCACAGTTTTAATAGTTACTCCAAAACTTATTTCTTTTAATCAGTCTTTTAGTGCTAACACAGATAGATCTACCTCCTTTCTTTTAGCTGCAGTGCAATGCAATGTAGGACAGATGTTTTAAACACTTAATAGCATTTTTTTTCAAATGAATGCAGGTGTTATTAATAAAGCCAGTTCATTTGAAGTGTGACCAATTCAATATCTATTTTGACACGTGGAAGCAAACGTACAGCTGAGGTCTGAGAGATAATTCCTGTTAAAAAGAAAAACAGAAAAATCAAACAAAAAGTGTCCATTTACATATTTATGTGGGAAAAAAAAAATCTTTGGAAGGATGAAAAAACCAATCTAGAAACTGAGAAAACCATCATCTTTAAGGAATGAACTCTGGGATGGGGCCGAGTAGCAGAGCACTATTTAGTAGATATAGTATTTGGACTCCTGTAACTATATCATTTGTTTAATAGGATAAAATAACAAAAGCAGACGGTGGTTGACAGAGTGATTTCCCAGCCAGGCCTGTGACCTCTAACCATTGTTCTCCTACCGGAGCAAATAATGGAGTACTTAAATTACTATCCGCCACCCCTCGGGAGATCGGGGGCGAGATTGAAAATCTTCTCTTGAAACAACTTAACATAAAACACAGATCCACTAAATTAAAATCATTTCATTGAAACTTAAACAAATAATCTCCAGGGGACCCGGCCCAGCACACAGCAGCTGCTGCTCCTGGGGGCCCTCCCCTTCCCAGCCTGCGTTTGACCTTGAGCACCAGGGGTCATCTGATGGGATCCTCCTCCCTCACCCTTTCCGCCTGTGAGTGGCAGGGACCGGGGAGCAGCTGTTTCTGAGAGGCTGTAGGCCCAGATGCAAGGTTGGGACCCCACGCCTCAGCCTCCGCTCCCCTCCCCCGTCTCAGACAGCAAGGTTGAGGAAGAAGGAAACATTGGTCTCTCCTGTTACCTCTAGAACCTTCTTAGGATACCCAGAAAACCTCCCAGCTAGGATGAGAGAAGATTTTTTAAATCCTCACCTGAAGATATTATTTTCATTGATTTTTTTTTTAGAGGGAATGGAGAGGAAGGAGGAGAGGAGAGAGGAGGAGAGGAGAGAGGAGGAGAGACATGGATGTGAGAGAGACATATTGATTGGTTACCTCCTGCACCCACCCTGACCAGGGTTGGGAATCAAACCCACAACTGAGGCACATGCCCTTGCCTGGGAATTGAACCGGTGACCCCCTCTATCTGAGGCCCGACGTTCTAACCACTGAGTGATTATCTGGTTAGGGGGAGAGAAGATTTTTGAACGTCTTTCTCATTATGGGGAATGAGTCCTTACCAGCAGCCAGAGTCCTGCTTTTATTACCTAACATGATCATAACAGGTATTTATTGAGCACTTACTATGTGCCAGGGCGTTTGCTAAGAGGTGGGCTATCACTGAGATAAAAACTGGGCAGACATTATACCCATTTGCAGTTGAGGCAGCTCCGCGTAGTGAAAAGACTCGTCTCCTAGCTGCTGGAGGTTGAGCTGGGAGCTGAGCGCCAGAGCGCATGGTTCTAACTCCCCTACAATCACACCTTTCTCGTCTGAGAGCTGACTCTCATAGTTAGATGTTAGGATAAATACTTCGACTCACCCAATAAAGGACCCGATGCCTCAGGAATCCTGCACTTGGAAGCTGCCAATCCTGCACTTGGAAGCTGCCAGGTAGAATCCTTCACCTCTGAAATGACTGGCGTGGAGTCAGTAGTAGCCATCCCATCAGGCCCTTCGTTCAGGGTCTCCTCTGTGCAGGGCATGGGAAGGATAAAGAAGCACAATAATATCCAGTAAACATAATGCGGACCTGCTTTGTGCTAGGCCCTGCCGGTGGAGGCAGTCTGGGAGAGCTTCCTGGAGGAGGTGCGTTTAGGCGAAACCTGAAGGCGAGGCGGAAGAGAGGTGGAGCTCATTGAGGCAGGAAGCGGCCAACGAGCTCCTTAAACTTGGGGCTGTCTGCCTGCAGGTGCTGCCATTTCACTCCGCGCATGGGCAGTGGACTCCAGCCAGCTCTCACTAGGACCACGTGTTCCTCCAAGTTGGGGTACGGGACCGTTTCCTCAGTTGATTAAAACTAGTTCGGGGGGCTGGTTGGAGAAATGAAAGTAATTTTCTGGCATATAAGACAACTTTTTAATCCAGGAAAATCTCAAAAGTCGGGGGTCGTCTTATACGCCCAGTCGTCTTATATGCTGGAAAGTACGGTAATAAGTGAGAGTGCTCACCGGTGGTAGGTGGCTGTAGCGGAAGGCGGACATGAACGTGCAGTGATGTGCAGTTTGAACTTGCCGGGGAGTGATGAGGAGGCGCAAGGGGACAGCCGCTCCGTATGGGGTGCTCGGCAGCTGGGCGCACGGCTCCGCATAATGGCCATCTGCTTCCCGCGCCTCCGACGTCACACCTAGAGATCGAAGAGGGGGTGTCCAAAGGAGAAAGAAGAAACACCTGCTAAGTTTGCTCACTGGAGCGCTCTGGTTGTAAAACGATCGTGGAGGAGGAGGATTCTTGGCTTGACTGTGTCTTTGGCTGTCATGCGAGGTGTGAACATGGGGACATATTGAGTGCCTCCGCTAAGCGGAGCCACACGGGAGGAAACTTTATTTATGTGACCTTTATCTCGTCAGTGATGAGGAGAGGGGCTCGGGCCGGAGGGCGGAGTCCTCGAAACAGAAGCCAAAAGCGGGAATAAAATGGAACGCTATGCTGGAGAGAGTGCGCGCCAATTTAGAGTTTACCTTCAGTGACACACCAGTCACCTATTCTGAAATCATGTTTATTGGGCAATAGTTTGAACTCCTCATAGTTGCAATGACTGTATCTGCTCCTAAAAGTCACCCAGCTGGCTGCAGTTCTTTAAATATATTCTAGAAAGTTTTTCTAACCCTGAACGAATGAATGTCCCCTTTCCTGAGCCGTCCTACCCACAGAAGCTTTGGTTGAAATGGGAGAATGCTGGCCTCGAGTCGCTGCTCGGAGACACTCGTGAGCACAGGGGCCCGGAGGCCAGACCCCTGGGCCCCTGGGCGGAGCTGGTTCCAGGGCTGGGGTTCTGGGTGTGAATTGTGCAGTCCCTGGAGGAGAGTCCCTGGGGCGCGTGGCGGCCACCGCAGACCTGCTGCTGAGCTCCGGTCGCCTGCTCCAGAGCACCCCACTGCCCCCATCAGCTCCATTTCTTGCCCAGTGCAGGGCTGCTGCAGCCTTTTCAAACCCGGCCTGTGCCCAGCCCGGGTGTTCATCCGATGGCACAGACGGGGCGGGAGGCAGCAGGGGAAGTGCCCTCCTACCCTTCCCCCAGGTTTTAGCTAAGTGGACCCCTCCTTCCACCCAGCAGCCCGCCCCCCTCTGACCCAGACTCTTCACTTCCTGCATGTTGACGCCTCCTCACCATTGAACTTCTCTCCCAGCCTGGGGGAGGGGGAGGGCTGGCCCTGCAGAATGCGCGGGGGTCTCCTGGCTGCAGTGGGCTTCCTCCTGACATGTGTGCATGCGCTCTGTGTGTGCATCAGGACAGGGCCTGGGCGAGTTCCAGAGACTGGCGCTGCCTCCCTATGGGCCTTCCCGGCAAATTCCCAGCTGCCTCTGCGCATTGCATTTGGTCCCCTGGAAGTCTTATTGCTCCTTTCTGAGTTCTATTTGATATTGTAAACAGATTTGCCATTTCTTTAAAATATACTAATGTTTGCCCAGCTGGTGTGGCTCAGTGGCTGAGGGTCGACCTATGAACCATGCAATCAAGGTTCCATTCCTGGTCAGGGCAGCCGATCCACGATTCCCTCTCATCATTGATATTTCTCTCTCTTTCTCCCTCTCCCTTCCTCTCTGAAATCAATAAAAGTGATTTAAAAAATACACTAACTTTTAAAAACTGTGTTACAGAAGCTCGTTATGGGATAAGTACATACTTATTAGCAAAGGGTAGAAAGTAAAACTTCCCTTTTATCCTCTCAGCTGCTTTAAGCATCTAACTAAGCACACGTCTGTAATGGACCTTAGCGGTTAAGAGCGTGGGCCATGGGCCAGCGTGTGTGACTCTGAAATCCACGCTCTGCCACGTGTTACCTGTGTGGCCTCAGGCACAGGTGTGACCTCTCTGTCCCCCTGGTTCCATCTTTAAAATAAGGAGCAATGGGAACGTCCCTCGGGTGGAAGGATAAGTGAGCTGATACTTAAAAAGTGTTTAGAATTACATGTGGAGTGAAGGAAGCCCTCAATAAAGCTGCTACTGTTACACCACTTATGAAGAAACGAGATCACGCTCCATGTGGGCCTTGACAACTTGCTACATGTGGGACTTTTTCACTTAAAATACGTTTTGGCTATTTCTCATAGCCTGCCTTTCATGTCAACCTGCCTGCCGTATTACACTTAAAGCATATTGTTTTAAATGGTGGTTCTAGTATAGCACTCCACTGTGCAGCTGAATTTGAATTTACTTACCACTCATGAGATGAATTCTCTTCAATTTCTGAAGACGATGCAGCCATTAACATCAAGGCCACACCTACATCTTTGTACATACCCACGGTTTCTAGACATGGGATTTGTGGGTCAACAGATAAACACATCTTTTAAGACTCTTGATGTAAAAAGCTAACATTATCTCTAGATTGTACCCCCATGAGTTAGAGTCAGTCTTCCCGCCCCCCCAACATTAATTTCTTCAAATACCCACACAAACATTACATGCACTGTATTCCCTTGTGTCTGATGTGGCTAACTCTTCTGTGGACCGGCTTTCAAACAGGTATCCTGCCAAATACGGATTTTCAGATCATCAGGGCAAGGCGTTGTCAGTGAGGTTTCAGGAAGGGGTCTCTAGACTAGCCAGAGACCTCAGGAAGGCCTTGAGATTATAGCGAGACCCTACAGCATGGGGTTTAAATAAGAGGTTCTTAAATTTAGCTGCAAGTTAGAATCTACTGGGAGAACTATTTAAAAAACAAAAACAAAAACCAATGCTTGGATCTAGACTCCATGAGTGTGGGGTAGGGCCCAGACATTGAATAATTTGAAAAGTTCTCCAGATGATTCTAAATGTGCAGTTTGGGTTGAAACCATTAATGGATTGACCTTTTTTTTTTTTTAAATCACATGTGAGATTAGCTGAATTTGTCACATGTTTTTTTTACACCTGCCAGAGATGTCATCTTGGTACAGCTGTTCAGTTATTCCCTCTTTTCTCTGTGAATATGAAAAGAACTATTTCAAAAGCTCAGCAGTATCTAGGAACTCAGGTAAAATATCTCCTTGCTATTCAGCTTTCTCTCTCAGTTATGCGTAGACAGTAGCCTCACGTTAATCTCACTGCTGACCCATCAATCATCTCTCTTTGATCAGAACTCTCCTTGCAGACACTGAATATGTCGCTTCTCGGGTGACTTCATCTACTATGCTGCTTCATAAGTGGAGTGTGATGTACGTGTCATTGTTCCTTGCATAAGAGCGCTTTGGCACTGGCCGTGCTTGCTGGAAATGTGGACACTCGGTGGGGCTCACTGAACCAGAGACTCAACTACTGGAATTTCACAAGCCGTGGGAAGCCTCTTAGGCAGCGGTTCCAGAGTTAAACCAGCAAAGGCATTTGATAAAAGTGCTTTGCAACAGCATGTTCTTGATTTTTCACAAGTTTATGAGAAAGAGAAATACAGCCGACTGGTGTAGCTCATGGTTGAGCATTGACCAAGAAACCAAGAGGTCACCAGTTTGATTCCTGATCAGGGCACATGCCCAGGTTGTAGGCTTGATCCCCAGTGGGGGCCATGCAGGAGGCAGCCAATCAATGACTTCCTCTCTCATCTATGTTTCTATCTACCTTTATTCTTTCCTCTCTCTCTCTAAAAATTAATAATAATTATACATATATGTATATATATAAAGAAACACAAAGAGCTTATCTCTATGATTAAAAACCCTTTGGTCCTGACACCATCATGCTGTAACGACCAAATACTGGTTACCAGGAGGCTGCGTGCACAGCGAGGTGCGTGCGGGTAGCGGGGACTTGACTCAGTCCCACAGTGTGCCAGGTCTGGGTCTCTCGAGATTTCGTGCACTGGGCCTCTAGTTTCCTTATGAGAGGATATTTAACGGGACAGTGGGATAAGGGAGATAGTATGTACTGATCATTACAAACTTGTGACCAGTAGTAATCAGTCACAGAGACCCAATGCAGAGCAGAGTGAATATAGACAGTGTATTGTACTGTAATTATAGAAAGTGCTAAATACTGCTACATCAGCAGCAGTCATAGAAGTGTATCAAACTAACACACTGTACACCTTAAACTGACACATGGTTACACGTCAGATTTATTGCAAAGGGACATTTATTTAATCACACTCGGTAATTAAAGAAACAAATCAAATTGACAATGGCATATGGTCACTAATAACTGGATGTCACACAGTAAATCAGATTTGCAGGTCAGCATATCAAGGGTGTAAGGGGATGAGTCTCGTACAACTTTAGGTGAAGATGTAAACTGCAGAAAGGCGTTTGAAGAGCAACCCGGCTATATTTACCGAAGTTAAAAGTGGCTGTTTTCTCCGACCCAGAAATGCAGGATCTAGGTCATTACTTTTTGGATATTCTGATAAACTTCTCCCAAGACACATACTAATATACAAGGTTTTTTTCGTTTGAGCATTGAGTATAATACAAAATAATTGGTAATATCCTACATGTTCATCTGCAGGAGGCGGACTACATGAATATGGCACATCCACTCAGCTGTTAAAAATACGTGCCGCCCTGGCCGGCTGGCTCAGTTGGCTGGAGCGTCATTCCGTGCACCAAAAAGGTTGCAGACCTGGCCAGGTGGCTCAGTGGATAGAGCGTCGGCCTGTGGACTGAAGGGTCCCAGGTTGAATTCCAGTCAAGGGCACATGTCTGGGTTGTGGGCTCGATCCCCAGTGGGAGGTGTGCAGGAGGCAGCCGATCAATGATTCTTTCTCATCATTGATCTTTCTGTCTCTCCCTCTCCCTTCCACTCTGAAATCAGTAAAAAACAAAACAAAACCAAAAAACCCACACACACATATATATATATATACATATGTGTGTGTGTGTGTGTGTGTGTGTGTGTGTGTATAAATAAAAAGGTTGTGGTTTGATTCCAAGTCTGGCTACATGCTTAGGTGTGGATTCCATCCCTGGTTGGGGAGCCTACGGAAGAGAACTGATCCATGTTTCTCTCTCTCTTCCTCTCTCTCTTCCTCTCTCTCTTTCTCTCTCTTAAATCAATTAACATATCCTTCAGAGGATTCAAGAAATGTGTCGGAGTGATATTTATAGACATGGAAACACTCCCATGATGCATAAGGAGCAATGTAAGCTGTAAAGTGATCTCTAGGGTTTCATTTGTGTGAATTTAAAAAATCATGAATGGGGATTCATGTCCTTTTGATCTGGAAGGATAAGTGAGAAACTGTTAACAAACACTATCTTTGAAATACCAGGGTTGGGGAGGAAGAGAGACTTGCACATTTTGATTTTATACCTTTATGTACTTTGTGGGTTTTTTATCCACAGCCAGGTGTTACTAGTCTTTCAAAAAAGCAGGTGAAAATGATGACATTGTGGTGTTTGCTGAATCCCATTGCAATTTGCGGGGGAGAGGAAACCAGTCACGGAACGTGCTTCACAAATGTGCTGAAGGGTGAGTGGGGAGGAACGCCATCTTTGATGTCAAGCGGTCTGGCTCAGTGTTCCCACGAGCTAATTGCCTTTGAAGGTCTATTTTTTCAAAAAGATGCGCAAGAATCGATTGTATAGGGTGGGCCAGAAGTGGGGGTACAGTTGTCATATGGGAAAGAAGGCAATAATAAATAAAGCAAGAACAGACTGTTTCTCTACTCACAACTGGAAACCTACTTTTGCCTCACCCTGTATTACTTTCCATATCATTTTTTAAAAAATATCTTAAAATGAGAGAGAGAGAGAAACAAAAAGAGACAGGTCTGGGTCTTTTTCCACTGCCCTTGGGTACACTGGAAAGAAATATTTCTCAAGAGAAAGATAGATATAGATATAGATATAGATATAGTTATAGATATACCTTTCTATATATATATACTGAGTGGCTAGATTATTATGATCTCTGAACGAATAATCTGGCCACTCCATGTGTGTGTGTGTGTGTGTACGTGTTTGTGTGTGTCTATATATATATATATATATAGAGGCATGGTGCATGGGTGGAGTCTGGCCAGCCTGGTCATGGGGAGGGGACATGGATGATTGTCCAGCCTGCCTCCTGGTGGAACTCCTGGTTGAGGGAACAATTTGCATATTAGCCTTTTATTATACAGGATAGACACTGAGTGGCCAGATGGTTATGTGTTCAGAGACCCTCGTCATCCGGCCACTCGGTGTATATGTTTCAGTTTGGGCCTGTCAACAGAGTTTTTGTCTTTGTTTTTAACCTACATCTCTTCTCTCTGTTCTGCATGTGCATCGTCCTATGTCTTTCCTGAGCTGGGCATGCTGTGCTCTGTGCCATTTTCTGGGTTCAACTTGATCAGTACGGTAGCCTTAAGACCCCTTCTTTCCCCTTTACATGCTGACTCTTCTCTGCATCTCAAGTCAGCAAGGCCCCCGTCGCTGTGGACCGGCGCTGCTGGGGTGTGCCTCTCTCAGCCCTCCCACGCCCCATGGTCGCTCCAGTCTTCTGCTAACTGCTTCCGAGCTAATCAAGTACAATTAGCATTTAATAATGAAAAATGTGAACAGTCCGTTGCAACTCCCTCCCCGTAATGATAAGCAAAACCTTTTATGTTGTGATGTCTTCACAGTTAGCAGCACGAGTGCTAAATGTTGCTTTTAATTAAACAATAAAGAAAGCAACGCCCTCTCTGGTCTCATTATAAATTTTGATGCGGTACAACCATTTGATTCTTTAAAAATTAATCGCCTAGGAGTATGTTTAAGTGGTATTGATTATGTGGAGGCCTCGCGTTGATCTGTGATACTTAACCCAACATTTAAAATATCTTTTTTTCCATTATACGTGGTGATGCAAGAATAAAAAGCAAAGTACAAAACAAATAGGCACTTGAATTCTAATAGCAATAAGCAATAAATGTCAGGCATCTGGAAATTATGGTTGCAATTTCATCAGAGTACACTTTGTTCTTCTAGTATGCCTGCATGAATTTTGCTATGGGCAAAATCTATTACAGATAACAGTTAAGAGCCTTTCTAACTTACACAGATAGCCATGGCCAAATGCTGGAAAACTAAATGTTGGAAAATGTAATATTGCAGGGGAAATTGACACTTGTGGGAAATAACGCGGTCCCCTTTAGGACGGCATGGGGTAAGCATTTCTTGAAGACCCTGGCGGGGTGGGTTTTGTGACGGGCGACCTCGGTGAAGGACACAGCCCTGGGAAGTGTTCCGCTGGCTGGAATGTGCACCCACAGGTAGATGCTTATCTGTAAATGGGGGTGGGGGGGTGCTTAATGATCACTCCTGTAGTTGTAATTACAAAGTCAGGTCGCACGGGAGAAACCTGGGGCTTTTTCCACTGCCCTTGGGAGAGAAATATTTCTATTCTGGGGCCAGCTGAACCCCCCCAAGAGAAAGATTAGTTAGTGTCCCCCACTTCCAATGGTACACAGCAACCCTGGGGCTCGGTCCCAGGGTGCCTGGCGGCCTGAGAGCCAGGGACCGGGAGGAAGGGAGGACATTAGGAGCCCGAGGCCAGAGGGAGCGGGGCAGACCGTCAGCACCAGGTGCCTGTGAGGATGGAGGAGACCACAGAGCGGGAGCGAGAGGACAGGGAAGGGGCGGGATTGACGGCAGTGCTCAGTGAGGGCCCAGGTGCCCACCTCTGTCTGAGATAAACATGGGCATTTGAGGGCAGCAAGGCACCAGAGCAGTGGGTATCACAGGGCATCCTCTCCCTCTCCTGCTTGTCACTTCGCAGCCTGTAGAAATCCATGTCAAACCCTGTCCCCACTAAACTGGCGTCTCCTGAAGCGAGGAGGAGCATCTGGATTCTGAGACTCAGGCCCCAGGATGCAGAGGCAACAGTCCTACACCCACGGATGGCCCTGCAGATCATTAGCCCCAGGCAGACAGGGACCCCTTCACTGCTTAAAACCATCTCTCAGGTTCTTGATCGATCTACACAGGAAGACTAAGTATTCATTTACTAGAAATTACTAGAAGTCTCAGTCGCGTTTACTGAAGTTAATTAGGCCCATCCTTATCGTCGGTTAAAAGATGCCAAGGTCAGGCCTCGTTTCCTATAAATAAATGTCTCATTCTAAGGCAAGCCTAAGTGAAATGTGTCTAATGGTGGCATGTTTATCTCAAAGTCCGATTCCACCGGTGTTCCGTGTTCTCCCTGTGAAATCTGGCACCCCCAGCAGGAGAGGCCAGGCAGCCAGACTGGGTGGCAGTCCTCATTCCGGGCTCTGAGAGGAATGGAGAGAGCATCCCAGAAGACCAGTCCCACCCCTCTCATATCCACAGCATGTCCCCACCCCAAGTAAGTCCTCTGATCCTGGAAGTACAAGTCTGTATTCCATTCACGTACACACACCTGCATGCAGGTTTTAAAACCAAAAACAGATAGTTTTAACTCTATTTTTAAAAATATATGTTTTATTGATTTTTACAGAGAGGAAGGGAGAGGGATAGAGAGTTAGAAACATCGATGAGAGAGAAACATCAATCAGCTGCCTCCTGCACGCCCCCCACTGGGGATGTGCCTGCAACTAACGTACATGCCCTTGACCGGAATGGAATCCGGGACCTTTCAGTCTGCAGGCTGATGCTCTATCCACTGAGCCAAACCGGTTTCTACCAAAACCAGATATTTTTATTTTTTTTTAACAGTATGAATATCCCTCAGCCACGCCTCCTTTTTATTAAATACAGATCTACCTCATTCTGTCTCCAGCTGGGTGGTAGTCCATGGTCTGGAAGCACTGCAATATATCTTAATAATTCCTCGTTGATGGATATTTAGGTTGTTTCCAGTTTTCTGCTGGAACAGATAATGCTGCACTGAGGATCTTGCTGAGAAACCTCACCTAGAGGTATAGTTATGTAGCGGAGAGTTCTAGAAATGGAATCATTCATGTTGGCAGTCAGTGCTGAACGGGAGTTTAAAAAGGCTATGGCGATGTGCATGTCCGGTGGAGGGCGTTTTCTCGGGACTGGACACGAAGTGTTGCCTGGTGGCAAGGGTTCGAGGTGTGGGTTTTTCCTCAAGGATGGCTCTAAGTAGCCCTTTTTTTCTTTTCCTTTTTGGCAGTGATTTCTTGACCTGTGCAATTGGATCAGTCCTAGATCAAATTAAATCTTACTTATGTAGAAACTTGGTCTCCATGACCTCATGTTTAGCTGGGGTGTGATTTATGGGTGGAGGCTGCAGCCCAGGAGGAGGGGTTCTGTAGGGGTGGTGGTGGTTGGGGGGGCATGCTTATCCCCCATCTCCAGAAGCTGAATTCCTTGCTGGGATTAGCAGCGGCTGAAGGACTGTGCATCCGCTTTAATTCCCCTTCCAAGGGGAGCTTTCTCCCAGGCTGGATGGGGGAGCAGGAGAAGAGTGGGGGCAGAGGGGGTGATAGAACACTCAGAGATCTTACAGGAAGGGCCCTAGGAAGGGGAGGTGCAGCCTCAGGGAAGGAGATAAGAGTTTTCTTTTGGAAAGAAGAGGCTGTGTTTCCGGGAAGAAGGGATGCAGTTGGATCAACTTTGAGTCATTTGGCTCACGGATGAAATTGTTCGTCTGAAGGGTCACATTACAAGTTAGGAAAGAATAAATAAAAGGTTTCCCTCGCTGCTCGATACTCAAACTCGCACCTGGGAAGCTGCCTTAACAAAAGGATGAAAGTAGGCAAATTGAGGGAAGGGAGCAAAGACAAAGGCGGACAAAACGGCCATTGTGCCGTCCTTGTGTTCTCTGCCGCCCTCTCGTGGTCCCGGCAGGGAGCTCGGTGTGAAACTGTGTCAAGGTCATCCTTCCTAAGGAGATGGTAGAAGAAAGGTCCTTCAACTTGCCCCCGTTGTCCACACCTGCCCAGTGATGGGGAGACAAAGTTAGGTCACAGGGACCAGAAGACATCCAGGTGCATGCTGCAGCGGGGGTGACTTCTTAGTTGGAAGAAAGTATGGGGTGCAGGGCCCGTTCCCTTTGAATTCAGTGGGACTCGTATTGAATTCAGCACCCCTCTGTGCCAGATTCTGGGCACAGAATCATACAGGGAGACATGAGATATAACCCCGAGCCTTGGGGAGACCCCAATGGAGAGGGCAGGGCACAGACACACAGCCCGCTAGGCCAGGAACGGTGTTGTAAGAGGCATGTGAGAATACGTGTTCTTGATAGTGATTCTCAAGTTAGAATGAGGTTTCTTACTGAGGATTGGCTCCCCAAAGGAAAGCATTCTTTGTTCTGGACAGCGACGATGGCACCCAGAACGCTGTCTGTGCCAAACACGGAATTTGAACCAGTGAGACGGACGGCACAGCTCTGACCGCTCAAAGACTGGGTCTTGCTTTAAAGGTGAGAGCCAAACTGTGTACATGAGCTCTTTATTCCTCGGCTACACACATCCTTCCGGGCGCTCCAGGGAAATAAAGGCTCTGTGGAAGGTGGCAGTCACACCAAGTGGCCATAGAATCAAAGACGGCCACTTGGTCCCCCCACCCCCCTTCCCCCCAGTCTGTGTAGAGCTGTCCTGGTACCCCTGAAGGTGTCTTTTCTAGGTCCCGCTCCAGCAGCCATCATTAGGAACTCTACTGAGGGACTCGTAGGCCTTGCTAGGTAAGCCTCTCTCAGTTCCTTGGCTGGCAGTGTTTGGATGGCATTTGTTAAGAACTGATCTTCCGCCCAGCTGGTGTGGCTCAGTGGTTGAGTGCCAACCCAGGAACCAAGAGGTCGCCAGTTTGATTCCTTGTCAAGCCACATTCCTAGGTTGTGGGCTCCATCCCTAGTGGGGGCCATGCAGGAGGCAGCCAATCGATGACTTCCTCTTTCATCAATGTTCCTCTCTCCCTCTCCCTTCCTTTCTGAAATCAATAAAAAAAAAATACACACACACACACACACAGTGGTACTTCGAGATACGAGTTTAATTCGTTCCCTAACCTTGAGATGTGGGAAACTATGAGATGCTCGAGTCACGGTAAACTGGTGGGTCATGTGCAGCCGGCTGATCTGTGCGATGACTCCTATCTCAAATGTTGCTCGTCTTTCAAAGCAAAAATCGCTCGCTCAACGGCTCGTATCTCGAGGTACCACTGTATTTTTAAAAGAACTAATCTTCCACTCTTTGCATTAACCAAAAAACCAGAGAGCCCCTTCCCCTTTACCCCCAGGAAGAGATGGAATTAAAGGGCTAGGATTCTGCCTCCAGTGTGGAGTGACATTGATGTGAGATGTGTCGATTTGGGGGTGCCTCACCTTAATGTGGAAGCATTGGAGGGCCAAGGACTAAGTCTCTCTCGGACATTTGGTTTCACTGGCTGTCTCCTCTGCCTGTCTTCCTGCGTGCCCGCTGGATCCCCTCCCCCTTCTTCGCGGCTGTGGGGTCAGACCCCTCCTGCTGGTAAACCATGACTGGCCGCTCTGAGTGTGACATCCTGAGGCTCCTGTGACAGTTCAGGGAAGGGCTCAAGGCCAGGGATAACCTCCATCCGGGGACTTTGGTTGAAGTGCTCAGTGGAAGTGCATTCTGGTTCTTGTGCAGGGGTCAAGAAGATGGGACATAAGCCTGGAGCTGTGGCATCTTGTCACCACGAAGGGAGACATGTCTACGCGTCCCACCACTCGAGGGGAGAGGAGGGAGATGGATGTGGTGTCCAATGGCCTTGTGTGAGTCCTGGCTGCGGCAAGCTGGGAGCCGCAGAGAGAGCCGGGAACTTTCCACAGAGAGGAACCAGCCTGTCTCCTTCTGGGTCTCCCAGCCCATTGTCCTCAGGCCGGGGTGTGCCATGCAGGAGCTGGTTCAAGTACAGATGGCTGTGCCCCGGAGAGTGGGTCTCGGTGGCGACCAGAAACTTGCGTTTCCAACAACTTTACAGGAGATGCTGATGCGGGGAGTGGGGGGATGCTTTGAGAACCCCTGGCTTCTGCTCTTAGCCCCAACTGTTCTGACTGATGCCAGAGGTGTTCTCTAAAGGGGGAAGACTCTAAAAACGGTGTGTTTGGATTGGACACTTGGAAAACCACACGGCCGTGCCTCAGGACCACAGAGGGCCGGCCTGGCGCTGTGGGCAGGTGCTTTTCCTTGGTTTCTACCTCCGCCTGCGCCCTCAGTGTGGCTCCTGAGCCCTCTGTGTGGCTCCAGTACATGACACCTGAGCAAAGGCAGCGGGACAAAGACATGTTTTGTCAAAGACTTCCCACGTGGGCGGGAGAATATGAGCATTTCTCACTCGGATCCCGCCTGTCAACAAGATGCTTTTCCTGGGAAATATCCAAGCCATTTCATCTGCAAATTTCATTCCTTTTGAATCCCTTAATCTACATTGTTGACAAAAATTTCTGTCAAGCGCCTCAACCCCTTGTGCTAACTAATTTGGTTTTGTCAATCACGTCTTAACTGGTTCGCAAACGCGCTTCACAGCAGCACACTCCGTCCTGTAGGGAGAGGACCAGAAAGGTGGGCCTCCATCCCAACTTGGGAAGCGAGGGGAGGGGGAAGGTGGTGCCGGCCACTCACTCAGCACCTCTTTCTCGTGTCCCCGTGCGCTTTCAGTGCATCCTGCTCGTCTGCGATTGTTTTTCTGGGCCACGCAAACCTGTGAGGGGAGGGAGTGCCCTTGGGGAGACCACATGGAGCTGACCACGTTTTCCAGGTTGGTTTCTCACCTGCTGACCACAGCCTTTGCCGGCTTGGCCTCGGAGGTGCGCCACTGGGGCTGGTCTCGGTGGCTTTTGCAAAAGCATCCCTAGCCACAGTGCTCCCTGACCGCAGAGTCCGTAGGACGTGTGCATTTCAATGTCCTCAGATTCCGGGGTGTCTTCACCCCGCTATCATGCCTTTACAGTAAGGGTGCGGCCCTGCTGATTTCTAGAGAGACTGTAAGAGCGGCTACTTCTGCTCAAGAGGCTGCGGTGGGCAATCTCAAGGGGGAGATGCCTATTTGCTGCCCAGCCTTGTCCTGGATAGCACGACAAGAAGACTGAGTTTCCAGATTGTCTATGACAGTGGTCGGCAAACTGCGGCTCGCAAGCCACATGCGGCTCTTCGGCCCCTTGAGTGTGGCTCTTGTACAAAATACCTCAGCCTGGGCGAGTCCATGTTGAAGAAATGGCGTTAGAAGAAGTTTACGTTTAAAAAATTTGGCTCTCCAAAGAAATTTCAGTCGTTGTCCTATTTATATTTGACTCTGTGACTAGTGAGTTTGCCGACCACTGGTCTGTGACAAGGTAAATTGCTAAGACTTTTTAGGTACTTCCTATCACAGTGGTTCTCAACCTTCCTAATGCCGCGACCCTTGAATACAGTTCTTCATGTTGTGGTGACCCCCAACCACAAAATTATTTTCGTTGCTACTTCATAACTGTGATTTTGTTACTGTTATGAATCATAATGTAAATATCTGTTATGTAGGATGTCTTAGGTGATCCCCAAAGGGGTCGCGACCCACAGGTTGATAATCACTGTCCTATCAAGAAGCCTTGTGCTCGCTTTGTACCATAAAACAAGGCAGTCATACACTAACACTACCAGTTCCAGTTGTGAGGGATCCCCCTCCGGAGAATCTGCAGGTGCCCGTGTATTCATAAGAGATTCGACATATTGTACTGCAGACATGAAGGAAGATATGTTGGGTTAGCTAAACTGACATGTCTCTGGCTGAGCATCAACCTATGAACCAGAAGATCACGGTTCGATTCCCAGTCAGGGCACATGCCCGGGTTGCAGGCTGGGTCCTCAGTAGGGGCGTGCAGGAGGCAGCCAATCAATGACTTGCTCTCATCATTCTCTCTCTCCCTCTCCCTTCCTCTCTGAAATCAATAAAAACACATTAGAAAAAGTCATGAAAAAGATGTGCTGGGTGAAATGACGGGCATTCTGAATGTGAGTCCTGACTCTACCTCATAGTAGCCCTTTGACCTTGAGCAAGTCACTGCACGTTGCTGTTTCTGGACCATCTCCTCGCCAGCGCCGTGGGGCTGATGTAAGGACTTGCTCTGCAGACTCTCTGAGCTCCTGGGACGATCCGAGGAGAGGCCTTTAGAAGTCTATGGGGGTGGAGAGGGCTGGATAGAGAGAAGGCTGCACTGGCTGTTCCCGAAATGCTTCTTCCATTCCAGCTGTCTTCAAAGCGGCACTAGATCCCTCTGAGGTATAAGCCAGTGGCAGGGAGGGGATGTGATTTAGAAACTCGCTTCAGATCTCTCCCGTGTGGACCTTCATGTAGCCTGAAAAGCCACGCCTCGCCGGTCTCTGGAGTCTGGTGCGCAGGGAGAGGGGACCATGAGTGAAGTGCTTGGTGCCATGCATGTGTCTGCCACCTTGCTCTCTGTGAGCATCCCTGGCACAGGGATGGACCCACCTGAGGCAGGAATCATTGAGATCAGGGACCCAGGAGCTGCCTCAGAGGGAAGGTGGCTGAGGGCACCAGGCAGGTGGAACAGAAGACTCGCCTGGTTCCTGGGGGCGGTAGGAGGCCACACTGAGACCTGATGTCATCTCTTCCCCAATTGTGATTTGGTCCAGTTTCTTACAAGGGAAGAATCACTTTATATCTGGAGACCCTTTGAACCCCAAACTGTGCCGAGGACAGTGGGTGCTACAAAAGTGTAGTGGCGAGTTTGGGTGGCTGTCCCTTTTGCCAGCGGGACCCTGTGCCCAGCACTGTGGCAAGTCCAGCAAGTGCTGCCTATTCTCTCACATTCTTTCTTGACCCCCTGATGACCCCTTCAAAGGTCTCTTCTCCCGGCAAAACCACCCCCTTCCTGCGTTCCTTCCTCCCAAACTATTCGTCATCTCCATGGCCACCTCAGTCCCATGACAAATGAAGTGCAGCTGATGGCAGACTTCCTGAGCTCTCGGCCCCGGGTTTTCTGTCCGCAGCCAAGGGACTCGCGATCGAGCGCACAGTTGGGGAGAAACAAATCAATTTTAATAAGTGACAAACAAACTCTCCTATTTCTCAGGAGCCCACATATATGGACGGGGGCTTTCTGGACCGGTGGTTTCTGGGACTCATCCTCAGGATGCATGTTCAGGGACGTTCTGGGGGACCCTGCGCGGCCCAGAGGCGGATCGAAGAGCAAAGTGGGTGCCTCTGGCCATGAGTTCTGCACAATCTCTGCACATAATTGGTTGTTTCCCAGGAAACATTCGCCTTCACCCTGGAGCTGAAGCGGCAAAGGCAGGGCCGTCGCACAAAGGCCTCTGCTGGGTAGTAGGACAAGCAGGACTTTCTGATGGCAGGTGTTGGCAGGGGGACCCACCCTGGCTTATAAGGCAGAAAGAGATGACTCTCTCTGGGTGTGGTGACCTTCATCCTCCAAGGCCACTCTTCAGGTGCAGCTGGGTGTGAGGTATCAAGCCAGCTCAGGGGTGACTTCTCCATTTTTCGGCCCAGCTTTCTCCGCAGAGAGCTCCTCCGCTGCTGGCTCCCTCTCGGCATGGACGATGCCTGCTTCTCAGTCACCTCCCGTCAGCTTCAAACCTCGCAGAAGAGCGAGTCTTGATGCCTCGCATTTAAAGGCACCGTCCCTGAGGGTTCGCTCTGTTTAGGGAGATCGGATCACGTGCCACCCCTGCAGCACGGACTATGCAGAAGGGTTTTCCACTGGCCTAGGCCCGGGCTCTGTATTCCACCCACAGGGGCTGAGGCGGGAGAGGACGGGGCTTGGCCTAAAACTTGGGTGGCTGGTGGGAAAGGGAGGTCTGTGAGGCATTGGCTGAGTGATGAGGATGATGATGAGGAGGAAGATGAGGCAATGATGATGATGAGACGATGATGGTAATGACAGTAATGACAATGATGATGAAGATGGTGATGACAATGATGATGGTGATGATGTCACTTCACATGATTACCTTATTTAATCTTCACTATGCAGTGAATTATGCAGTTGTTATTTCCATCTCACAGGTGAGGAAAGTGACCCAAAGAGTCATGTTTCCAGGGTCACAGGTCTAGGAGATGAGGAGTCAAGGGCTAAGTCAGATTCCCTGATACAAAGCCATCTGAATTCCACTCGAGTACCCGAGCCTCTATCTTCTCCTCATGCTCACAGGGAGAGCTTTGGGCATTGGCCCAGAAAAGCACTTTTCTTAATGTAAGAAGCACCTCATTTTTTTTTTACCTGTGTTGTTACAAAACAGAATTGTGGTGAGAACATCCACTTGCCAGAGCCACTTTGAGTAAGTGTTCAATCAGTACAAGAGCCAAGATCGGGTGATGCTAAAACATAGAAATAAGCAACATGCCTTTGGCACTGCCTCCTGCCTCACCTTGTTCTTCTGGTTGGAGCAGACTCTTGCCTTGGCTCGGGTTTCTGCTTATTTGTAGCCATATTTCCAGAGGATATATTTTTATTGGAGCAGTAATTTCCAACATAAGTTTAATAATTTGGTACTTTGCCTTTTGCATGAAATGGTAAATAAAACAAAATCCTGTATCATTTAAATGTAACCATGTCATGTCCATCTAAGGAGCTTTTCCATGATATAACCTTTCCCATGGACCAGTTCCTCATCCTTAGAGTCATCATAGTCTATGTTAGGAGCAGGGTACCTCATTCCGGGGTAGATGACTTTTTGTTATGAGGGACTTCCTGTGCATTGTGGGATGTGTCTCGGCATCCTTGGCCTCTTTCCCTAAATGCTGGTACTGCCAACTCCCCCCACCCTCCAGGTGTGACAACCAGAATGTCTAGAGACATTGCCAGTATCCCTGAAAGCTGGGGGTGCAGTCGCCTCTGTTAGGAACCCCTGTTATGAATGTGGGGTAGGAGCCAGAGGGCCTGCATTCTGAACACAGCTTGCATTCCGGGAACTTGGGAGGTGCCTGGCTCCTTTGAGACTAAACTGGGCAACAAAAATGACCGTGATGCCCACCTCCTGCAGTTAGCTGTTCGCTGTGATCGTGTGAGAAATGTGTGATGATGGTGATGGCTGTGTGTCCACTAACATTGTGTCCATCTTTCTCCTGGACACAAAGCCCATCCATGTGTCTCCGCTTCCCATGCAGTTGGATGAGGTCAAATGGCGGTTCTAGTGAAGGGGATCTGAGTGGACGTGATGAGGGGCAGGTCCATCAAAGTCCTCTGGACTCGGACCGCCCTGATCTCTCCCAGCCGGCCAGCTCCTTGTAAGCTCTCTCGGGCTCTAGGGGAAAGGGCCAGGGCTCCCTTACCTCCCCATTTTGCCACTCACCCCTTTATATTCAGGCTGAGAACTTCCAAGAATCGACCCCAGAGCCTGCTCCATCAGCCTCTTTGCAGAGACGAGCTCCACGGATGCCATCAGTCACGGTGATTGGTGAATGCTCCCACGGAGAGCGAGCATCGGGCTCTGCTACGCAGCAGGCCTGCGCCCTGGCAGCATCTCGTGCCTGGCATGAGCTGTCCTCCCCTTTGCCCTGGCCCCTCTGACCAGGCTTACGGCTTATTCAGTTCCCACGAAGTTGACCGCGAGAGTCATCCAGGGCACTTCCTTCCGCTGTGCAGCTGGATGGGAAGATGCCAGCCAGACCTGCTGGACCCCTGAAAGTGACCCGGAGAGGGTATGTCTGACTCGATTCTTCTTTCCTCCTTCGTGCCAGCACGTGGCACTGGGATTCAAGGCCTTCCCCTTGCCTTGCTGTTTAAACGCTCTCTGGTTAAGATGATGCTCCAGCATTCGTGTGGGGGCTGGTGTAGAGTGTGTGTGTGTGTGTTGGGCCAGCTCTGGGACAGGTTTGCATGTTTACCGGTGGTGCTTGCCCAGTGTTCCCTCCCGCGTGGGCCACACGCAGACCCAGGTGGCGAGGGAGCTAATGGATGGCATCCAGCCAGCCGGGGACACAGGCTTGGGGACAGTGTGCTAACCAAGGTGAAATCCCCGCAGAACTTGGCAGAGCCTTGGGTTTACTGCTCTGTGCTGGGGATCTCCCAGAAGACAAGGCGTGCAACATGTCGCAAACTCACGTGGCGATAGGCGAGGTTTGTATGGCAGCTTTGTTCCTTCCTTTTGCGAATGTGTTTTTGGTGCGACCACACGAGACCCTCTGTGGGGGCCAGTGTGTGCCACTGTGAGAACAGGCTCAGCTCCCGTCTCTCTCCACTCGCCTTTCAGGGAACCCTTTCTGGGAATGGGGCCTGGCCCTTGCCCTTGCCTCGGGTCACCAGGTTCCATGGGGGGCGGTGCCCTATTCTGCTTGCTTCCAGGAACTCATTTACGGACTGAAACGAAGCCTTTTGAGAGAGAGGCCAGCAGATCAGGGTCAGCAGCAGGGTCCGTGTGTGCTGGCTAGTGGTCCAAGTACTGTCCTTGGCTCTCTAGCTAGGGTTTAAGTGTCCTCTTTTATTTGCTAATTTATTTCTCTTTCCTTGTTGGCATACATTGGTTTACAAGGAACAGGAACCAACTATAAATAGATAGTTTCTTGCTTGTAGAGCCCAACAAGGAAAGAGCAAAAGGGAAGCTGGCTTTAGGTGGGACAGATCCTGGGAATCCAATGTCCTGGATACATTTGCCTTTCATCTCTCCACCTTTCTCTCATATGTATATAGAAACGTGTGTGCATGCATGTATATGTACACACACACACACACACACACACACACACACACACACAGTCGGTTCTCTGTGTGTCCCTTTCTCTCCTCTGCCTGCTGGAGGGGGCGCCCTGAGACAGCCCTGGTCTCTCTGACCAGAGGACAAAGAGAAACCTGGGCATCATGCCCAGTGAGGACGCCGCTGAGCAAGGGCTCTGTCAGGGGTGTTCTGGTGCCCATCACAGACCATCCTCCATCCCTGTGGGCTTGGGCACGCTGGGTGGCCCACTGTCCACGCCCAAGACTCCATCACCAGGGGGAATATGCAGAGGGCAGTCCAGCACCGTCTCAGATCACTGAGGAGACCCGAGGTACTCAGCGCCTGCTGGGTGAAAGGAGCAGTGGGACTTGGAGTGAGTAATGGCTCCACATTCTGCATAGCACCAGCGGGATTATTTGTAATTAAAAAACATACTTCTTTTTAAAATATTTTTATTGGTTTCAGAGTGGGAGAGAAAAACATCAATGATGAGAATCATTGATTAGCTGCCTCCTGCACGTCCCCTATTGGGGATGGAGCCCGCAACCTGGGCATGTGCCCAGACCAGGAATTGAACCATGACCTCCTGGTGCTCAACCACTGAGCCACGCCAGCCGGGCTTAAAGAATATATTTCTCCCTTCCTAACACAGCCTTGGAATACAGTAGATGCTCAGTGAAAGTTTGCACACTGAGGGGGAGGCTCTGTTTTGGTTTAACATACTAGAAAGTTCTGTTGCATTTGTTTCCTGAACTTAAGATTGTGATAAAAGTTTGTAGTTTCCTTTTTTTCTGACAAATTTTGAGGAGCTTCTACCAGGTTTCTGTTCCCAGTTCCCTCCTTTTCCCTGGTGCAGAGAGCGTTTCTGTTTCTCATAAGCCTCCCGCTCTCCGGGAATTTGCTTCTTCACGTCTTACCCCGATGCAGAGAGCCAGCCTCCCCTTTTTCACGCCCTGTAATGAGGCTCCACACGGCAACATGGGCCTTCATGCATTCTCCTGATTGCAGCCCAAGAAGCGTCATGCTGTCCTATAGGCGGATGAGATGCAGGTCAGGAGGGCCCGGTGGTGGCTGAATGGTGACCTGGGGCTGGAGAATTCCAGCGGAGGGTCCATGCACTCAGTTCCCCCCATCGCCCCCCATCTTCTGAAACGCAGCTCCGTCTGATCTC
Source organism: Lasiurus cinereus (assembly GCA_011751065.1). Classification (NCBI taxonomy): domain Eukaryota; kingdom Metazoa; phylum Chordata; class Mammalia; order Chiroptera; family Vespertilionidae; genus Lasiurus; species Lasiurus cinereus. Next base: position 1,457,434 of record JAAGEH010000452.1, on the reverse strand, counting down.
CATTGCAACAGCTGTCTTATTAGGGAAGATGGACTTGAACACCTGTGTGTCCAAGCACGTGGCCTAGACCCCCAGCAACAAGGCTGCTCCGCCTGCTCTTTGCTGGTTCTCCAAGCTGCAGAGGGTTAGGCAGGGTTGGAGCAGAGAACAAGAGTGCAGTAGTCGCCAAAACCGGTGTGGCTCAGTGGTTAGACTGTCGGTCTGTGGACTGAAAGGTCCCAGGTTCAGTTCCAATCAAGGGCATGTACCTTGGTTGCGGGCACATCCCCAGTAGGAGGTGTGCAGGAGGCAGCTGATCAATGTTTCTAGCTCTCTCTCCCTCTCCCTTCCTCTCTGTAGGAAATCAATAACATATATTTTAAGATAAAAAGAGTGCAGTAGGCATCCTCATAGCAGGGACTATTTATCTGAGCACTCGCTGCAGTCCAGCCACGGTGTGAGGTCCCGCACACCCACAGCACCTCAGTATGCCGTCACTGCGTGTTATTTTCCTAGGCTACAGGTGAGGAAACAGGGTCAGAGAAGTTCATGTTGAGGGACATGCCTGAACTCACAGTTAATAAAAATCTGACCCAGGTTTGAGCAAAGGAAGTTTGACTTCAGAACTCCTTCTCCCACGTACTCTGCCCACCCTGCACCCCAAATGATGTCACTATTACATGCACACCCCTCTGCGTGTGAGGTAAGAAGAGAAGGGGCATGGATGCTGTGCCAACGGGTGAGCTGACAGCACAGTGCTGGGGGGAGGGGGGAATGGGGTTGCTTGGCAGGCGCTGGAAAGATGCTTATATGGCGAAGAGAGCCAGACTGGCGAAAGATGGGTCTGACTTTAAATCCCACCGCTGCCACCACCCAGAACTTGGGGAGGAAGTTAACGCCCCTGAATGCCCTCCATGTTAAAACCTGTTTCTCGGGGTTCCTTGTGAATATAAATGAGACGCCAGACAGGAGAGCAGCCAGCCCAGTTCTTGGCACATCACTGAGACACCAGGGAATTAGGGATTTTAATTACCCCCCCGGTCCCCCTCCTGCTCATCACATCACCCCTCCTGAGGTTGTTGGCATTGTAAGAGGGTGCAGACCTCTAAGCTAGAAGACCAGCTTCAGGAGGGAACTTCCAGCTAGCAGGAGGAGGGGTATGGTGTGGAGGCGGAGGGGGCGGCGGGGGCATCAGTGAGGGCTCCCCTTCCTAAGTGCAGGGCTCGTTGTTGTTGGGGAGCTCCGTCATCTGTTAGCCACCGAGCTCAGACATCTTCTGTCTGGGGAAACCCTGTAGCTCAAGGTCAAGACACAAGCACACGCCTTTCCCCACCCATGTTCTTGGGAAAGACGTGTCCCAACAGAGCTGAACGGTGTGCTCTGTGGAAGACCGCCCCCCTCCCCCCAGGCCCAGCCAGCGTGGCTCAGAAGTTGAACATTCACCTATGAACCAGGAGGTCCCAGTTCGATGCCAGGTCAGGGCACAGGCCTGATTGCAGGCTCCAGCCCCAATGTGGGGGTGAGAGAGGCAGCCGATCAATGATTCTCTCTCATCATTGATGTTTCTACCCCTCTCCCTCTCCCTTCTTCTCTGCAGTTAATAAAAATTTATTTTTAAAAAGATAAAAGAAATCCCCAAGAGGAATTCACAAGAAATCAGTGCATGAAGGGGGGAGGCCTGAGCAGTTTAGGAGACACCAGGATTCCATTGTTCCTTCAAAACGGTGCAGAGGCCACGAGCCGCTTACTCATGTGCTTCCAGAGCCAGTTTCCTGAGAATTCGGTGACTCTGACTGAGCCGCTCTTGGCCGTGGGAGCTGGGAATGCCCCTAGGGAAGCGGAGTGGGATTTTCTTACGGGAACACCTGCCCGAAAATTCCTCCTCTGTCCACCTCTCACATCCCCAATAAACCAAACTGAATGAGGCTACGTTCATTTCCCTTCAGAGGCAAAGGCACAATATTCTATTGGAAGAGCTTCAGCGAATAGAAAAAAAAAGCGTCCCCCCGAGAAAACAGAGTCGTCATGCTGGAATTTGAGGATATTTCCCTTGACAGTGAAGTTAATATACATATATTATTTTTATTGCTTACGATGGTTTCCTGATGGGAGACGCTGCGTCTGTGGCGACACTTGGGCTAATTGACTCGCGTCCAGTGAGAGAATTGAGTCTAGTTCATGGCAGCTTGGGGCCGGCCGGCCCTCCACAGCTGCGGGTTCTCTAGTTGGGTCGTTCGATCAACCCTCCCTCCCACTCACCGTTTGTTTCTTCACGTTTGTCACGGCTTCTGGACTCAGAGAAGCACGTTGGGCAGGAAGTGACATCGCTGAAGGAGAAGAGGTGGCTGAGTGACGTGAGGCGCAGTTGGCCAACCTTTTCAGCAGAGAGGAAGGAGCGTCCCAGGTGGAGACGGGGTGGAGACCTTATGCCAGAAAACCCCCACCTCTAACCTTACCCCACCCCCACCTCAGGAGGCCTGGCTCCAGGCGGGGCAAGATTTCTGGGGTCTTGGGGAGCTCGGAATTGTCTTAAAAGAACTCTAAGCTGCAAACACAAATCGTGCAACGTGTTGGGCCTTTGTCTGGCCTGTGTCTTTGCATGCACATACATGGTTTCACATGATTTCACATGATTTCCTCTCCCTTTCTTACCTGCTGGAGCCCCAGCCCGGGTGCATTGGCCAAGTGCACTGCTGCTCTGTCCTTACGACCCAGGTTGAGTGTGGCAGGCAACACACTCGAACCCGGGTTCCCAGCTGCAGCAGTGACCTGGGAGCATGTGGGTGGGCTCCGGGCTCATCTCCACAAGCCGGGCAGAATAGATGCAGGCAGTGGTTTTCAACTTTCCTAAGGCCGTGACCCTTGCATACAGTTCCTCATGTGGTGGTGACCCCCAACCATGAAATTTTGCTCCTGTGATGCATCGTGATGTAAATATCTGCATTTTCCGATGGTCTTAGGCGACCCCTGTGAAAGGGTCGTTTGACCCCGAAAGGGGTCTCGACCCACAGGTTGAGAACCGCTGGATGCAGGGATAATAAAACAGCACGTGAGATGCGTGTACAGTGCCAGCCAAGGACAAGGCACTACGTCCTGACAAATATTCAGCTGACCCTTGAGTTGATAGGGATCTGAGCTTCCCTATCTGCTTATCTGAAGCACTTGAGAACATTTGTTAAAAATAGATTTAAAATTATGCGGATTTCAACTGAGCAGGTTTGGGATGTCCCTGCAAGAGGATTATTCAAGACCTGGACCTAGAGCCCTAGGTCCTTTGGCTCAGTGGGTAGAGCGTCGGCCTGTGGACCAAAGAGCCCCAAGTTCAATTCCGGTCAAGGGCACGGACCTCGATTGCAGGCTTCTCCCCGGTCTGGGCCCTGGTCAGGCGGCAACCAATCAATGTGCTTCTCTCATATCCTTGTTTCTCTCTGTCTTCCCCTCTCTCTTCCGCTCTCCCTAAAAATCATGGACAAATGTCCTCAGAGGAGAATTAACAACAACGAAAACAACCCCACAAACTCCTGGAGTACAGCCTCTCTCCTGGGGAGCGGCTAAAATGCGAGTTCTGCTCCGGGACCTGGGACGAGGCAGAGACTCTGCACTTCTGACAGGTGCCTCAGGAGGATGCCCCAGCCCTCTGGCTGCGAGGAGTTAGAACAACCGTGTGACCGGCGAGGCTCCTGCCCCGCCTTGTTCAAAGACAGGAACAAGAAAAATAAATACAACGCAATACTGCATCGCAGTGGAAATGAGTAATGGAGCTGCAGGGAGCCACCTGAACGCAGTATGGCTGGGGAATGCTCAGGAGCTCTTAATTCCTGCGGGACATAAACTTCTTCCCAGACACGGACCTCCCAGCCACGGAGGCGTTCCTATTGTTTGAGAGACGTTTCAATGGCCAGCAAGACCTTTCTTTTATGGAGGCACAGTCTCCCCGTCAGGAGCTTCCCGAAGGCAGTGCCGTGGAAGGTGGAAGGGGGGTTGTGGGGACAGGGACCTGGGCTAGCCTTGGGCCCTGACACCGGCTGGCTTTGTGACTTTGGGTAAACACTCGGCCTTCTCGTGTTTATCGCTGCGGGCAGTGCCCACTGAAAGGACCACTGGACATGAGAATAGCACTCACCCAGGCCCCGCTGGAGTCAGGCCAGGGCGATGCTCGGCGGCAGGAAGCACCGAAAGCCTTCCGTTCAGGCAGAACCGCCCTGACGTCACTTCTCTTCCATTTCCCGATCGGAGCCCGTGGCCAGGCAGCACCCACACAGCGCTGCGAGGACAGAAGCGGTGACCTGCCCTGGCCAGCATCGCCCCTGCTTGCCGACCGTCATGCCCTGCTGGGCAGGCATCCCCGGGTGCTCTGCCTAACCTGGCCCTGGGCAGACAGACACGAATAAAGCCCACAGTGCGTGGAAGAGGGGCTTTCTTCCAGGGACCCCGCAATTGGATGGCCAGCCGTGGTGGTTGCATCAGCCTGGGAATTTCACCCCCCGCCCCAGCGGTGGAGCTGAAGGCCCTGGGTTTTCCTTTCTTCTTAAAAAAGTACCAAATATTTTGGACATAAAAAATAGACAGTAAATATTGCAACAAATGCCTGTACACCTGCCTCCAGTAAGAAATAGAATGTAATACTTAAAAGCTCCCTGTGCATCCCTCCCTAACTTGCAGAGGCAGCCGCTAGTCAGATTCAGTATTCCCATTTTCACCCATTTGGATTCCTCTGTAACTGAGCATACGTGTTCCTGAGCAGCCGAGGCTTTATTCTGCAGGCTTACATTTGTGTCATGTGCACGTCCCGGCCTTCTCTTCTCCCCTCCGCAGAACTGTTCTGAAAGGCCTTCAGGTAGCTCCCGTGGCTCCATTACTCATTTCCACTCCGATTTCGTATTGCGTTGCACTTACTTTTCTTTCTTCTGCTCGACAAACTCCTAATTCCTGTGGGCATGGCATTTCCCAGCCTGTCGTTTAGAGCTTGCGTTTGGTCCTTGGGGTCTGGATTCTGGAACTCAAAGGCCTTTGCTTTTCTGGCTCATGTCGTTGAAAAGTGATGGCTCTCAATAGTTGTTGTTGTTGTTGTCTGTCTCTCCCCTCCCTCCTTCCCTCCTTCCCTTCCTCCTTTCTTCCCTATACCTTTAAAACATGTATTCAAAGCTTCAGTTCACCGCCCCCCCTTCCCCCCCTGACCCCCAGGCTGTGTAAGCCTCCTCTTTCACCCACTAATCAGCTCTGTCTGTTGATGTGTGAATCACAAGAGTGATGGCCAGGAGGATGTGGGAAGCAAGGGTTGGATAAGCCCTGGCCAGTGTGCTCAGTGTTTAGAGGGTCAGCCTCTGACTAGAGAGGGTCTCGGGTTCGATTGTTGGTCAAGGGCACGTACCTGGGTTGCAGGTTCCATCCCTGGCCCCAGTTGAGGCTCATGAGGGTGGCAACCAACTGATGTGTCTCTCACATCGATGTTTCTTTCTCTTTCTTCCTCCCTCCTGCCTCCCACTCTGTAAAATCCACGGGAAAAAATGTCCTTGGGTGAGGATTAAAAAAGAAAGAAAAGAAGGAAGGATTGGCTGAGAAAAACAGCCTCAGTCAACTTTTAGAAATAATATCGGCCACACTGATGAGGACAGGTAACCAAACTGGCACCGCCGACTTCGGGTGTAATGAGCGGTGGGTAACGTCCCCCTCAAAGCTACTGCAGGTGCCTGTCACCTGGGGGTCCTGTCGGCCTCTTACCCGAGGCCTGAGGTGCGAGCTGAGATTCTGCATCCTCACCAAGGGCCCGGGCGGTGCAGGATGCAGGGCTGCTGGGCCGGGGCCCGGCTTAGCACAGCAAGCGTCTGCGGCCCAGGCACACGTTTGTTTCCGACCTGAGTGTGAATCGTGGCTTGTGGAGTCACTCTCTCAGGGGACCTGGGAAGCTCATTTTCCCAGGCAGGGGCTCCGGTTCTTGGCTGCACCTTCCAGTCATCTGGACACATTTAAATATCCAGTGCCCAGTCGTACTCCAGCTTCATCCAGTCAGAGTACCTGAGATGGGGCCGAAGACTGCCCCAAGTTTGGACTTGAACTCCATGCGAAGGGCATTGTAAACGTGCCACGCTCGTACTGAAAGCATTTGGGGTAAACATTTGTGTTTTAAAGCTTTCCTTGACCCAAAAGCATTGGGGTCCTTCGTGTGTCTCTTATCTATTCCTGGTCCATGTCTAACGTTGAGCTTCAGAAGGAGAATTGGCGTGAACGGGTTAATTGTTGTTTCAAGTGGACACGTGTCCCCTCTGAAGGATGAGAGTCCCATTGGCAGGATGCGTGACTCCAGACGGGAGGTTGTGGCTTTGATGTGGCAGTGGCTAGCTCAGGTTTGTCGTCTAAGAGACGAGGGTCATCATCACGAAGCAGTTGCTGGGTTATGAGGTTGGTCAATAACTCAGGAGGCACTTGGAGCCAAGCTGAGAGAGGCTGAGAGCCGAGGCGAGTTGCTGTGGTGTGACACCGTCTGAGATGAACATTGCTGAGGTCCCTAACTCCGGCGTGGGTACTGTGCCACCTCGAGTCCAGGCAGCTGCCCGGTGAAAGCTGGGTGTTTATTAGGCTCCGTGTGAATGCCGGAGGACAGGAGAGTCTTCACTGCTCTGGAGGAAACCTGAACTGGGCGGAGAAGAAGCCCGTTAAGGAGAGATGAATGCCGTGTGTCCGCTTGAACACTCAGCCTGTATCCGTGTCACCGTCACCAGAGTTGTGGCCACGTTTATAAATGGCTTTTTAAAGGGGTGATGGAATGCTGAATGGCATGTACACACCAATCCTGGTTTTTAAATAATGCACAAGGGAGATGCTTTTGTAATAATAATAGCATTAACAATGATCCTAACAGTAATAACAGTGATTCTCGTACATCGAGTATCCCCTATATGCCAGGTCCTTGTATGTGTGATGTCCACTTCTCACGATGACTCATGGTGACCAAAATAATAAATGAAATAATCTTGAAAAAAATGTTGGAGGGACTCTTTCCCCCTCCCCACCTGGGAGTCTGTGCTGTGAGATTCTTTCCCTGTCCCCACGCGGGCTCTGTACTTGTTCTTCAATAAATTTCCACCTTTGCTACACCAGGAAAAGAACATGTTGGAGGACACACACTTTGATGTTACAGCTGACTGCAGAACCACAGTGATCAGGATGTCACACCACTTCAGTGAGGGAGGAATAGTGGTTGACAAATGGTGCGGGACAGCTGGATAGTCACATGCAGAAGAATAAATTTAGACCTTTACTTCACGACGTATTCAAAAACTTACTCAACATGGATCCGAGACCTAAATGTAAAAGCTAAAACGTTAAAATGCCCAGAAGAAAACATGGGCATACAACTTTCTGTCCTTAAATTAGATGTCACTTTTTTTTTTTTTTTTTGGACAGGCACCAATAGCACAAACAACAAAAGAGAAAAAAATAGAGAAATTGCCTGCTTCAAAATTTTGCTTCAAAGATCACTGTCCAGAAAGTGAAAAGACCACCTACACAGTGGGGAAGGTATTTGCAAACCTCATGCCTGATAAGGGCTTGTGTTTAGAATATATACAAACGCCTACAACTCAATAACGAAAAGACACACAACCAACTGAAAACAGGCCAAGGATCTGAATGGACATTTTTAGCTTCCAGTAAACATACAGAGTTCTAAATGATATGATAAAAGAAAATGTTTACGCCAGATCAGCATGGCTCAGTGGTTGAGCGTCGATCTATGAACCAGGAGGTCAGGGTTCCATTCCCAGTCAGGACACATGCCCAGGTTGCCGGCTTGATCCCCAGTGGGGGTTGTGCAGGAGGCAGTTGATCCTTGAATCTCTCTCGTCATTGATATTTCTCTCTCTCTCTCTCTTTTTCTCCCTCCTTTTTTCCCTCCCTCCCTTCCTCTCAGAAATAAATTAAAAATATATATATATTTTTAAAAAGAAAATGTTTTCATCGCTCAGCGACAGTTTTAAAAATGTACAGGAGCAAAGGAGCGCTTCTTAGTTCTATGTCTTGGATTTTGAACATCTTCCAGAGTGAGTCACCCCGAGGTGAATCTGATTAAGTAGGCACTGTGCTATATATACATTGTGGAGCTGCGGAAAATGTGAGTGTCTCGATAGATAACCTCCTTAGTCCTTGAGACAAAAAGTGGTGATGAAGAAGAAGGAGTTTTTAAGACTTGTGAAAATCCAGTAAGAAACAGAAAAGCAGATCTAGCCACTTCATTAAAAAAAGAATGAGTGTCTTCTTCAGCGAGAAGACTCCCTGAGCTGCCTAGTTAATGCATTTCCACCTGGAATACAGACACACGCTTATTTTTATTCTCTCTCAAACCTCGGCCACAGGACAGTCTGGTTGACTCCCCTTTTCCCCACATGGCTGTCTTCCTCCTCTAATCACTTCAGCCATAGATGTTAGGTGGTCCCGAGGGAAAAGCCATATTTCATTACTGTTGCCTCAGAGAACTTTGGGAAGATACAGTTCCTCAATGGGCCTTAGGGATGGGTATCACTCATGCAGTAAGGGCCTGGGGGACAGAGGACTGAGCAAGGCCACTCAGCCATATGGTGGTAACCAGAAAGTGAGGCTACCACCTTATTTCTAAGATAAAGCCCCAGGTAAGACACCAAGGACAAATGGAGGTCATCCAAGTGTCACGAGGTTGATGATAGGTTATCCCCTCCTCCCCCAGAGTGAAGGGGCGGTGGCAGAGACATCAGGTTCTTCTGGTGCAAAAAGGAAGACGAAAGGAACACGGGAGGCTTGGAACCTCTCTTAAGATTTTGTTATTATCTTCGTTTGTTTTACAAATACTTTAAAAATATACATTTTTGTTGATTTCAGGGATGAAAGGAAAGAGAGAGAAAGAAACATCAATGATGAGGGAGAATCATGGATCGGCTGCCTCCTGCACATACCACACTGGGGATCAAGCCCACAACCCGGGCCTGTGCCCTGACTGGGAATTAAATCATTACCTCCTGGTTCATAGGTTGATGCTGAAATGCTGAGCCATGTTGGCCGGGCTACAAATACTTTTTAAGGATTTGGTTTTTCACATTGTGAAAAACTTGACAACTAGAAAATAGTTGACAATGTAGAAAACCCCTATCACCCTGAGGCAGTCCCTGTGTGTGGCATGTTTCCTTTCAGTCTTTTTTTATTTTTAATTTTTAAACATGGCTGATTATTTTATATACTAGAGGCCTGGTGCAAAAATTCGTGCATGGAAGGAGGGGTAGGAGGTTGGGTGTGTCCCTCAGCTCAGCCGGCACCCTCTCCAATCTGGGAACCCTAGAGGGCAGTTGGACATCCCTCTTACAATCCAGGACTGCTGGCTCCCAACTGCTTGCCTGCCTGCTTGCCAGCCTGATTGCCTTTAACATCCCTCCCCTGCCAGCCTGGTTACCCCTAATTGATCTCTCCTGCCAGCCCACTTGCCACTAACTGCCCTCCCCTGCCAGCCTGGTCATCCCTAACTTCCCTCCCTTGCAGGCCAGTTCCCCCCTAACTGCCTTCCCCTGCAGGCCTGGTCCCCTCTAATTGCCCTTCCTTTTGGCCTGATATCCCATAACTGCCCTCCCTTGCTGGCCATCTTGTGGTGGTCATCTTTTCTCCGCATGGGAATGACTATCTTTGACCATATGGGCATCAAGCCTAGTTAATGCAGAATGAAGGGGAATGTGGCAGTGACATCAGGTTCTAAAAATGCACAGGAGAAAGGGAGCGCTTCTCAAGTTTTATGGCCCATTCTGTTTTGGGTGCCAGCCTGGTCACCCCTAACTGATAAAGAAAGTAAAGCTTGGTGGAGAGAAAGTAATATGCAAATTGACTGTCATCTTATGTGTTGGAGTGACAGTCAATTTGCATATTACTTCTTTACTACATATGATAATATGTATCTTCGGTTTCACTTCACAAACTTCACAAACATCATCCAAATGCCTATAAAACAGATTCTTTAGATATGGCTTAAGTTAATTATTCATTTCCTTTTTAATGTTCATTTTTTGAGAAAGAGGTAACGAAGGTTTTTTGAGTGTTCATCAAATAGTGATAGCGTACCTCTTCTTTTTTTAAAAAAATATTTTTATTGATTCAAGAGAGGAAGGGAGAGGGAGAGAGAGTTACAAACATCAATGATAAGAATCATTGATCAGCTGCCTCCTGCATGACACCTACTGGGGATAGAGCCTGCAACCCGGGCATGTGCCCTGACCAGGAATTGAATGGTGACTTCCTGGTTTATGGACTGATGCTCAAGGACTGAGCCACATTGGCTGGGCTTACACCTCTTCTTTCTATTGCCGAATCTACTCTCATCTAAATATCCAGAGCCATCATTGACATTTTGTTAAGAGGGGGAGCTTTGCACAAGAGATGCAGCATCCAGGAGAGGAGACCCGAGGTTAATAGTGGGCCGAGTTTTATGCATTTTAATTATTGGAAGACACAAATTAGATTCTCAGATAAAACAGCATCAGGTATTAACAGGGGCCAGGAGGTCAAAGGTGCCAGCGCCCTGCCAACTCTCCCAGCCATCAATGCTCTAATTCTGTGGTTGGCAAACAGCGGCTCGCAAGTCACATACGGCTCTTTGGCCCCTTGAGTGTGGCTCCTCCACAAAATACCACGGCCTGGGTGAGTCTATGTTGAAGAAGTGGCATTAGAAGAAGGTTAAGTTTAAAAAATTTGGCTCTCCAAAGGAATGTCAATCGTTGGGCTGTAGATATTTGGCTCTGTTGACTAATGAGTTTGCTGACCACTGCTCTAATTGATTAAAGCATCACAGGAGAATGTTTTTGCTGTTCATGAGGTGCCGCATTTTCTTGCTCCCATAAAACACGCTGAAATAATTGGATTACTGAGAGTCACGGGGAAAAAGACTATCTTCCATGGGTATGATGTCCAAATATTTTAAAGGAAAACATTCAAGACACTTCTTTCATGGCCTGCAAAGTTTCTGTCCTATCTTTTCCTGTGTTCACTCTCTAACTCCTCGCTGCATTGCTAACAGGCAGAAAGGAGGCTGATTTCTCTGTGGTGCCAACTGAGCAATACTTGAATGCCTTGGCAGCTGATACATTTCCCTAGAGGTCTTTAGAGATGGACCAGCTATGTGGAGATGGAGATGGAATATCAGAGTGAGGACGCTTGTTCAAGAATCCGTAGATGTCGCAGCTTTATAGCGGCAGCTGTGGGGATGAGAGAAGGAACCCACGTTGGAGGTGGTTGATTTCAGGGTTCCATTTCCTGCCAATGTTGGTCATCTGCCTCCACCAAGCTTTACTTTCTTTATCTGTAAAACTTAGGAAGTTGAATTATGATCTCAACAGCCCCTTCTTGCTTCAGCTTGCTGTGAGCAGAAAACTTCTCTCCTGTTGTTGCATGGAGAGAACAAAAATCTTACACATTAATTAACACACACACACACACACACACACACACACACACCATGGAATAACAGAGCCCGCACAAGCACCTATGGGTGAAGGGAAATATGACATCAAGAAAGTGAGGAAGCCGATGGAGGTCCCACTTAAGGGTTGATGGTCATTGACTGGGGAGGGAATGGAAATTAATTGACTTGCCTGTTGCTCCCAATGGAGACCCATGAGCGATTGCCTGTCTTGTTCTCAGGTCTGTCTTTTGTTGCAGGAACTATTCTAGGCACTAAAGTTGCCAATACCTACGTGTTGAGAAATGCACAGGTCGAGGGCCTGAATAATAAATAGATTTTCCAGAGGGAGAAATTTATAGCCATGGATGCAGGTCCCTCCAATTCCCGTCCGTAGAGAGGAAAGGCATCCTTGACCGTGGCCCTCACTTTTTAATTGCCTGCGTGCCCGAGGACTGAGGTGGAGTGGGTCTATGTGATGGTCCATTATGAACTGGTGTTATCTTTTAATTGACTGCCTGGCAACCAGATGGACTTTCAGGGATGCAGTCCAGGCATGGAGAAGATTGGCAAGGCTAAATTGGGTCTACCCTCCATTTTAAGGTTCCTCACCTAAATAAATCCTAAATCATGTTATTCACATATCTATGCATCCTTTTAAAAACATAGAGTATTTTTAAGTACAGTTTCAGATTTGCAGAAACCTTGAGAAGATAGTACAGAGGTCCCCATAGTCTCCACCCAGTTTCCTAGGGTTAAATAACCTCTTATATTAGCATGATGCATCTATTGCAACTGATAAACCCATATGACACATTAATGAAAGCCCCTCGTTTATTCAGTCTTCCTTAGTTCACATGGGTCTTTCCTCAGGTCCCAGCATTTCTTCCAGGAGACCACATCACAGTCAGGGTCATGTCTGCAGATTCTTCTGGGCTGTGACACCTTCTCAGACTGTCCTTGTCAGTGACCTGGACAGTTTTGAGGGGTCCTGGTCACACATTCTTGTCAAATGGTCCCCCAGATGGCATTTATCTGATGTTTTCTCATGATTAGACCAGAGCTATGGGTTTTGGGGGAGAAAGACCACAGAGGAAAGTGCTGTTTCCACACACAATGTCAAGGGTACATACAATTAACGTGACTTAGGGCTATTGGTGTTGGCCTGATCACCTGGCTGAGGTAGTGTTTGGCAGGTGTCTCAGCTGTGAAGTGCCTTTCCCCCCTCCGTTCTTTCTGATTTTTTAAAAAAATATATTTTTGTTGATTTCAGAGAGGAAGGGAGAGGGAGAGAGAGTAGAAACACCAGTGATTGGAGAGAATCACCGATCGGCTGCCTCCTGCGTGTCCCACACTGGGGATCGAGCCCGCAACCCAGGCCTATAGCCTGACTGGGAAGCGAATTGTGACCTCCTGGTTCATAGGTCGATGCTCAGCCATTGAGCCACACTGGCCGGGCTGCGCTCCTTTCTTGAGGGCAGAGTAATTACATAAAGTGATTTGCAATTTTTCTGAATAAGAAATCTGTCTCTTCTCCCCCATTATTCATGTTGCTTAACCGTTTATGCCAGTATAGCCCCAAGGCAGTTTATGTTATACTGGGAGTTATAACTATCCCGTAGTGTTTTATTTACATTGCACCCACGTTATTCCAGCATGGCTGTTGGGAGCTCTTTTAGTTGGTTCCCGGCTGCCTTGGATATGGCCCCATCCATGTGGGCTTTTGTTCTGCTGAGCCACTTCTTAGTTTCCGCTATTAGGAGATGCCCTAGCCCCGTGGTCAGCAAACTGCGGCTCGAGAGCCACATGCGGCTCTTTGGCCCCTTGAGTGTGACTCTTCCATAAATTGCCACGGTCTGGACAAGTCTATTTTGAAGAAGTGGCGTTAGAAGAAGTTTAAGTTTAAAAAAAATTGGCTCTCGAAAGAAATTTCAATCGTTGTCCTGTTGGTATTTGGCTCTGCTGACTAATGAGTTTGCTGCCCACTGCCCTAGCTCATCCTTATATTTCCTAACACCCTCTTCCCCATCCCACCCTCTTCCTTGAATCAGTTACTTCCCCCCAAATGGACGTCCTTTAAAAAAATCTACTTTTTTCTTCCTAAGGGATGTTTTGGGTTTTATTTCCAGCCCTAAAGCTGTGCTCAAAACCTTTTTATTGTCCACTTCTCTGGCTGTCAGGGCCGAGGCGCAGGCATTAGAGGGAAGTTTTCAGGTTGCATTACGGAATAAAGAGTTTAGAAATAGACACGCGATTTCTCTTCTGAGGCTCCTCTATCAGCCGTGGCGAACGCCGGAGCTTGTTAACAAGAGCGCGGCTGCCCGGAGAGGCTGAGGAACGCCAATCAGAGTCAGATCATTTCTTTAGAAATGGACGCATCCATTTCCGGGGGTGTCACGGGGCAGAGCCTGCCTGGCCCCTTTCACTGTGGAGATTAGTGAGCTGGGCAGACACATGACAGCTTCTCCAGAAGATATTTCTGGCTGCCACAGCCCCCCTCCCTACCCCGCCTGGGTCCCCGCTCTCTGGGATTCACCGAGGCCGGCTCTGGATTGCATTTAGGGACTGTTTTGCAGGGAAAGAAGAAGAGCTGGTGTCCCTTGGTTCGCTAATGGGTGTGAAGAGAGCAATTTAGGCCCAGGAGGAGGGTCATTTCAATCCTGGGCAAGTCGTCGAGTTGCTAATTGAGGGATATATTTTTTAAAAAATATATTTTATTGATTTTTTTACAGAGAGGAAGGGAGAGGGATAGAAAGTTAGAAACATCAATGAGAGAGAGAGACATCGATCAGCTGCCTCCTGCACGCCCCCCACCGGAGATGTGCCTGCAACCAAGATACATGCCCTTGACCGGAATCGAACCCGGGATCTTTTAGTCCACAGGCCGATGCTCTATCCACTGAGCCAAACTGGTTTTGGCGAGGGATATTTTTAAAAAGTGGCAAAATAGGACCATACATTCTTTACTCCTCATTCTGGGCCGAGGCCTGGGGAGGGAAGCCTTTCTTCGGTCACGTGTAGATTTCTTTGAAAGAGCAAAGGTCACTTCCGACGGGGTTCTCCCAGGGTCCTGTCCGGCTAGGGAGCAATTTCTCTAGGCCTCGGGCAAAACTGTACATTCACATCCGGGACAAAGAGGGGCCACGTCTGGCGGCCGCCTTGCTTCTGGGACCCGGGTTATTAGTGTCCTCTTTGGTGGCAGCTGGGGCTGCACTCAGTGGACTGGCCAGAAGAAATGTAAACCCCCTCCTCACCCCCAAGTCAGGCAGCAAGTGAGTTATTCCAGGTGAACTCAGTTAACAGCACCAACACCTGCCACAGTCTCTTACACACGCGTGGCGATTTAAACACTGGGAGCAGAGGCAAGACGAACTAGGAAAAGGGAGAGAGAGGTTCCTGGTTCCCAAGACATCTGATTGGCTTTTCAGTAGCTGTCACAAGCATGGTGTTAGCTTCATAGACGCTTTGAATAAACTTGAACTGTGTGTATGTATAACTGAACATCACTCTAAAGGAAAAAAAGACAAAATTAAAAAAAAAATAGATTGGTCCAGCTGGCATAGCTCAGGGGTTGAGCATTGACTTGTGACCCCAGAGGTCAGGCTTCGATTCCCGGTGAAGGCATGTGCCCGAGTTGCAGGCTTGATCCCCAGTGTGGGGCGTGCAGGAGGCAGCTGATCAATGATTATTTTTATCCTTGATGTTGCTGTCTCTCTCTTCTTCTCCCTTCCTCCCTGAAATCAATAAAAATATATTAAAAAAATAAAAAAGATAAATGGTTTAAAACACCAGAAAGCTATTGATCGAGGTTTATTGAGATCTGAGAGCTCCATTCACGCTGCCTGGAGCATCCTTTAAACATTTTTTTCTTCTTGATGAGTCATTTGCCATCATCTTCCGAGTTTCTCTCATCTACAGAAGGAGATGCCATTGCGATGGGAATTGCTAGCTGCCACTTGAGGGGTTAAGCTCCACTGGTTGAATGAGACTCCACGCGAGCTGGGCAGTCCTCACTGGCTCTGACCGGTGAGGTGGGCTCACCTCTTCTTGGGAACAGCCTCTTCATTATGGAGGGCTCTGCTTCTCAATGAACCATCCATCAGGGGACATTTCTGGTGACATCAGCTTTCTGGGCTTCCTTCGCGGGAGTTCAAGTTCACGGGTCTCCTCAGCCTTGGGTGTGGAGTGGGTGGATGAGATGTGATGAGCGCGGGGGTCTCTCACCATCCCCACAGAGTGACCTCGCAGGTGGAGTCCAGGGGCAGGACTGTTCAACCGCAAGGCCTCCCTTACAAGCCGCCCATTCCCAGGCAGAGCTTGAGAGTCACTCATAGGAAAGCTTTCTCCGGCAGAATGTACATAATGGCACCAGGCAGTGTGTGTGACAGTCTCCTGGCAGGGTTCATCCATCATCTCGGCCTTTTTTTTTTTTTTTTTTTTTGGTGGGGATAAAGGGCTCTCTGTAAGACTCGAGTAAGGGTTTATGTCCTGGGAATCTTGGGTTAGTAGAAATATGTCCTCCGAGTTATTTTTTATTAATGGCTCTTTGGGGAGAAAAGGTGGTAAGAAAATTCCCCTTCTTGGACCATGGATTTATTACGAAAAGCCCATATCGAATCTCTCTATCCGGTAAGTACTCTGTGTTACTATCCATCACGGGTGACTATCTTTGGGGAAACGGTGACAGAGTGCATAAGACAGACAATACTTCGTGGTCTGAAGCCATTTAGTCCACTGTACTGGCACCTCTTGTTTTCTTTTTAACCAAGAATGATCATGCAGTTCAATATTTGGTCAGCTGCTGTTTATGAATGTATTGGCTAATATTTTAGCAGTTTTCAAAGAGTAGAGAACAATGAAATAGTCAAACCTTTATATGATCCCAATTTGCAGCACTTCTTATAAGCTAAACGTAGCTGATATTTCCTGGACGCTCAGTATACGCTAGACATCCTATTTATTAACTGCTGTAGGCACATCATCTCACCTTAAATTGCTCTCCATTTTCCTCCAAGGTAGGTGCCCATGTTGGTTTCAAGTTAATGAACTGATATTTGAGACTCGGAGAGAATAGGTATCTTGACCGAAGTTCCAGACCTATTCAGTGAGGGGGCCAGGATGGGAACCCAGGCCGGCTGCCCCTGCTTTGTTGTTGTTGCTAATCCTCACCCCAAGATATTTCCCATTGATTCTTAGGGAGAGTGGGAGAGAGAGGGAGAGACAGAGAGAAACATCGATGTGAGAGAGACACACTGATTGGTTGCCTCCTGCATGAGCCCTGACCAGGGCCCAGGCCAGGGAGAGCCTGCCATCTAGGTATGGGCCCTTGCCCAGAATCAAACCCAGGACCCTTTGATCCGCAGGCCGACACTCTACCCACTGAGCCAAACGGCTAGGGCTGCCTATGCTTTTGCCTATTACTCTACGCTGTCTGCCAAGTGAAATAAACTGCCGTGGTGGTCTAGTCTAACCTTTCTCTAATATTGGAGATACAGGCCAGCTTCTGCTTCAACACATCACACCAGAATCTCTCTGAGTCTGAAGATAGTCCTTTATTATAAAACAATCATTTTTTGTTATCTAAAAATCTCCCTTCTTATCACTTTTATCGGGTGCTTCCGGTTTGGTCTCTGAGTCTAGTGTATATGGAACCCCTCTGGGGACAGGAGAGCCGGGCTGGGGATTGAGTGGTTTTGTTTTCATCATTATTCTAGAAAAGGCCCATCCTGCTGTGTGGGGGCCTTGCATGCATTTAAGATCACCATCATGGCCCTTAAGCCCCGCCCCTCGCGTATCCAGGCTGAGCATCCTCAGTCCCTACAGCATCTTTCCCAGGAAGTCATCAAGATAATCAATATCGGACCTAAAGAACCACTGAGTCCTCATGGAGATGCTGTCACATGGTTTCCATTTCCAGTTGGGACAACCGAAGCTCAAATCAAGCAGGTTACCTGCTCGGGCCTGGTAGAGGGCAGACTTGAACTCCAAACATGAGTCCGTCTCACTCCAGACCTTCGCTCCCACGCGATGCTGCTGCTGGCAACCCTCTGAAGGCCTCTCTGTTGTTGAGCCCCAGCCCCCTGTCAGGCGCAGGCCCAGGTAGTTACCCTGCGCCGGCCTTTTCCTGCCTGACTGTTGGTCCTAACGTCCCACCCCCTGACTTCTCATCTGGATGACTACTGAGATTCACTGTGTGTGTGTGTGTGTGTGTGTGTGTGTGTGAGCTCGCGCACGAGCAGAATGGAGCCAGATCCTAGCACAGTCCCTTTGTTCTGTCATTCTTACAGGGGAACCAGTGGGAAAGCAGAACAATGCTAGCATATTCTTAGAAAGGTAGTCTTCTGTCTGGGAGGATGGTGACCGACTCATTCCAGTTTTCCTGAGATGCTCCCAGTTTTAGCACTGAAAGACCCATCCCAGGACAGCTGGTCACCCGGGAATTGGTCACCTGCACAAGCTCTTAGAGAGAGGGTCTCTGGATGAGCTGTGGCAGGAAACAGTGTCAGTGAGCCTTTGAATTGACAGGGAGCTGTGTATGGATTAAAGGGGGGTCATCGTGTTGCCAGTAATTGGCAGCCCCAGCTTTCCGACTCATGTCAGCCTAAGTCCCAGCTTAGAAAGGTTGTGTCCTCACCACACCGACCCTGGTGAACATTCTCGCGGGGCCAGGGGTCAGCAGATTACCAAAGGCATTTGTAACCTAGAAAAGGGCAAGTCTCAGGAACCTATATATCCTTTAGTTAACAGCATTTCTTTGTAAGAAAAGATTCCCAAGATAAAACATTTCAGATACACTCTGAGTAATAAAAGCTAAGACTTCTAAATTCGTTCTTCTAGGTACTGTCTTTGTCAATGTCCTTAAGTTATAGCCATACCTCTGGGAAGGCAGCCACCTTGCTTCAGCTAACATCTATTTTTTTCTCCCACTTGAACTAATATTAATCTGGATACCTTCATTTGTATTGTTCTTCCCACTCTATTATTGTTTTTAAATCCTCACCCAAGGATATTTTTCCATTGATGTTTTAGAGAGAGTGGGAAGAAGGAGAGACACACAGAGAGAAATATTGATGTGAGAGAGATACATCAGTTGATTGCCTGCTTCATGTACCCAACCAGGGCCGGGGGACAAGCCTGCAACTGAGGTTTGTGCCCTTGACCAGAATCAAACCCAGGACCCTTCAGTCTGCAGGCCAACCTTCTTATCCCCTGAGCCAAACTGGCTCTCTTATTTTTGAGTGACTGGAAATACTATTGTAATTATTTCAGATTTCTGAGTATTTGTTTGTATTCTAGATTTTCCTCTGATTAGCATCCGTCTATGCATGTAAACCTAGTGGCTAGTGATACCTCAAAATAACAGTTGTTACAGCTTGAAACCAACCACGTGTTCCCTAAATATGTAGATAATTGCATGGTTTGGAAACTTCTTGCCTTTTGCAATCTGACAACTGCAAATGAAATCTAATGTGAATTCCTTAGAAGTTTGATTTTGCCATCAAGAAACATTGATTTTGTTTCTGGCTGCAATAATAACAGTTAAACTACCAAGTTATCCAACCTATTTCAACCTTGGAAAGAGTAACAAGCCGGTATGAGCTCACGTGTGCTAGAGGCAGACTCACATATGAGTGTCTTTGAGAAAGATTTCTCACGAGTAATTTTTTTTCATGCAAATAAGAACGTGGCTTAACACTTTGCATACGTTACCTTGTTTATTCTTCACAACAAATCTATACTCATCATTCACATTGGTTGAGTGCTTGCTATGCGTTGCCACTGTTTTAAGTACCTTACCTGCATGATCTCCATGAACACAGCACCCTGGGAGGAAAGGGTAAGGATATTCCTTTTCTAAACCTGGCCAGACGGGGCTGCCCCTGGTAGAAGTACTCATCATGGCTTTCTAAAATGCCTGGAAACAGGCTCGATGATGTCCCCAAGAACTCCTCTCGCTCTCTGCCAGCATGAGGCTGCACACTGTGTTGAAAGATGTCTGCCCCAGCTCTGAGCATCAGGTCTGTACCCAGAAGCACCCAGGGCAGGGGCCACCAGAGGAAGTAGCAGAGGGCCGTTTCTCAGTACCAATCTCTCGTTTTCAGAAAGGAAAAGCCCTCCTAGATGACCCTTCTCCACCCCTAAGTTAGAGCGAGGTCACACCAGTGCCCTCATCTCCCGGAAGAGCTGGAATGCAGGGTCGCCTTGACTGGCTCTGAAGATTGGTTCTCAGTGCTTGGGCCTCAGGGTCTGCTTTCACAGTTAAAAACCATGGCACTGTTTCTAGCACAGGTCCCTGCACCTCGTGGATGCTCTCCACTGTTGGCTGGGGAGAATTCCATCCATAATGCTCTGATGCCCAGAGCATGAGGCATCTTCCTGAGTCCCTGAACCAATCTGTTCTTTCACTGGCCGGACATAACGGAGGAAGTTAGGATCGCTTTTCATGCATATTCCTCCTTAACTTGACTCACGTTCTGTCTTCTGAGAGTTACTGCATAATCGGATGTAAGTGGATAACCAGCCCATCTCTTTGATCGCATTTGGGATTTTATTTTTTGTGTTCCTGAGTATGGTGTATTTCATTCACACCAACATGAATGATGAAGTGAGACATCACCGTTGGATAGGAATTCTCGCTTGACTCCGAGTCTTTGAGGAGGTTGATATGACAACTCGGCACAGGTGTGATTCTCCTGCTAATTTCAGTTTACTGTCTCCAGCGCAACGCCGCATGCAGATGAAATATGCTGAATTGAATTTAAGTTACTGAATAAAAAATGAAGCTCTTTCTAGGTCGTTCCTCCTAAAGGCTTGATGAGGAACCTGGTGAGTAACTTGCACACCTGTAGTAGCAGGGCTGGAAATTGGAGGTGGCAGAGTTAGCTTCACCAGGACCCCAAATACCTCACTTGGGGATTTATACCAGGGGCCTTTAGGAAGGAGGGAAAGCATGGGAGTTAGGGAGTGGCCAACTGGTGCCCAACAGGTTATTGAGGTATATTTTATATCCGGTGAAACGCATCCTTTCCAGGTACAGTCCTATGAGTTTTGATAAACACATCTGTCTGACCACTACCATATTTAAGAAATTCTTCCTAGTGTGGCTCAGTGGTTGAGCGTTGACCTATGACCAGAAAGTCAGGGTTCAATTCTGGGGTCAGTGCACATGCCCAGGTTGCAGGCTTGATTCCCAGTAGGGGGAGTGTTGGAGGCAGCCAATCAGTGATTCTCATCATTGATGTTTTCTGTCTCTTTCTTCCTCTCTGAAATAAATAAAAAAAATTTTTTTTTAAAGAAATAGAACAGATTATCATGTCAAAATACTTCCCCTTGCTTATTTGGCACTTAACCCCTCCTCCACCCCGATGCCTGGGCATCCACTGATCCATTTTTTTGTCTCTATAATTTTGCCTTTTCTAGCGTGTCAGATAGATGGGATCACACAGGGGATGGCTTTTTGCCTCTGGCTTGTCTCACTTACCACAAAGCATTTGAATTTCATCCATGTTGAAATGGGCATGAGTGGTTTCTCTCTCTTATTGCTGAGTAGAATGCCATTGTGTAACTAGGCCACCGGTTTTTATTGGCTGGCCACTTGAAGGATATTCGTTTTTAGTTTGCGGCAATTAGATATGAATAAAGACACTAGAAATGCTTGGGTACAGGTCTTTGCGTGAACATGAGTCTTCATTTCACTTAGGTAAATTCCCAGTGAAATTGGAGTGGGGCTGTTGGGCCATATGGCATGTTTAAGTTATGGCATGCTTATATTTATATAAGGAAAAGCATATGTCTGTATAAGAAAAAAAATGTTCCTTCTAAGAAAATTCTAATTATTCATGGTTATTGAAGTGAGCAGAGTCATGGATCACCTAAAACAGTAGCTGGTCATGTTGTTGTTTTATTTGAATAGACATGATGCGGTAGCTTTGCCGGAGATTTATTTTACTTAATTACGTTTTGCTCCGAGCTGATGTTTAAATTAGTCACTGTTCCTGGGCATCCACCAGCGTGAGTGCCAAGCAGAAGGCCGCAGGCCGGAGAGGAGGCAACCCATGGAGGCTGTCAGCTGGGCCGCTGCAAGTCCACAGAGCGGATAACAAGCAGGGGACAATCGATGGTGCCTACAGGGTCCGAATGGCCACAGTGACTGTTGCCCTGTTTTGCTTCTGCGGGATATTGATTTTCTTTCTCTCACACTGCCCTGTGCGTCAGGACCATCCCCATCCTTTCAAGTGACAAAAGTGAAGTTTGATGCTTCCCCAAAGGCCTGTCCCGACTTCCACCTCATCCCAGTCAATCAGCGAGTGTCCACGGAGTGCCACTCTCTTCTCTCGACTCGCTGGCGGCTGCCAGGGGAGAGTCTGGCCTGTGTGAATTGGCGTCCGTCATTGTTGAAATGGACAACATCTAGAACCCCGTTACACACCAGATGCTGGAGAGGACCTCGCTTCATCATTCATGTCGGTGTGGGTGAAATATACAAGGACTGTTATTCATTGCTGGTGGGAAGGACAATAGCCCGGGCACTTTGGAAGATGGTGGGATGATTTCTGACAGAACTATACAGATTCTTACCATCCACCCTAGTGACTTTGTTCCTTGTTATTTACTCAAAGGCGTTGAAAGTACACCCCCACAAAAATCGGCATGTGGATGTTTAGTCCCACTTTATCATTGTCAAAAAGTGGAAGCAACCACGATGTCCCTCACTAGATAAATCAACTGGTGCATCCAGACAGTGGGATGTTGTTCAGCACTAAAAACAGATGAGCTACTAAGCCATGAAAAGGTGTGGAGGAAACGTAAGGGCATATGACTGAGGGAAAGAAGCCAGTCTGAACAGGCCACACGCTGCATGATTCCTCTATGACATTCCGCCAAAGGGGAAGAGATGGAGAGAAGAGAAAGGCCTTTGGCTTCCAAGGGTTGGGCAGCATGTAGCGAGGAGAGATGAAGATGGAGCACAGAGGATGTTTAGGACAGTGGAAACACTTCGTATGAAACTACAATGATGCGTTTCATAGTTCTGTGGCCCCAGGTCTTCTCGCTCACCTGGGGGTGTTCTGTTTCTTCTCAAGCACTTACTCACTGGCAGACCAAGCTCAGATATTTGAGGTTGGTCTTCTTAGCCTTTGTCCATCTTGGAAGTTGAAAGAGGAACTTTCACCAATGACAGCTCCCCAAAAAACCCTGCTTCTTCAGAGAGGGAGGGGGAGAGAGAGAAACATCAATGATGGGAGAGAACCATTGACGGGCTGCCTCCTGAACACTCCACACTGGGGATCGAGCCTGCAACACGGGCATGTGCCCTGACTGGGAATCGAACCGTGACTTCTTGGTTCGTAGGTCAACGCTCAACTACTGAGTCACACCAGCTGGGCAAGCATGAGAATCTTATTCAGTTTGGCTAGCAAACAATAATTTGGAAAACTTGAAGGTTGGGAGATTTTACGTAAGATCCATAATCGTCGCATCTCTTTGAGAAGACCTGTGGCCACCAGCGCAGGCGGTGCAGTGCGTCAGGCACCATTGGCTGGAGCAGAGCGCTGGCTTCCCAGTGGACATGGGGTGCTTTCTTCGGTTCCCCACCACCTCCAGCCTGGCGCCTTCGCCCACATCCACACATGTGGTCCCCTTGGTCAGGAAGTTTGCAGTCCTTCCTCTCCCTCACTGAAAAGGGTTTCTTTTACTGAGGACACGAGCTTGAGTTTTGCCATCAGAGAGCTTGGCGTTTTATGATTTCAGAGTTTGAGTGTCTTCTCTCATGTCAGAGGAAGGCTTTGTCTTTCCGGCAGCAGGTTTCTCTGCGCGAACAGCTTGCTGGCTCACAGAAAGGGAAGAAGCGGGGCTCTTTGGGGAGCTGTTAGAAAGAGCAGATGCAGCCCCAGCATGGTGCCCCCATCCCTGCGAGTGGCACCAGAGCACTGTATTTGGAAAGAGGGGGGCAGAGAGCTCCTCTCCACCCCGTGTCTCTATTTGCATTTCATTAGGCACCCAGTAGGATGGTTTGCATGCCGCCCAGCTTCACTGCCATCTCTCTCCGTGAGGCCCAGCCTGGCAGAGACAACACAGGGATGCTCAGAACAGGATGGCGTTAAAGGGAACCAGGAAACGCAGCTCACACAGTGACTGTATTTTTCTTTCAAAGAGGGCCTTTGGTTTACCAGACTTGTGAGGGAGGGAGGTGGTTGCTAGTCTCAGGTAAAAGGATCGTGCAACCTCGCTTACCTTTCATCTGGGGAAACCATTTCAAAAATGGAAGAAAGACCAAGGACGGATGAGCAGAAATCTGGTTGACGGGGGTGGGGGGGGTGAAGGGAGAGTGTGACATGGAGGGGGAATATGTCACAGTAGGCACTTGGTGTTGGTCTCTTTCTTCTTCCACCTTCTCAGAGCCCCTGGCTCTGCGTAGGGACCCCATGGTTCTGGAGAAATGGACTCCACTCCTGATCCCATGACCTAAGTCTGTCACCCCACCCCCTCATTCTCACCCCTGCCTTGGTTATGAATTGAGTCGCTCTTAGATCAGTACCCTGTGCAGATGTGAGGCCCAGAAGTGCTGCCTGAGAGGAACCATCTTTAGAACGACGCCCAGGTAGAGTAGGACATAGTCAGGGAATTTGAGAAAAATGGAGAAAGAGTTCTCCAGATCAAACCACACTGAAGCTCACTCCGACTCGGGATTTCTCCGTCCCATGGTTTACCAGCTGCCCCTCTGAAGGGGGCTCTCTGTGCCTCGTGCTGAGATGTGGCGCTCACTGAAGATCGCTGGCCAATCGGAGGGGAGGGTTGGCATGGCAGAGGGCGGGGTGGCGGAGGGCTGATGTTGGCTTGCTAAGGTGGTACTCAGTTCTGGAGGGTTGTGAATGCCAGGCCGAGGCCAGCGTAGGTGGACAGACACCGGTGCCCTTGCTCGATGATGGGACCATTTTATAAAGATGGGAGGAGAGTGCCAGTCACTAAAACTCGGGGTCAGGCATCAGATAATGAGCCGGGAAGGCTCTCCTCCTGGCTCTCACTTCCCCTCTCCCCCTAGAAGGAAGACCCATCGGGGCCAATTAATCCTTCCCGAGCCTGTGTGTTTCCAGATGGTCATCTCCAGACCGGGCTGCTAGAACAGCTCCCATAAGTGGAGAAGCTGGGGTGGAGAAGTAAATGTGTTTTCTTACATTTGCTGTATTGTTCTTTTGAAGAAAAAATGTGTTTTTGAAGTTATAAAAATGACGGTTGAAAGATAGCGTATTTCTTGCTAGAAATATCTTCTCTGTGACATGGTTTGAAGTTTGTTTTCTTCTTCTTCTTTTTAATCTCTGTTCCTTCAAAGTGGTGTTGGTTTTTTCCATGTTTGCGAGATTTGCAGCCACCCTCTCTATAGTGTTTGTATATTATTCTTTAGTTGGATAAGAAAACACTTGAAGCTTTATCTAGAAACTTTCATAGTAAGTATCATTTAAAAAATTCAAATAAAACTGGGAGAGGGACTAACCCTCAATAGGCATGAGCACTGTTTGTTTTTTTTAAATATATATATTTTTTTATTGGTTTCAGAGAGAGATAGAAACATCAGTGATGAGAGAGAATCACTGACCGACTGCCTCACACATGCCCCACACTAGGGATGGAGCCCCCAATCCGGACCTGTACCTGGGCATCGAACCGTGACCGCCTGCTTCACAGAGGTTGGCACTCAACCACTGAGCCACACCAGCGAGGCAATAGGTGTGAGCACTGTTGTTCCTAGAAAAATACAACCCAGAGCAGATCATGGATGGTTGGGGGTCACATGATTTCAAACTAAAAGTCGGTGTGATATTTACGTTTTCAGGTTCTATTGCTTCATGAAGAATAAGGAATATGTGTCCTTTGTGACATATTTTAAAACAGACTATTTCTTTCCGCTGCACATCATTGCTTTGCAGGGGGCGGGGCACCGGTGTGGTTTCCAGGGTGCTGCTTAACATGCCTTCATCGGCAGCGCACCCCAGACTTTCAGCTCAAGGGCCCCACAATGGAGCTGTTGGCCTTGGAGGGTTTGGGCTCAGGAGCTGAGCATTAAGTTGAGTGGAGCATTTAGTTTATTTTCAGGGGCAAAATCAATGATCAGAATTCAATTTTCTGAGTCTTTTTTTCCGTAGATAGCATTCTTTGCTATTGTCTCTGTATGAGGAAACACTAGTGATTTTTTTAATGGGGACCAGGGATGGCCTGATGGATCCAGTGAGTGGGCTTATCATAAGGAAACATCTGATGAGGCGGCACAGATGGAAAGCGATCCCACCGTTCACTTCATCATTGAGTCACCAGCAGCAACATAGATGGAGGGCTAATTTTGAGAATTGAGCCACGTCCAGCAGAGCCCCAGAGTCCTAAACTTGGTAGTAATCCAAGTCTCAGTTAGACTAGAGTCTGGGGGGGTCCTCTCAAAGGGGGCGCCCTGGAGCCAGAAGTCAACAGAGATGATGTCAGATGAAATGATTCTCTGGGACATAATCTCTCCTTGTCTGCAACAGTATTTCCAGCAGGTAGGCCAGGCAGGCAATACAAGTGCGTTAAAAACACACGAAAACTTGAGTGGTGCACAAGAGCCCTGTCCAGTTCCTCCAGAGTCTGGTAACTTGGTTCAACTTGATGCGCTTGTCATATATTCATATTTATTTGATTTGGCACAGCATTCCTCAAAGCAGCTTTCATAGAACAGGACATCCTGGTTGTGTGAGTCTGGTCACCTCTCTCTCAGCCTGTTTTCTCTCCTGTAGGCAGGGAGGGGTAGCCCCTCTGAGAATTTTTCTGGGTTTAAGCTAACTGGGGTCTTTGTGGCGGACTGTTGAATGAGTTACAGCCTTTCTTGCCTTGCTCCTGGTCCACCTTTGTTAGAGGACCCTTCAGCGACCGGAGTCCATTGGCTCGCTGTACTCATGGATGGGAGTTTTCTACTTCAATGAGCAAAAGTCCACTTTTCTCTAGAGCCCATAGTCTTTGTGACAGGGTTGAACGAAGAGCTGTTGCAGTATCAGGCTGAGGTGATGATTATTCAGAACTTTCCCCTCTTCCATGCTGTGTGGTCTTTTTCATATTGATAGGACTTGACTATTTTCATTGGACCAAATGCAACGAGCTGAATGCATTCTTTATTAATTCGGTTTTGTACAACTGTAACCAGTTCTGTCTCCTCTCCACTGGGTGGTTTTGCACAGATTGCTAAATACTCCGGCTTCTAAAACATATTTCAGGGCCACTGCCTATGCTAGTTTAAATTGGTATGAGTATATTTGAGAAATTAGAAAATGAAGAAACTAGAAAAAGTATAATTAACCCATGTACCCACCTCCCAGAATGAACTGCTAGTAACATCTGTCTATGTTTGCCTAAGGTCGAATTTGAAAATGGTAATAAAATTGTTTCGGATGAATGTAAAACTTTCTTTCATCCTTACCAAAAGCTCAACCTTCCACGGTGCGCCCCATTTCCAAATTTGAAATGCAGCCATTTTAACACTATTTACTCAAATTAAAAACATTTCATGTGCATGTGCCATAAGTAGACTTTCATAAATTATATTCATATTTGTATTTGTATTATATTCATTATTCGTATTTAAAAACTTTTGAATGGATACCAAAAAAAATAAGTTTGAGAATTAAACTTCCATCAAGGGGAAACAAGTGACCGAGGATGGAGAAAATGAACCAAGGCCACCAAGGAACAGGAACAGTGAGGGGAGTGGCCTTGTGGCCACGGGGCCCGTCCACTGGATGTGGCTCCTGGGTTCTTTCAATTGGCTGCTCCTGTTCTAACCCGGATGCTGCCTTGTACCTGGCAACCTCGGCTGTGGGACTCTGTCTTTCTTCTACCTTCAACTCGGTGTCCGGTTGTCATCTCATTCAGAGGGCTCCTACTCAGTGGGTGAGATAGGGCTTCGCTTTCTCTGTGGAAACGGAGGAGGGGGGTTCTTTGTTACTGTTTTGTTTCTGTCCTCCAGAGCCAGGGGGTGATGGATTCGAGCCACTCCATCTAGAGTCTGAATCTCGGGTAAATGTAGAAAGGCTCAGGGACAGTGGAGAAGCGATCCATGATTGGGTTTGCAAGGATCATAAGGGCTGATGATTCCTCCAAGTTTATCTTTAACAGTATGTGCCCGGCACTGTTTCTTGTAGTTCACAGATACTGTCTCATCTGCTGCTTACGATAAGTTCATGTACTGAGAACGCTTATCTTGTTCTCCATGTGAGGAAACGCTGCTGTGATCCTAAGAAACGTGTCTCCGTTTATTAGGGACTGGATGGAGCCCCAGGCCTCTTGACTTCGGAACCCAAGCTTAGCGCCTCCATCAAGCATCTTTCACGAAAGTCTATAAACAACACACGGCCACGCTGTGCCTGTTGTGTGACCTCAGTCACGCTTTCCATGTCCGTTCTCTCAGTTCCTTCCCAGAGTCAGGGCTGAGCCCCCAGTCCCCCTCCGATGGTTTGTTGACCTTCAGTGAATTTCTCTTCTCCTGAGTCAGCTGAGGCTGGACTCCTGTTGGTCCATAGGCTCTGCTTTCAAGCTCTCCATCGTGAAACACTAATCTCCATTCGCATCCAAAAAACGCTCCCACACCGTGCGAGGGACCGAGCTTGACATTGCAGGGTAGATTGACTGTGGTGTGGTTTTTTAAGCGCTTTCTTCTATTCTGTATACTCTCTTTCTGAGGAATGCCCAGTTTCAAAAGAGAAATCAATTCTATCTCCATGTTATTTTGACAACTTGCTAGTTGATGTGGTGGGTGGAATGTCACCCTGAGATATTTCTATCTCACTCCCTAGAACCTGTGAGTGGTATTTTATATGGCAAAGGGCCTCTGCGGATGTGATTCAGTGAAGGGTTTTGCAATGGGGAGATGATTCCTGGATCATCTGAGTGGCTCTTAAATGCAGTCACAAGTGTCCTCGTACCAGAGAGACAGAGGGACCTTTGGCTTCCAGAGGAGGGACGGCAGGGAGATGCCAGAAGCAGAGACTGGAGGGGTGTGCTTTAGAGGAGGAGGAAGAGCCTGCCAACCAAAGCATGCCAGTGTTCTAGATGCCAAGGAAGGCAAGGCCATGGAGTCTGCCCTCCCCGCAGCCGGAGGAACCATCGCCGTCAGCACCTTGGTCTTATCACTCACTGCAAGATCCAGCTGAGACGTCGACCTCCAGAGAATAAGTGTGTTGTGTGGTTGTTTCTTTTGTTTTGTTTTTCACAAACCACCAAGCTTACAGTAATTGGTTACAGCAGCAATCGGAAGCTAATCGTGGATGGAATGAGATCATGGTGTAGCTTCTGCGTGGTTCGGAGAACAGCACGTGTTGACTCCGTTCTGTCCGGGGCCTGGGGAGCATCAGTGGCAGCTCACACACGTGCTTTGCCAGCGGTCAGGCAGTTAGTGGGGAATTGCATCATGATTCTGCTGTGGCGAAGGCAGAGCGCTTGGATGGGCAGTGGATTGTGTTTGGGGGATGCTAGGAAAAGGCCAACAGGCTAAGCTTGATGAACGGCCCAGGTTTCTATCTCAAATAATAATAGGGTGTGTGTGTGTGTGTTTATTAAGTGTCATCCACATGGTTCTCTCCCCAGTGTTTCCAGTGTTGGGAGTCACTGAGGTGGATGGGGGCAGCACTGACAAAATGTGACCCACATCCAAAGCAAAATCCGAGGGAAAATATCTCCCCAAAATAAAACTCCTTTTTTATTCTTAGAGCGCAGAAAGATCAATTATCACTGTGGCCGAGTCATTTGAGAAATTGCAAGGCTTATATAGTTCCTGCGATAGCTATGCCCCTCAAAGACGCTATATACCTGATAAGGTTTTAGAAATTTAATTAAAAACATTATAAAGATTTTAAATGACCACAGGACCATTTGTTGTGTGTGTGGGGGAACACACCACAGAGCCCTGTGATTCTTTTCAACAGGATGGTGTGTGTGTGTGTGTGTGTGTGTGTGTGTGTCTGAGAGAGAGAGAGATGTTGAGGGTAGTGGGATAGAGTGAATGAATAACTGCTAGAATTTCTTTGAATAATGTCTCACTACATTGCCATTGTTAATAAAATTATGGTTGGTGTACCAAGCAGAATACATTTGAAATAAATAGCTTCTAAACCGATATTACAGGGATTTCCAATACCAACGTGTTTCATTTTCACAGTGTGTAGATAATAGGAGGGGAGACACATCCAAAGGTCATTGCTTTTGCTGTGGGTATATGTCTTACAATGCCTGACTGATGTTTATAAAAGAGCGGCTGAATACATATACCATTCAGGATGGCTATTCTCTCGGATGCTGACAGACACATATCTATCTAGATAATGGAACTGATTCTTTTTTTTTAAATGTATGTTTGTTTGCATCAGTACAACACAAAGAGCATTCAGCTGTGACTCATGAATAAATCTCGAAGACGCATGAGACAACACAGCATTCAAATTTTATTTTCAACTAAAAGTGAGGGGATGGAGCGGGAGATCATTCTGTCAGAAAGAATGCTGCTATTGAATTCCTTTGGATCCATTGGGGAGGTAAGGGTGTATACATCATGGAGAATTTACATGTCTTAGATCCAAACCTTGCTCATAAAAACCAACGTATTTTGGCAATTTTGTTGCTATTGTTGCTCTTGTTACCATCATAACAGCATCACGACCTTTGACACTAGCCAGAGTCATTATACTTAGTCAATTTAATGAATGAATCCACATTGAGCACCTAAAGTATGCTAAGTTTGGTTCTGTAGGATTAGAGAAAAGTAACCGTTTCTTTCCACAAGAAACAAGAGAGGTAGAAGAACAGAGTGACACGTATAATTCTTCATTAGATCAGCCAAATGTGGCACACCTACTTGCCACTTTCTTATCCAGTGTCCATGACATACTGGGTGCTCCCGCACTCTCCCTCCCCCCCCTCTCTCTTTCTCCTTGGATACTGCTTCTCTTCTCAGCATCACATGCCAAAAAGCTGCCACCCATGGACTGAAGATGACATTCTCAGTAAAACTTACTTGCACTGCTTGTTCTCAGCTTGATACAGGTGTCTGTCTTAGTTTGGGCGACAGTGGCAGCCACAGACCGGATGGCTTCAATAGCAAACACATATTTCTCACAGCTTTGGAGGCGAGAAAGTCCAAGGTCAAGGTGCCAGCAGATTTGGAGTCTGGCAAACGCCCCCCTCCCGCTTCACAAAGGGCCGTCTTCTGTTGTGGTCCCACAGGGCAGAGGGTGCTGTCCAGCAAGGGCATCTGTTGCCTCCACCAGAGTCTGAGAGCTTCTGCCCACTGCGTCTTGGTAGTAAAGTGAAAACTCCAGGCAGTCCAGTGCTGAACGGAGTAACACCTTACTCGCATAGCAAGAGACAGAGCAAGCCCAGTTCCGTAGTGGGAGTGGGTTCCCCACAGCCAACGGGTCCCTCCTGGCAGCCAGCACAGGGCATTTGGTCCGTGTACACTCCTCTTGTGCCACAACGTGACCTTGGTCACTCTCCAGAGAGGACAGATACAGCAGTGGATTTGAGCAGGTGGCATAGGACACACACTTGAGTCTGAAACAGGGAGAGAGATTCCTGCCTAAGGTCAGGAGTCCCGCACAGGCTGTGAGGACTCTCTATCTCTTGGTGAGGAAAGGTCGCAGATCCAGCCAGGTGGGTGTGGCTCAGGGGTTGAACATCTGAACTAGGAGGTCATGGTTCGATTCCTGGTCAGGGCACATACCTGGGTTTTGGGCTTCATCCTCAGTAGGGGGCATGCAGGAGGCAGCTGATCAATAATTCTCTCTCATCATTGATGTTTCTCTCTCTCTCCCTTCCTCTCTGAAATCAATACAAACATTTTTTAAAGAAATATATATGGTGACATGAGGTAAAAGGCCTCGTGGAAGAGAATGCATTTCCCAGCAGACACTAAGCCCATCACAGAGCTCCACCTCCTGATCGAATTGCCTCTCTTCCTGATCCCCTTCCATTGAGGCTGAGATGTCAGTGTGTGGATTTCGGGGGACATAAATGTTCAGTCCATAACAATAGTCAATCCTATCTCATCAACTGCCTTATCCATATCCGGGAAAAATGAGGATAACAATCTCTATCCTCACAAGAGCTAGTGAAATAGAACAGGTCGGAGTTCTGAGAAGCTGAAGGCCAGACAAAGGTAGAAACTGGTGGATGGGATGCGTATATGTGAGCTACACAATAGTTAATTATGTATAATGTCATGATCAGTAACAGCTTCTGATAGACCTGAAGTTAGTTTTGAGCCCAAATCCTACCAAAAAATGAGGGATTTCCTCTTTATTTGCTCACTCATTCATTCATACACTCATTCATTCAATAACTCAACAAAGAGCTCACCTACAGTGGGCCAGCGTCTGTGCCTTCTGGAGAGACTTCAGGCTAGCTGGAAGAAAAACACCCATGCTGCGCACTGGTTTGTGTCTTGGAATTGTCTGCAGCTCTGGGACCAATTAGCATTTCATGTCAATAAATGTGGCAAAAAACTCTCTGCTCACTCAGTTTGTTGTCGTCCTAAGCTCACCTGCCTCACAGATCTTCCTAGAAAGAGAAGATGCTGGAAACGTTATAGTGTTGGCAGCCTGGCTGGAGCACATGCGATTTTGTAACACAGAAAATTCAGCATTATTTGTTAAGGCATCGTAACCATTCCGAGGGGAAGAATTCCCAGTGGGCAGATTGGAAATAGCCCTCTGGAGCACTTTTTTTTGGCACATGCTAATTATGCAGGGCTCTTGATAAATGAGCATTTTGGGAATGACAAGTTCAGAACAGCAGACACCAAATATCTTAAGTATTTTCTCGTGTTAGACACCTGGTGCTTATGGAATCTGGACTGAACAACCACAGTGGTATTGGAATTCATTCTGCGTGCGCACATAGTTCGCTCTCATGCTGCAAGAATGGCAATGCCATTACAAACATGCCTGTGAAATGATAAACATTGTGTTTGATATTTTCTGATGGCAGTGAAGATAGGAGACAGGAGATAAAGAAAGGGAGAGAGAAAAAAAGCGCATGTAAAGAACAGTCATTTAAAAATGACAAGTTATCGGCTTGCTCGTCATCAATAGGGATTATGAAATCTGTTTTGCTGTACGGAATTGTTTTGAGGTGCATGTTTGTAAGAGACTTAAAATTCCTTTGGGAGTAGGAAACATGAGGTGTGTTCTGTCATCCTGGTTCTAGCTTAAAGTAATGTGTTTGTAGTCACAGAAAGGCAAATGGTCTTTAGTTAATCAGGAACATCCTGGTAGATTTGGGGGGACCTTATTCATTATCCAACAGTGCACTTATTTAGATTTACAGGCCACAGCATTCCAGATGTTACCAGTCTGATACAAGTAGAACGCTGATTTTGTATATTGGGTGAATTTAACCGTTGGGAATCTTAGTACCTGTAGTACAGTAACTTGGAGAGTTATGTTTCTTTAACATGACATCATCTCTCGGTAGATGCTAATTTTCATTTCTGGTAAGTGCTTGCTCAGGCATTTCAGTCCACGTTGGTATTGGATTATTCAGTATCACAAGGGAGCTGTCAGAGTTACATGAGAATAAAATGTGTATGAATTTCAATAGTTCAACAGTCTATTAATATAGTCAGTAAGCCCTTAGAAGTCTTTCTTTGCTCCTCAACTGTGTTCAAGCAGTCAAGATTAAAAACTAATTATGCATATGTCATCAGTACCAATATTTGTAATTAATTTGATTTGCAGCACTAAATAATAAACTGGGTGAACATTTTAACAGGCTGTGTGAGTAGTCATTAATAGGTTTCTTTTCTATTGCCAGATTCATTTTTAGAAGTATATTAAAGGAGTCTTGAAGGCATGTGCAGCCCAGATAAAGCCCAGGGAATGTGATTAGTTAGCAGCAATGTAGATGGTCCTCTCAGCCTTTTCCTTCGGCCCATTGTGGTGCCCTGTATTTCAAGAGATGAAAAGAATGCTGGAAACAATTAATTTCTGTGAATTGAATTCATCCATTAGGACAGAGGCAGGCCTTGGGAACTATGAGTTATGATGGAAGGGGGAGTTGATAAAGGTACATCTTGGGTCATGTTCCTTCCAGGAGAATACAAAGCAAGGCTGATAGATAACCGCGTATGGTAGTGAACAGAGCCAAATGTGGGATGACATATTTAGTCATACTAGTGACACTCTAGAGTCCTTACTCCATTTTTAGAATATAAACATTTCTCCCTTATCCCTACCAGTTGATGTTGACAACTTCCATAATTGTTGATTTGTCCCTTGGCATTGTAGAAAGGTCCAGGTTAGTGAACTAGCATTAGGGGGTTCTGTGGTGCACTGCTTCTGACGTTCTGAAATAGGCTCTTTGTATTAAGGAGCCAGCCTTATGTGCACTTAGTGGTTATCTCGCTGCCAGCCTTGAAAGCAACATATTTCTCTCCAATTAAAAATGCATCTGGCATGGCATTGAAATTGGGCACATCTAGTCTCTGGCCTACAAGGTCAGACAGCTGGGTTAGCCTTCTCACCTCCTCACAAGAGAGGTCCATGTTCCAACATCGAGCAGGGGGTGGGTGGGAGATAAGGAGTAGTCAACAGGAACCGTTTCGGCCCACTGAGCACCTCCTCACCCCCGCAGCTGTTTGTGGCTTTTAGAACAAGGGAAAAAAATGTGGTTTGGGTCTTTAAAAAGGGCTGCACACGCCTGAGGCGGTGTGGTCGTGGGTCTGTGGACTCCACCTGTGTGTGATGCCCTTGCGGCCATCACTGGCTGGCCAGCTCAACCAATCTTTGCTTGCTTATTATCACCTTAGCAGCCTCTGTGGTCATTTGCAACTAATTGTGAAAATCACCCCACAACATTTGGAGGCCCCAGCGAGATCCCTGGAGGAGGTGAGAGGGACCCCCACTCAGTGGGCCGGAGGCTTTCCTTCCTTTCCGAAGACCAAGGCTGGAGGTGGAAGCCATAAGGATTTATTGAAAAAGGGGAGACTGGTCTCACAGGAGGTAGGTCACAGGCCCTTAGGTTGAGATCTCAAGGGTAAGAGTCTGTCAGAGGGCTGGACGCAGCACAACCTCCAGACTCTTGCCAGAGGACACAATGGTGTCCTCGGCCCAGGACAGGGGTAGTTGAGTCCGGACTGTGTGTCTTGTGTTTATCGTGTTAGTGTCAGGATTGTTTGTTCTGTGTTTGTCGTGTCAGTCTTCGTCAAAATGGGTCAAGGTACGTCTGGGTCTCCGTGTTCCCCTTTACAATGTTTTTTGAAAAATTTCCAGGACTTCAAAAAACTGGCGGACGATTATGGCTCTGATGTTAATGCTCTTGATTTATGGAAATTTTGTGAACTGGAGTGGCCCACCTTCAGAGTTGACTGGCCATCTGAGGATTCTTTTGATCTCCTGTCTGCATATCTGGTCCACCATGCAGTCTATGGACGACCTGGTCACTCTGATCTGATCCCATATATTCAGGTTTGGGTTGACATTTTAACTGAAAAACCCAGATGGCTCCGGTCTTGCCTCCCAAACGGAAAATCAGGACAGAGACAGAAAATTTTATTGGTCAACGCTCAGAAAGGGAAGCCACCGCATGTCCTACGGGGGAGGAGGAAGAGCCTCCTATTTCTAGGCCACCTCCATATGTACCCCCTGGCCTGGGATGAACCATCCTGGCTGTCCAGGACCCCCAAGTGAGTCAGTCAGCAGCATCTCCGCCAGAACCCCCTTCTTCCCCCACTCCCATTGTTTGCCCTCCCAATCCGCCCTATTCCCCTTCTAACCCCTTTAGTCCACCCCATACTAGGTGGGGGATGACTTATGGGGAGAGTTTAGGAGGAACAGACCCACAGGCCATACCCATCCTGCCCCTGAGACAGACAGGGCCCCAGACACTGGACTGAATGGACAGCCTTTTATGATCCATGTCCCATTCTCCACCAGTGAGCTCTACAACTGGAAGAATCAGAACCCATCCTTTGCCCAGAATCCTCAGGGGTTGATCTCCCTACCGGAGTCTGTCTTTTTCACCCATCAGCCCTCGTGGGATGACTTCCAGCAGCTCTTACAGACCCTTTTTACCTCTGAGGAGAGAGAGAGAGAGTGAGGGCAGAAGGGAGGACACTGGTCCTCGGCCCCGACGGGCAGCCTACCGGAGACCCTGGGCAGATGGAAGTGGACTTCCCCAGTGCGAGGCCGGGTTGGGATTTTAATGATCCTCAGGAAGAGAAGCCTTAGACCGGTATCGCCAGACTCTACTGAAGGGCTCGGGAGCCCACTAACCTTTCCAAGGTCTCAGAGACCACTCAAGGACCGAACGAGAGCCCTCCACCTTCCTGGAGCGGCTGTGTGAAGCCTATCGGGTATATACGCCCATAGATCCAGGCGCTCCAGCAAACAGGCGGGCCATAAATGGAGCGTTCGTGTCCCAGTCAGTCCCAGATATTAGGAAAAAACTACAGAAGTTAGAAGGCTTTGAGGGGAAGTCGCTGTCTGAGCTGGTTGAAGTAGCCCAGAAAGTTTTCAGTAATCGAGAAGACCCAACCGCTGACTTAAATCACAGGATGGCTAAGGACCTCCCAGCAATGAACGAGGGGAAAGGAACCAAGGAGGAAGGGCGCCACAGTGGGCGAGGCCCCCCTCGAAGTAGGCTGAGAAAAGACCAGTGTGCCATTTGCAACGAGAGAGGGCACTGGAAGAATGAGTGCCCGAAGAGAGGAGGACGGCGAGCCGCCCCGATCCTGGTGGAGGGGGTGGATTAGGCAAGTCAGGGCTCTGGAGCCCCCCTGGAGCCCCGGGTAACCCTTATGGCAGGGGGGCAACCTGTAGATGTTTTGGTAGACACCGGAGCCACATTTTCAGTGCTCAAGACGCCAATTGGCCCCACATCTAAGCAGCGGGTACCTGTTCAAGGGGCAAATGGGAAGGTCCGGTCCTACCCATAGACGAGGGGTCGGATCTCAAACTCAGGAACCGAACTGATTACTCATTCCTTCGTGGTGATGCCAGAGTGTCCTTACCTCTTACAAGGCCGAGATCTTCTAACAAAATTAAAGGCCACCATGACTTTGGAAGAAGGCCATCCCGAGGTAAGACTGGGGACGGCGGGTGTGTTCCTACTAACGGTGCCACAGGAGAAAGAATACCGGCTGCCCAGCTCCTGGCTCCCAGTCCTGCGGGCGGAGATACCGCAAGTGTGGGCCGCAGACACCGTCCTGGGCTGGCCGCTCACCGACCACCTATAATCGTCCAACTCGTGAGGAATGCCAAGCTGATTCGGGTAAAGCAATACCCCATGAGCCATAAGGCCCGGTGGGAACGGACAGCCATTTATGATATATGTCAGTGAGCTCTACAACTGGAAGACTCAGAACCCCTCTTTTTCCCAGAATCCTCAGGGGTTGATCTCCCTACCGGAGTCCGTCTTTTTCACCCATTAACCCATGTGGGATGACTGCCAGAAGGGAGATTCCCCCATAGCGAGGGGAAATAGTTTAGCCGACAGGGCAGCTAAGGAGGCAGCCAAAGACCAGGAGGGCCGCTGCAGATCCTAGTGGCCCTGCCAGACTTTCCTTATCCAGAGCAGGACCAGAAGCAGGCACAGCTTCCACAGGCTCAAAGGACTCAGGGAGGATGGCTGGTGCGGCCTGGGGGGCGCATATTTCTCCCTGAGGCTCTAGGAAGAACCCTCATTGAACAGACACATAAAGGCACTCACCTAGGGGGGAACTCGGCTGGCAGAGCTGATCCTGCGAGACTTCTACGTGCCCTGACTCCATAAAACAGCAAAAAGCATCGCCCGGAGGTGTAGAGCCTGTGGGGACCGGGCAAGGATGCGGGAACCAGACTCTGAGGAAGCATCCAGGAGAGCACTGGGAGGTGGACTTTCCAGAACTCCCACCTGGACGTGGTGGCTACCGGCACCTCCTGGTTTTCATCGACACCTTTTCGGGATGGGCAGAAGCTTTCCCCACAAGAACCGAGACCGCTCAGATAGTAGTCAAGGAACTCCTCAGCGAAATTGTCCCCCAGTTTGGCCTACTGGTGTACATGGGGTCTGACAACGGCCTGGCGTTCATCACCAAAACCACCCAATTGGCAGCCAAAGCTCTGCAGGTAAATCTGAAGCTCCACTGTGCACATAGACCACAGAGTTCAGGTCAGGCAGAGAGGAGGAATCGGACTCTTAAGGAAACAGTGACTAAACTCAAACTAGAGACTGGCGAGAACCGGGTAAGTCTACTCCCCTTTGCCCTACTCCGCGCCCGCTGCACCCATTTATAAAAGGTTTAACTCCTTTTGAAATGATGTTTGGCAGCCACCACCGCTTACTCCCCGATTGGAAGTGGAGGAGATGGCTCGCCTAGCTACTCAGAATTTGCTTAAGTCCTTACAGGCACTCCAGAAGGCCGCCACGTCAGCCCCAGAGATTGTGAAGGCGGTTTATGAAGAGACTGCAGGTGCCGGAGTGGCTGCAGGCAAGAGAAACACCCTGATCACTCCAGGTGACTTGGCCTGGGTGAAGAGGCAGCAGCCGGGAGGACTTGAGCCTCGGTGGGATGGACCCTACACCGTCGTCCTGAGCACCCCCACTGCGGGAAAGCCGGGAAGAAATATTGGATTCATCAGTCTCAAAGCAAGCCGGGGAGGAGCCAGAACCCCGGCCGTGGAAGGTTAAGCCCACCCAGGACCCGCTGAAGGTGAGACTGGCGCCAGCGGAAAGAATGGACTAGTGCTGCTCATCTGTGTGTTCAGTCTCGGAGTAAGTCAGCCCCACCTGCACCCCATTCCACCTGGGAAGCGACCGCACCACTGATGGGAGTGTATTGGCCCGGACAGAAGGAACAGGGCCACCCACTCTGACTTTCAACCTGTGCCAACTTTTTGGGGAAATCTGGAACCGCCCCCGTCTTCCAATGTCCCAGCCTTAATGGTGGGTTTCGGGGAGCACAGCAGACCAACAGGCCTCCGCCTCCTATGGGTGTGAAACCAGGGAGCAGAGCAACAACTAGGGAAGACTCCCCTCTACACCTGCCCCTCGCGGCCCCGGATACCCCTCTTTAAGTGTGGGGACCATGAGGACTTCTACTGTACCCAGTGGGGATGTGAGGCGTTTGCCCGAGAGTGGGCCCCCAAGATGTCAGACAGGGATGCCTGGATCTCCCGGATTCAGCCAGAAGACTGCCAGGTTGGGGAATGCAATCCACTAACGATTCAATCCATCCATTACTGGTCCAGAGACTGGGCAGGGGGAAATGTGGGGCCTGAGGTTGTATGTTTCAGGGTACGACCCGGGAGTGTCATTCATGGTCCAGCGGAAGGAGATTCCCAGGCCACCCGAGCCCATTGGGTCCCTGGCACCCCTGGCACCCATGACGAAGGCTCCGACGCTGGGCACAGTGTCCCCGACAACAGGCAAACCGCCGAAGGGAGACGCCCTGGCTCCGGTCCCAGACCAGAGGCTGACGGAGTAACGTCCCACTTTGATATTTCCTCCCCTTTGGACACCTCTTTCCGCCTGCTGAATGCCAGCTTCCCAAACCTCACCGCTGACTGCTGGCTACACTTGAACCCTGAGCCCCCGTACTACGTGGGAATTGGAGCCGTGGCTGAAATTGGAGCGGACCCGGGATCAGTCTGGAACATTTCCAAGGACAAGCGGGAGATTGATCAGCTGTGTCCATGGGGACACGGAAAACAGGGAGTAACTCTAGGGGACATTTTGAGGGAGGTACTTTGTGTACACTCCTGGAAATAGGATCTTAGAATGTCCCTGTATGCAGGAAATTGTAACCAGATATTCTGCGTCCCTGAGAAACCAGGTGAGGGGACCCCTGGGTATCTAGTCACTCCAAAAGGAGCTTGGTGGGCATGCACCACCGGTGTCACCCCGGGCATGGGATCCTTAGCCTGCAGGTAGGCTAAGGTTCCCTTTTTTCCACATCCTCACCAGCCCTTGTCGTTTGTTGGTGACAGCCATTCTGACAGATGTGAGGCGATATCTCATTGTCATTTTAATTTGCATCTCTAGGATAATTAGAGACTTTGAGCATTTTTTCATGTCTCTTGGCCTTCTGTATGTCCACTTTGGAGAAGCGTATATTTTAGGTCCTTTGCCCGTTTTTAATTGGATGGTGTGTCTTCCTTTTGTTAAATGATATATGTGGAATCTAGGGAACAAAACAAACTGATGAACAAAATAGATCCAGAGCTAGAGAAGCATGGAAGAGAGCGATGGATCTCAGAGGGAAGGCAGGAGTGGGGAGGTGGCGGAGAGAGATTAACCGGGGACTTTCTATGCATATATACATAGCCCACAAACACAGGCTGTTGTGGGGTGAAGGCTGGGGAGGGCAGGTGTGGGGTGGAGGGGATCAGTGGGAAAAAAGGGGGACATCTGTAATATTTTCAACATAAAGATACATTTAAAAAAATTTAAATGGCCTTTTGAAGGATAGTAAATAGGGTATAATGCAAGCGAAATATGTGTTCTTTGCAAGATGTTATTACAAAGATATACAACTTGCACATATTCGGAAGAAAATCAAGTAATGTTCGAACTGTTGCCAAGGAAGGCTGCTCAAGTGCCAAACACATTTGCCCAAGACTCCAGAACATTTCCCATCACGTGTGAACGGGTGATCATTTTTCAACTGAGCATGTCAGTAGGCAGCTCTTAGGTGTGGGGGGATCATATATCATTCCATGGGGCCTTCCCATGAGCCAAGTCTAGGTAGGATTGAAAGAGAGAAAAAGAAAGTAGGGCTTTTGGTGCCATGAAGAGCATGAGCATTTGAGTGCATACAATCTCCCATGCTTCTGGGTCACGGGGCGTGCGCGTGGTTTCATGCTGCTCGGCCCTCTCTGTCCCCCCTTAGCATCACTGTGAGGAAGGCCTCCAGGACTGCCAAACGGGGTGCTCGTGAGCTGACCTGAGATGGTAGGCCCCGGCGGGCAATTGCTGTGAACAAACTGGCCTCCTGTTCTTTTGTGTGTGTATGTTTTTTTTAATATATTTTATTGATTTTTCACAGAGAGGAAGGGAGAGGGATAGAAAGTCAGAAACATTGATGAGAGAGAGACATCGATCAGCTGCCTCCTGCACGCCCCCCACTGGGGATGTGCCCGCAACCAAGGTACATGCCCTCGACCGGAATCAAACCTGGGACCTTTTAGTCGGCAGGCCGACGCTTCATCCACTGAGCCAAACCAGTTCCGGCCGGCCTCCTGTTCTTGTGGCCACCAATGAAAAGGCTGCCCTGCTTGGGAGTGGGGAGAGAGGACACCATCAACAGTAGCCTATCCCAGCGGTCGGCGAACTCATTATCAACAGAGCCAAATATCCACAGGACAGTGATTGATGAGAGCCACATTTTTTCAACTTCTACTTCTTCTAACGCCACTTCTTGAAAATAGACTCGCCCAGGCCATGGTATTTTGTGGAAGAGCCACACTCAAGGGGCCAAAGAGTCGCATGTGGCTCGTGAGCCGCGGTTTGCCGACCACTGGCCTATCGATTCATTGTGAGGATGCAAGTAATAAAACAGCAACAAGAGGTACTTACCTTGTTGCACATTTAGCATTTTTCAGAGTTCCAGAACTTAGGACCTCACTGGAAGAAAAACACTTTCTTTAGAAGCTAAGTCTGTCATAGCTAAGCTGTGGCCGAGTCAGGGCTGTCCTAGGTTTGTCCTGCTTCTGCCGTAGGTCCATCCTTGGATCCTGACTGCCCCACCCCAAGGCCTTGTCACCTCTACTTCATGTGGCCTGACTGGACGTGGGATTCTTGGAGACAGGGTCCTAGAACATGCCTCTTGATGGCTGAGTGTCAGTCCTTGGTACAGCGGGCTGACACGGTAGCTGAAGGAGTGCTCTCCTCTCCCCAAGGGGGACTTTGCTCCCTAGGGGGACAATTTGGCAGTATCTGCAGTCATACTTTACATGGTCATGACTGGGGCAGGTGCCACAGGTGTCTAGTGTAGAGATCAAGGTTGCTGCTACCCGTCTCCCCTCCCTCCCACACCCACCCCCCCGCCGTGTGCGCACACACAGAACCACCTTTCACAACAAAGGATTACCAGTGAGTAGATGTCTTCTCCATGACACCTTGTTCTCCCCTTGTCCTTCTGTCATACCAGGGAGGATGCGTGTCCCACTCTGTCCTGATCTGATGCTGTGTCATACCCCCTGGATCCCATTTCATATCTCTTCCACATCTGCTTTCCTCACTAAAACTTCAACCCTGGAGGACAAAGGCTGTCTCTTTTCGTCTTCATAGCTCCAATTCCTTCTTCACTTTTGAAATATCTCATATTCCTCCAAGCCATGAGCCCAACCGTGGGTTCAGAGAGCTGACACCTTCTTTGAAATCTCCTGGGAGGGGTCAGAAGAACCCTCTAAGAACCACCCCACCTTGCTGACCTGCTCCAAATGCCTTCAATGTCTTAGATTCACTGTATTGTGGAGTGAGGTTCTCCTAACGCATTCCCATTAGTTTTTTTCTTTCTTTTAAGCCTCCATCATCTTAAAGGACATGTCAAGCACATGTTCGATATGTTTCATTTCTATAAAAAAGAAAAATGTAAATTGATGTTTAAGCTGAAGGAGCGCTCTCCTCTTCCCGAGGGGGATTTTGCTCCCCAGGGGGACAATTTTGCAGTGTCTACAGACATATTTTGAATGGACATGACTGGGGCAGGTGCCACAGGCATCTAGTTTAAATGCCTTTGGGACTTTTTAATATATAAAACTTTCCATTTGTTGCCCCCTCCCCCATGGAATTAATACAAAGGAAAATGTCTTTAAACAATAGAAGGTCACAGCTCAATCCCAAACTCTAAGTCAATGCTACTTTAGTCATCAAAGCTCTTTTCCGAGAGCCCGGGATGGCAAAGTCCCAGTTGCATATGTTCTCTCTTTGCCAGAGGTAGAGCAGGGGGTAATGACCATTTGTTTATTTTTGCTAGTATCAGGGTGCCATCCTTACTTTGCCTGCATCTTACATTGGTGGGAGCATATGTGACGGGTGTGGAAGTAAGTGGACATGGTAAAGAGCACTGCTCATCATCTGCAAGTGAGAGGGCACCTGGATGCAGCCACTTTGGAGGGAAGTTTGGCAAAGTCGACCTAGAGTTTAAACAGTGCACGTGATCCTTGGCGGAAACCCTCTTTAACTGCCCTGTACTTACCTTATGGATACATTCACAAAGCTATGGCCGCATGTAAGCATAAGAATAGTCATTGTACTAAAGATCTTCATTGTAAAACAAAAGAATACAGTGTAAATTAACATATTTGGGAGCAAGCTAAATAATGTAATGGAATACTAAATGGTTGATGAAAACTATACAATGAGTGGCCAGATTATGATGATCTTTGAATGCATAATAATCTGGTCACTCAGTGTATATCCTATATAATAAAAGGCTAATATGCAAATTGTCCCCTTGGCCAGGAGTTCGACCAGCAAGGAGGCTGGCCAACCGACCATGTCCCCTCCCCCTGGCCAGGCTGGTTGGATCCCACCCATGCATGAATTCATGCACCGGGCCTCTAATACACACACACACACACACACTCTGAGTGGCCAGATTATTATGTGTACAGAGATCATAATAATCTGGCCACCCAGTGTATATGTCTATACACACAAACATCCTATTATGGAAAGAGCACCAAGATAGAATATGTAAACAATAAATCCAGGTGTGGCAGTATATGTAGTGGGTTGTCCCATGCACGGAGGAGAGCCATACGCAGGAGGGAACCAACACAGCAAACAGCATTCGGGAGGAAGTGTAGATACTTCACAGGTCAACACAGAAGACCCTTCCCTATGGGGTGTGTACGAAAACATACAGGGGCTGCTTTGGGGGCGAAGCTGGGAAAGCTTTCCACGTTCACCTTGTGCTCTGACTATGCTTGGGTGTGCATGCCGTGTGCATGTGTAAGTGGTGGGCTTCCGGGACAGTTTTGCCTTCCTTTTCATACGTGTTTTAGACACATGCACACATGCATAGGCACACTCACACACAATATTTGTTTAAAGAAAAAAGTTGTATAGTCCCTTAATAAGAGCACAGCTTCAGAGCAGGTAGGTCTGTCTGGGTGTGGTTCCTAGTAAGCCCCCATTCTAGTGACATCTCCTTGGGAAAATGAAACTGTCTGAACCCCTGTTTTCTTGGATGAAACTGGAGGGCAAGAACTGACTTTTAAAGGCTGTTAGGAGAGTTCCCTGATATCATAAGCAGTGCATAAAGCAGACTATACT
Organism: Lasiurus cinereus; assembly: GCA_011751065.1. NCBI lineage: Eukaryota > Metazoa > Chordata > Mammalia > Chiroptera > Vespertilionidae > Lasiurus > Lasiurus cinereus. The sequence continues at coordinate 1,413,789 of JAAGEH010000452.1, read as the reverse complement.
ATACCTTCGAACATGGCACAGCCTCATTAAGTTATGTTTATAGTTATTGCTGTGTCCTTATCACAGTAAGAGAGCCAACAGCTTTTAACCTCTTTCTTCATTAAGGAGGTGAATTCAAGGCAATTTGGAGCTCAGCTAGTTTTTAGGAAAACGACTGCGAGAGGGGGGTCTGGCTGGTGGCAGTGGATCCACCAAGTACGTGGAAGCAGGTTTTATTTGAAACACGTTCCCCACCTCCCGCGTGTGGCCCTGAATGTTGGTGCCATGTCCCTGGGGATTCCCAGCAAAGACAGGGCCTCTTACCCACAGTGCTCAGCCCCCCTTTTCCGAAAGAACCCCAGCGCCAGAGATGCTCTCGGATCCCTGGTCTCCTCCTCGGTGTCCTCCAGGGGACGAGGGTTCAGTGCATCCCCGGAGCAGACGTTTCTCGAGTTTGAGAACGCTGAAAGTGTGTACTCCTGACCCCACACCGTTTCTGGAGGCAGAAAAGAAATTGTTCCCGGAAGTGCTTCAGGGGGAAGACGTGGAGGCGCAGCTTTCCATTCTGACTTGAATTGCAAACTCACATGAAAAAACATTAAGGATAATAAACTGGAAATTCAATTACCAGGCGCGAAGCCAGAACACCGCACACTCGATGTGGATTTGCATCTTCACTCGGAGCTCCCGCCTGCCAACGTTACTTACAATGCAGACCTCTGCCCGGTGCGGGGGGCACTTAGCGCACAGATGACTTCTCCCCGAGTGCTTTCTGCCGGCTGGGGCTGGGATGTGAGTGTAGATGAGGAGGGGGTCGGAATACAGTGGCACCTCGAGATACAAGTGCCCTAACAGACGAGAATTTTGAGATACGAGCGATTTTTGCTTTGAAATACGAGCAGCATTTGAGAGAGGAGTCATCGCGCGGATCGGCCGGCTACACACGACCCACCAGTTTACTGTGACGAGTGTCTCATCGTTTCCCACGCCTCAAGGTGACAGAACGAATTAAACTCGTATCTCGAGGTGCCACTGTATTCCTTTCTTTTCATTTATGTTTTCACGATTGCACTTTGGAAGCCACCGAGAGACAAGACCAGGGTTTGACATTTCCGTACCAGGTGGGATCTCTTCCTGGGTCCCCGGCGAGTTCCCGTTGGGTGGACACATCTCATCTGTTCACATAAACACTCATGTTGAGATGTTAGCTGCCTGCCCTTACCAAGATGACTTCTTGCGAACGAAAGCAGCTGTGTATAAGGACATAGACCTTTGACTTGCCTTGATTTTTTTTTTGATAGGGCGAATATCCAGATGAGGACTGATCTCTGAATCTGGATAAATGACTCTCAAGATGGGCCTTTGCGATTTCTTTTTCAAGGGAGGCGTGGCTTAGCCTGGAAGGGCCACGTTCCCGAGGTGGAAGGAGACCACGCTTGGCTGTTTGAACCTGAGCCTCCACTCACCTTCTCAGTGCGGTGACATGTCCACGCGTGCCCTGGGAGAGATACCGATCAGCCGCCTCCTGCACGCCCCCCAGGTGGCCTTGTAAATAGTATTGGCTGTCATTGCTGCACACGCATGTACACATTTGTACAGGAAGCAAGACATGCTTACACACGGGCATCTGAGCCGAAGTGTGCGGCCAAGTGTCAGCGCAGGATCAGATTGAAAGGAGCTGTCCGGCTCCAGGAACAGCCCGGGCTCTCCCATGTCCAAAACCAAGATCCCCGCAGAGCTGGGCTGCACCCCGAAACAGAACAGTAGCAGCCATAGTCTGTGGGTGCTAACCGGAGTTTGCAGCTTTGCAGAGCTGCCTATAGGAAAACAACTGCCTTTGAAAGGCGGGGTGCTTTTCAAAAACAGCTAAATCTCCAAACAGGGAAAGGCATGATGATACCTGATCCATCGTGGGGGCGTGCAGACCTCTCTGGCATCGCGTTCACGTCCGAAAGCAAGTTACACCCAGTAGGAGATGGGGTCCGTGTCGGCCACGAGGCGGAGCGAAAGGACAGCAGGAAGGCCTCTGCCCACCGCTGGGGTTTCCCTCCCACCAGGGTGTCGTTTCTGGAATCCCCCCATCCAATGCCTGGATGCTTACATTCAGGGCCTTCCCCGGTCCGGGCCCATATCCCTTCCCAACTTGCTCCCTGCTGCCCCCTCCATTCCTGCCGGTGCCCCTGTGGGCGCCCCTCCCTGCCCCTTGAACATGCCACCCTGGGTGCTCATTCACTCTGCTGCTTCCTCATGCTCTCTGCTCAACCCGTGTGTCCTTTCCTCCTCCCCCATTCAAGTAGATGTTTGATACCCTCAGAAAAATCCAGAATTCAATGTTAGGTGAAATGCTATACTCTGTTCTCCTGGAAATAGTATTGGAAAATTCAAGAAAGTCAATATTGTAGAGTAATTTAGAGGTGTGTCACCTCCCGGGTCTTGACACAAAGGTTTCTTGAAGGAGGTTTTTCAGGCCTGAAGTTCTGTGATCTGTAAATTAATAGGAATGCTAGGTTTCTCTCTTTCGTTACTCATTCTGAACTGGACGTTCAGAGTGAAGATGTTCAGCCTCGCATAGAAATGTAAGTAGGTGAAAGCCACCACCACAAAAGAATTTAAACATGCATTGACTTTTAAACAATATATGTATTTTTATTGATTTCAGAGAGGAAGAGAGAGAGAGAGAGAGAGAGAGAGAGAGAGAGAGAGAGAGAGAGAAACATCAATGATGAGAGGGAATCATTGACCTGCTGCTTTCTGCACATCCCATGACTCACTGGCCATTGGCCAGCATTGATTAAGAGGCATGTCGTGTGCTGAAACCGGTTTGGCTCAGTGGACAGAGCATTGGCCTTCGGACTGAGGGGTCCCGAGTTTGATTCCGGTCGAGGGCATGTACCTTGATTTCGGGCACATCCCCAGTGGGGGGTGTGCAGGAGGCGGCTGATCGGAATCTCTCTCTCATCAATGTTTCTAAGTCTCTAACCCTCTCCCTTCCTCTCTGTAAAAAGTCAATAAAATACATATTAAAAAAAAAAAAGAGGCAGGTCTTGTAAACCTCTGTGCTGATGGAGCCACTGGCAGGTCTGAGGACAGCCCGTGGTTGAAAACAGTTGAGAGCCCAGCTGGTGTGGCTCAGTGGTTGAGCATTGACCTATGAGCCAGGAAATCACAGTTCAGTTCCCAGTAAGGGCGCATGCCCAGGTTGTAAGCTCGATCCCCAATAGGGGGCATGCTGGAGGCAGCCAGTCATGATTCTCTCTCATCATTGATGTTTCTCTCTCTTTCTCTCTCTCCCTCTTCCCCCTCCTTCATTAAAAAAAAAAAAAAAAAGAAAACAGATGAGATAGTGCTCACATCTGCTGCCTCCTTCCCGGCAGCCCCGTTGCGTGCATTTCAAACTCGATTTCCATCTCAATGAGGTTGTGTCCGATGTGATTGCACCTCTCCCTGGCAGGGGCATCTGCCAGCCAGGCTCTCTCCCCCGCTCCCCGGCCTCCGACATGGGACGGCGTGTAGCTCCTTATGACCCACTGAGCATTAATATTCACTAACTTGCTCCGGGGAGCTATGCTTCACTGGGCGCATTTTCACCTGAAAGGACTTGTTTAATATAAACATTTGGTTAATATTCGGTACATTCGAAAGTGTTTTATCAGCGTTGGTGTAGGACCAAAAGTCATTTCCATTCAATGGGAACTGATTATGCGCCAAGAATCGGTCCTTTCTGAAAGAGTGTGTGCCGCCTCTCCCCTCCCCCGCTCCATGATAATGTATACATTAGAAAACTCACTTACACGCTTGATGGCTACACTTTGTGGACAAACCGGCAACCTTGCATTTCAGCCACAGAGTATTCATCAGCCACCGACGCTGGTGTTCAAAGAAGGGGGGCGGGGGGAGGTTATACAATATTGCTTTAAAAACTGTCTAAATATCATTATCAGCATCTTGGGAGTGAGAGTAATTATCATAACAAGAGCTCATCAGAGGAAGCACAGGGTTTGATGAGGACCTGCAGATCCCCAGTCCCCGCCCCCTCGAAGAAAAGGATGTCGTTCTTCTTCTTCTTAAAGAACCCCTGCTCTCTGGACTCTTCTTGGGGCCCCTCCACAGTTTTCCTCTGCGTGAGTCTCTGTGAAACTCATTGTCCCAAAGCGTTGTTGGGTAGACCAGGAGCTCCAAGAAACACTGAAATAGATGAATGGAAAAGGAATTCCTAGGTGGCTGCTGAGGTTTGTTTGAATTACATCCCAACGTTTTGGGTGAAGGAGTCACACAAACAAACTTGTTACTTTTTACTGGAGGCACCTGTTGGGAACTGATTTCTCTTGAAAAAATGTTTTTATTGGGAAATATAACTTACCGGAGCGGGACATGTGTCTGTGTACGCATATAACAAGTAGACATCTACAGGTTGTGGCAAAAGTAGGTTTACAGTTTTTCATCTGGAAGATAATACAATAATTAATCAATAATGCAAGCCTAAACTCTGTGTTTCACATACTCACAATTGTAAACCTCCCTTTATCCCCACCCATATGTGGACATAATATCTGTATTTCTTCATGTCTACTGGATAATACCCAGCGGTTTTCCGAATTGGTGTTACCAAGTTACATTTCCGCCGGAAGTAGATGGGAGTCCCAGATGTCCCACATATTCATCAATACTCAACGATGCCAGGCTTTCAAATCTGAGCTAATCTGAGGGGCGGGCAGTGTTATCTTACTACACTTTTTATTTTTTAAATATATTTTATTGATTTTTTACAGAGAGGAAGGGAGAAGAATAGAGAGTTAGAAACATTGATGAGAGAGAGACATCGATCAGCCGCCTCCTGCACACCCCCCCATTGAGGATGTGCCCGCAACCAAGGTACATGCCCTTGACCGGAATCGAACCTGGGACCCTTCAGTCTGCAGGCCAACGCTCTATCCACTGAGCCAAACCCGTTTCGGCTATTTTCCTTTTTCTGATTGTGAATGAGATGAAGCACACGTTTGAGTTGCTAGTTGGCCACCTGAAATTATTTTGGGAAGCATCTGTTTGAAGCGCTTGTTGGTTTTGTGGCTTGTCTGTCTGTCCCTTATTGATCTGATGCCCTGATAAAGAAACAAAAGCCCTCCCATGGTGTCTATGTAGAAAGATCTGGAGCTTGAACATCATTGGACCATGGGGAAGACAACAACTTAGTATGGCTTGCCTGCGGGAGCCTACTCTGTCTCATGTTCTACGGTAGGTAGAATAGGGGTCACTGAAAAAGGCCAGGCAGGCCACCTATAGCAGCATCTAGTCTTGTCCTCATAGTGGGGTTGTTGGAAAGAGATTGGCTCCTTCAAGGATCATTGCGATTGCCACAGCAGCGACTTTATAATGTATGCCCCAGAGTTTCAGCAAACTCCTTCTCAGCAAAGAGCCACCTTACCCACAGGAGCCGGGAAGAATACCATTCACATACATTCACCATGCGCACCAGCGCCTGACAGTGGAGACAGCCAAGTCCTAATAGGCAGCTCCCCACGTATGTGATTGTTCCATTGAGTCTGACCACGAAACAGCCCGCCCGGAATTCTTAAACAGAAATCGTTTGGGCAAAGAATGTGCCCATCACTCTCTGAGAGATACTGCCTCCAAGGGTCCAGACACCTTTAAACGCCAGGACCTGCTAGGCTCTCTCCCCTGTGATGAAGCCCTTCTCCAATCTCCTTGCCATCCCAGAATTCACCCCTTCTCTCTGTGTGGCTCCACCTCCAGCTCCCTAGCGGGGGGGGGGGCCTTGGTCTCTCTAGTGACCACCTTAAAGAATGTGTCCCCTTCTGGCTAGCCAGCTTTTCTAGATTCTCCCATAGTCCACTTGCCGACTTAGAAATGCTGTATTTGGGGTAGGTGCCGATCAGGCTGCTGGAGGTGGTAGCTTACGTGTGAGAATCCCTTGTTTGCACAGAGGCTGGGGCTATGGCACGTCCCCTGTGCCAGGCCCGGGGAGAGATGCCCCTCCGTGCTGCTCACTGGAATTGCGGGCTGGGTGAGGACCCAGGCCACCTCTCTGCTGGCTCGTTCTTTTGTGATGGAATCAGTTGGCTCGCAGCTGAACATATGGCAACAGCCATCGTAACATAGGAACCATTCCCTCTGCCATGGCAACCGAGAACCAAGGCTCATCTACAGCTTGGACTTACTCAACAAACACAGATCCTGTAGGAGGGTTTTGGTCCCTCCCTTCTTCCCTCCTTCCCTCCCTCTCTTCCTCCCTCCCTCCCTCCCTCACTCCCTTCTTTCTTTCTTTCTTTCTTTTTTTTTTAAAGAAGCATCTGAAATAGTAGCAGAGAATTAAGACCTTTTCTTCACGCACACCTCTCAGGCCCTCTGTTGAGGGGTGCCTGGGATATCCCACATACCTTGTTCTACTTAATTTCCGCGGCAGCTCCTTAGTCTAGCCCATTTCCTTTCCCAGTGGCGGGGGGATTCTGTCATTGGCCCCCGGATGCATTGGATCCAAGTTGGTTTTCTCCAAAAGATCTCTGCCATCGATTCATCTGTGGATCGTTCCCCAGTTCTGCGCCTGAGGGATGGACACCTGGGAGGAGACCTGCCCTCAAGCACCCGACACCCCCGGCCAGAAAACGGGGCTCGGCGGCGAAGGCAGTGCGGAGGTGTGCGTCCCGTCCGGTGTTCTGACAGCACGCGTCTTGGCTGTGTTTTTGTTTTGCTTTCTGTTTTTCTTGCTCCAGTATCCACTCTGGTGGTGTGTGCTCCTGTGTTCGTCTCCGAAGGGTCATGCCATCTGATTGTCAATATCAGAGCTGCACATCGGTGCTGGGAGGGGAAACTGAAAGGATATTTTCTGGGAGGAAGCATCGCCAGGCGCTGTTTGTTCACACTCGACCCAAACTCGTTCTGAGAAAAACGAAGCCAAAGCGTTGAAGGAGCAACACCTGGGCGGCAGAAGTTGGGTGTCTGCTGCTCCCCATCCTCCTGGGCGGTCCCAGGCCCCAGTGGAGCAGGACCTGTCTCTGTGAAACCACGCTACCCTCATCCTCTGTGGAGCGCTCACCCTGAGCCTTTCAGTCCAGCTTCACACGGCGCTGTCTGCAGAGGGAGATAGATGCTCTCTTGCTTTTGTTTATGGGACGATGACAGCCAGGCGGGCATTTTCACTGACATGAAAACGGGGCACTTTTCCTGCCAGGCTTAGGGGGTGATACAGCAAGGGCGGTGCTGACAAGCAGCCACCGTGTTCCCAGGATGGACATGCCCAGGAGCCGGGCTCAGATGGAAGCGAGATGTGCTGGAGGCCTGGGGACGCAGACGGACCGGGCACCTCTCTGCTGAGCGGGAAGTCTCTCTGTCCTTCTTCAGTGGGGACACGCCTTCTCTAGGTGGGGGCTGCCCAGCCCCTGGGAATCAGACCCACCTGGCTTGGGAGGAACACAGAGCTGAGTTGTTCACTGGTATAAAACGGTTTTCAGACCTGGGAGCGCTTCTGTTTTATGAACCCATCACTCCTTCAGGCCCGTGCATTCTAAAAGCAAACGACCCCTCACCGGAGGCTGGTGAATGGGAAAATGACAGTTTTAGAGAAACGTAAGATCACCATCTAAGAGTAGTCTCTTTCCTCTCTTCCTCTCCACTGGGTATTCCTAAGCACTTTCCCTTCTGTTTGACATTTGTTGAGACTTCTCAGGGTGAAGTGTGCAGTTTAAGGCAGGGATGGCCAATACTTGTCCAATATCTAACCACCCAGCCAGAGTTTATGATGGGCATCCGTAATCAAGCTTAGGATTCTTTCCTGCCAAGCCAGGAAATAGAGTTTTAGCCCAGCTGGAGCGGCTCAGTAGTTGAGCATCAATCTGTGAACCAAGAGGTTAAGTTCAGTTCCTGGTTAGGGCACATGGCTGGGTTTCGGGCTCCATCCCTAGTGTGAGGCATGCAGGAGGCAGCCGATCGATGATTCTCTCTCATCACTGATGTTTTTCTCTCTCTCTCTCCCTTTCCTTCCTCTCTGAAATCAATAAAAATGTATTTAAAAAAAAAAGAAATACAGTTTTAGAATTTTTCTAATTACAACCTTACATGCAGACTCGACTGGTTGATGGGAGTTTCCTTGTAACATGAAACTGACCTACCTTCCTGGTCGGGGCTCCGCCGGTGATGTGATTCCTCTGTGTAGGGTGAGTGGCCAGGTACAGCAGACAGCCTTAGTCTGGAGACTGTGAATATTTAGCTCTTCCTACAATCCCCCCCTGCCTCGAGGGAAGCATTGCCAGTATAGAAGGGGCTCTGTGGGCAGGCAAACACAGTTCCTTCCTTGTCTCATCCCAGATCCCCCCCCCCTCCTCAGGTCCCCCATTTATCAGGGGTTTGGCAGGCTTTCTCAGGGTGACCTGGCTCTGGTTCCACAGGGGTGTGGTGGGAAGAATCTGACACAGGCCCCAAGGTCCTGCTTCCTGGAATTCACACCCTTCATTCTCCTCCTTGGGTTATGTGACATGACAAAGGGGGAGAGATGGTGCAGATCTAGCTGAGCTCTCCAATCAGCTGATGTTGAGTTAATCAAAAGTGACATCATTCCAGGTGGGTCTGAGCCGATCAAGTGACAAGCAGGGCCCTCAGTGAAGGCAGACATGGCAGGCGAGCTTGCCACAGGTAACCATGGGAGCGTTTCTTCCCAACAAATAACATGGATCCCCTCTCCTTTGGAAACAGTGGTTCTCAACCTTCCTGATGCCGCGACCCTTTAAGACAGCTCCTCATGGGGTGGTGACCCCCAACCATAAAATTATTTCCGTGGCTACTTCATAATTGTCATTTTGCTACTGTTATGAACTGTATGTAAATATCTGATATGCAGGATGTATTTTCATTGTTACAAATTGAACATAATTAAAGCATAGTGATTCATCACAAAAACAATATGTAATTATATATTGTGAAATATTTATGTCTAATGACAAATAAATGAAATTTCGTCTTGAATCGTGGTATAGCATGGGTAACAGTCTTAATATAACAACAGTAAGCTACATGGCTACATTTTGCTACACCGAGGAACAGTCTGTTGGTTTCTAAGACCATGGGAAATAGGTGTTTTCTGATGGTCTTAGGCGACCCGTTTTTTTTTGTTTTTTGTTTTACTTGTATTTGTATTTGGAATCTTTACTTATTCTGAAGAAATGTTAAGAAGAACGTTACCTATTTTAGCAGAAGGTTTTTTCGAGGGCTGCGTAAAGTACTACATCGAGCAGTCCTTACTGCTTGCTGTGAGGAATATAACACACACTTAATAGATAGTAACCACTGTTATTGTCATTATCATTGAAAATCTCCCATGCAATTCATAGGACCTTAAGGTGGTAAAGCAAAAGTCCTTGTGTGCCACCATCTGTGTCCCCGTAGAGACGCTCAAATTGAACCCCACAGCGGCTCCTGATCACTTAGGAGTGGGTGGGCTTTGGAGCAGCATGCAAGGGGCGGGGCCTGGGCTGCTAGAAGCAGGCAAACTCGCCCCATCCATTCAGAGGAGCTTCACTCACAGAGGCAGGGTACTGGGGCCAGTCCTGGTGGCGAGGGGAGGGGCAGATGAGATGTATCTTTGTTTAGGGCTTTTTCTGGACCGATGGTGCTAGAAGGAAAGAGGATTGAGGGGGTGTTTCTAAGATTTCAGAATCCAGAAAGTCCCTTTCTCATCTGGGAGTCACAGTTGATTCTGAAGATAACGAGGGGTGGGTATTGGATACCTCGAAGTATGTATGCCACATCAGAAAGAAGTAGGGTTCCCCTCAGGGCTGACGCTCTTGGCGCTCAGGAGAACCTCATTTAAATAATTAAGTGGCCAATTTTTTATATAAGTATGCGCGTGCATGTGTGTGTTATATATAATATACCAGAATAAGAGGCAGCTTCAGGGGCCGTGGGGTCTGGATGTATGTTTGTGTCCTTACTGTCTGGCCCAAGGCCCGGGAAGATGGACAGAGCTTTCTTTATCCACAGGGAGTCTCCGTCCGTCTGCTGTTGAGCCCGTCTCATCTTGGTGTGTTTCTTTTTACAAAATGGCACTCTCTTCCCAGGGTTCTTCTGATCTGTGGGTCTCAGAAGCTTTGGGGTTTTGGTCATTAGCTGTTTGTCAGCCATGCTAATTCCAGCACCACAGCAGGATCAGAATCCCAGAGTGACAGAAAGATCTACCCAAGGAAGGCGAGCTACCCGCAGGCTGTAAAGAAACCGTGGGAAGGACTTGACCATGTAGAAAGGAGAAGCTTTGGTTCGGCAACACACCAGGAACAGCCCAGAGATAAGCCCAGTCCCTCCACACATCTGACAGTTTACCAAGAGCAGCCACAGTCCAGCGTGAGAAGTGAGCACAGTGGTGGGGAAATGGGCAGCGGTCACGGAGGCAGTTACGTGAGAAGCAATAGGAATGCCCAGTGAACCAGCAGAAGGCCGTTCCATCTTAATAAAGACGGAGGAGGGAGGCTTGGTAAAGGGGAGAGTTTATTGAAGATGAAGACGGCACTTCGGCCGTAAATGAAAACCCTGTGGGCCAGGGCGTGCGTGATTAGGCATACCCCTGGGGGTGAGGAGGGGCATCCCGAGGGTTGGAAACAGCGCCGTTGGCTGAAGCGATGATGCCTGAGTTTGTGGTCCAGAATCCGAGCCGGGGTCCAGCAGGTGGCAGGTCCCCGGGTGTCATGGGCCACACCCCTAAAGGAAGTCCAAGCAAAGGATGACTCATGTTGGTGACTCACTCACTATAGGGACTTTATTTATTTATTTTACTCCTTAATATATATTTCTCTCTCTTTTTAATTTTATTGTTTAAGGTATTATAAATAGTAGCAGCTCTCTCTCTCTTTTTTCCCCACTGACCTCCCCCCGGCCTCACCTATCCCCCAGCACTTGCCCTCATCCTCCCACCCCCAGTGCCTTGAGTCTGTTGGTTGTGCTTATATGCATGCATACACGTCCTTCAGTTGATCTCTTACCCTCCCCCGCCCCAAACCTCCCCTACCTTCCTGCTATAGTTTGACAGTGTGTTCGATGCTTTGCCTTAACTATGGGGACTTGCAAAAACAGTATTCCAGTGTTTATCTGGTTAAATCTGTGGCTAACATGTGTCTTTGCACCTTTTCCTGCCTAGAAGCTCTTTTCTTTTTTAAAAAAATATATATTTTATTGAGTTTTCACAGAGAGGAAGGGGGAGGGATAGAGTTAGAAACATCGATGAGAGAGAGACATCGATCAGCTGCCTCCTGCACGCCCCCTGCTGGCGATGTGCCACAACCAATGTACGTGCCCTTGTCGGGAATGGAACCTGGGACATTTTAGTCCGCAGGCCGAGCTCTATCCACTGAGCCAAACCTGTTTCGGCAAGCTCTTTTCTTTTTCTTTTTCTTTTTCCTTGGAGTTTAGTACCAGAATAACGTGCTGTTTTCCCAAGACACAGACAGTCCTTTCCAGCCTCCATCAGGGTTTTCTTTCTTGTAACCCAGCAATAGCCTATGTTTAATTTCTCTCTTCCTGTCCTTCCTTCCCGCTCCACAGTCTACCACTGACTGTGCGTGTGGATCCCTGTGGCCCAGTGCCATGGATCTCTTTTTCATTATGCCACGCCCACAGCCACTTTTTGTTCTGTGGGGGGCGGGATGCTGGTCTTTGAGGGAACGTCTGGCAACGTCAGATGCTGGAGACAAGCTACTGATGTCTGATGGGTAGAGGCCAGGGATCTGAAAACATCCTACAGGACAGCCACTGTCACAACACGGAATTGTCGGGGGTCCCAAGTGTGTGAAGTGCCACAGCTGAGAAAGCCCACCAAAGTCAAGGCTGGATCCTGCTAGGTCTGTAATGTCACATTATTTCAGATGATGGTGGAAGACACCAGGACTTCTGTGGAATCAGTATATAGGTAACAGTTCCTCCTGTAGATACTATTTTTGGGGGGCTGATGCTAATACTGGTAGCATTTGGGAGCATTTCTTTGAATATTTGAGGCTCAAAACCGGAAATATCCTTGCATATCTAGCTTATAATGTCAAGTGACAGATACTACAATGAACCCTGATTGAAACTTGACTATCTAATGTGTTTGTGTGGGTTACATTTTCCAGTTAAAGGAAACTTTACCTAAAAATATTTTTGTTCCAACCTTTGTTTTTCAAAAAAGATGGATTTTTTTTTTCTGGCCAATATTCTTGCAGCATCTCTGGATTATCAAGCAAGCTGAAAACCCCGAAATCCTCTGTAAATATGGGAGAGAATTATGGTTATTAAAATAATTCCTCCCAGACATGAAATTGGACTAAAACGACAGTGAACACAATATATTTTCTGAAAGTGTGTGTTTGTTTTTTTTTAAAGTCACTATCTACTCATATTGCATTTTAGCTATTCAGAGTCAGGTTGAAATTTTATTTAGCGTTTCCATCACACGTTCATATTACTCTTATCAGGATAGAGAGATTCCAAGAGACTCATGTACTCACCTAGATTCACTTTATCTCTCCCCTCCCCACCCCATAAATACACATATTGGAATGCTCCCTGTTCTAATTGTTTGCAAATTCATTTGCATGATTTCCTTCACTATTTCATAGAACCCACATTAGTTGCTTGATTTCTGTGATAATAACCACTCTACCCACTCCCTTTCTGTATTAAGGCTAATTTGAAGGGAGGAATTGAACTCAATTGAGTTTCCTTGTTTACCCAAATCACCCAGGCATAATGAGATCCCGGTAGGAAAGCAAGCCAAATGCTACCTTTGAGACTCAGTCAGTTCTTTGGGGCAAGAAAATACGATAGTCTAGCCGAAACCGTTTGGCTCAGTGGATAGAGTGCCAGCCTGCGGACTGGGAGGTCCCAGGTTCGATTCCCATCAAAGGCATGTACCTTGGTTGCGGGCACATCCCCAGTGGGGAGTGTGCAAGAGGCAGCTGATTGATCTCTCTCTCTCATTGATGTTTCTAACTCTCCCTTTCTCTCTGTAAAAAATCAAAATATATTTAAAAGAGAAAATACGATAGTCTAACCATGTGTTCATTATGAGTTCCCACATTATAGATGTTGGATAGTCAAACCGGAAGTTTCTAGGGCTATTCTCATTTCTGACATTTTAAAAAAAAAGTTTGACGAGAGGTGAGCAAACACTTCTGGAGGCAGCAATGTCCATGGTCATCATCGCTGTGGCCTTTCGTCTTCCAGCCACCCTGAGTCAGTGTGTTCGCTTCCAGCGGGAAGCAGAGAGCAGAGCAAGGTGGGAAGAGCCACCGAGATGCTGGAGTCTTACTCGCTGGTGACCTTGAGGAAGATGGTGCCCCGGAGCTGGCGGGGTTGACTCAGAGACACAGCCATGAGTCAGCGGGACATGCAGGCGGTGCGCACTTGTTTAAGCCACGACGCCCTGCGAGAAATGCTTTAAGCGTGAGCTTCCCACGGAGTGATGGGATTCTGCATATTACTCCTAGATTCGTCTTCACAAATCTAGGCCCTCAGGGACCTGATTATGGGAACGAACCGCTCTTCAGGACTTTATATAACTCGGCAGCAGCCGCATTGCTGTGATTGCTATTACATACTAGAGGCCTGGTGCACGGGAGTGGGAGGATGTCCCTCAGCCCAGCCTGCATCCTCTACAACATAGGACCCCTCGAGGGATGTCTGACTGCCTGGTAGGATCAGATATCCCTCTCACAATCCAGGACTGCTGGTACCCAACTGCTCACCTGCCTTCCTTCCTGATTGCCCCTAACGGCTTCTGCCTGCCAGCCTGATCACCCCAGCCACTCCCCTGCTAGCCTGATTGATAGCTTATTGCTCCCCTCTCAGCCTGTTTGCCCCAAACTGCCTTCCCTTGCAGGCTTGATCACCTCCAACTGCCCCCCCTTGTAGGCCTGGTCCCTCCCAACTGCCCTCCCCTGCTGGCCTGATCACCCACAACTCCCTTCCCTTGCAAGCCATCTTGGGGTGGCCATCTTATGTCCACATGGGGGCAGGATCTTTGACCACATGGGAGCAGCCATCTTGTGTATTGGAATGATGGTCAATCTGCATATTACTCCTTTATTATATAGGATAGAGGCCTGGTGCATGGGTGGGGGCCAGCTGGTTTGCCCTGAAGGATGTCCTGGATCAGGGTGGGGGTTCCCTTGGGGTGTGGGGCAGCCTGGGAAAGGGGTCTGTGGTGGTTTTCAGGCTGGCCATGCCTCTTTCCCTCCCCCAATCCCCCCGCCCCCTCCGAGACCCAAACGGAGGTCCTGGTTTCTGGGATTTATTTATCTTCTACAATTGAAACCTTGTAGCCTGGTGTGGAGCCAAGCCTCCTGCTCATTCCATGGCTGCAGCCATCTCTGTTGAGATTTATTCATCTTCTATAATTGAAACTTTGTAGCCTTAAGCAGAGGCCAAGGCAGGCCAGGGCTGCGGAAAGCTTGGTTTCCTCCATCATCGGGGACAACCCTAGCCTCCTGCTCTCTTCAGTTCCGTGGCTGCCACCACTTTTGTTGGGATTTATTTATCTTCTATGCTTGAAACTTTGTAGCATTGAGTGGAGGCCTGGGCCAGCCAGGGTGTGCAGAAAGCTTGATTTTCTCCATTGCCAGGGAAACCCAAGCCTCCCTCCTGCTTGCTCTTGTGGCCGCAGTCATCTTGGTTGGGGTTAATTTGCATACTCACTCCTGATTGGCTGGTGGGTGTGGCTTGTGGTGTAGTGGAGGTGCAGTCAATTTGTATATTATTCCTTTATTAGATAGGATGCTTTAAATCTCAGCTGGAAGAGAGTCAGTAGTTGAAAGGCCTCCGTTATAGCATTTGCTTCAAGAAACTATTTAAAAATGGGTATTATTTGGTGGATTGAGTGAAATGTGCAAGGAAACAATAAAAAAATGTCAATGGCCAGACGGAGAAAGGGAAGGGTAATGACTTCGAGTCGGTCTGTCTGGAGGTTTGTGGGGAGTCTGACATGGACAGATGATTGCCCATTGGAGCCATGATGGCCTGGTCGGTCCACAGGCCCAGGCTGGAAGTCCTTATCGGTCCAGCGAGGAGGGTGGTACGAGTCCATCCAGACCAGCCTGTCTGCACGCCCTTGGCCAGGAGAAGGCTTGCGTGTCCTGCTCAGGACTGTGCTGCCCCGGGTTTCACTCCGCATGAGAAAGAGCGCCTTGTTCTCATTGCTTTGAGAGTGACGCCCACTCTGTGCTCCCCGGGGAAGCCTGCCGCTGTCTGGACATTTCTGGCCTCTCTCATCGTGTTCCACCGCCCCCTCAGCGCGGGAGCCAGGATGATCTGTTGAAAATGCAGATCTATGCCATATTCCTCTTCCCCGGTTCTCCCAGCCTTCTGGAATAAACCCTGAGTCCTCAGCAAGGACAGCAAAGCCCTGGAGGATCTGGTGCCCTGGTCAGGGACACGGCCTTCCCTTCTGCCCGGCTCTAACTGGCATCTTATGCTTTCATAGACCAGAGTGCTTGACATCTATGCCCCTGCCCCTCACCACCACGCTGATTTGTACCTCCACGCCTTCGCAACTGTTCTTTATTGGAACGCTCTCCCATGCTCTCCATACCTGCCTAGTCTTCCTTGGTCCCCAGTACTGAATCCCACCATCTTTTCTAACAGCCTTCTTTATAACTCCAGGGGGGTATAAGGAAGACTGTGCTCTGTGCTCTCTTGAAGCTTTGTGCATGCCTCTCTTATGGTGGTACCTTGAAATGATCTGTTTGTGGGATGTTTTCCTCATTAGATTATGGGTTTTAAGAACTGGCCAGTGTGGCTCAGTGGTTGAGTGACACCCTATGAACTAGGCAGGCACAGTTCATAGGCACATGCCCCAGGTCAGGGCACATACCCCAGTTATGGGCTTGATCCCCCCCTCCCTGCCCCCATATGGGACGTGCAGGAGGCAGCCAGTCAATGACTCTCTCTCATCAGTGATGTTTCTATCTCTCACTCCCTCTCCCATCCTCTCTGAAATCAATTAAAAATATTTTAAAAAATAATAAAATACAAGCATTATATTTTGTCAATCTCTCACGGACACTTAGCAAGAAACCTGTCAGCCTAACCAGTAAGTCTGTGTCAGATTGAACCGTTAGCATATCTCTGGAACATTCCTACAGTGAGGTCCATCTGTTGGCCCATGAATGGAGGTTGACCTTGATTACTGGGCAGAAAGGAGCGTTGAAGTGCCAGCCAAGCTGATGTGGGTAAGCCGGTTATTGTCTACATTTCCTACCGAGTAGATGTCCCTTGTCTGCCAGGTCATTTGAACGTCTCCTCATTGCCTGCCTGGCAGTAGGTGTTGTGGGGACACGGCGATGTTGAAGGAGAACGTGTGCCCCAAAGGGTCTGTTTCCAGGGGCATCAAGTTGATGTAAGGGCTGCAGGAGAGTCACAGCCGGGGGGTTCCGTGACCCGCAGATCGCATGCTCCTGGAAGAGTCCAGAAAGATGTGTAGGATAATGAACACACCAGTGGGAAGTGGCTGGGAGCTGGGAAAGAAGAGAGAGGAAGAGGCCCGAGGGGGAAGGGGAGGGGAGGAGACAGAGAGGCCTTCTAGCCAGAGGGAGCATACAAGGCAGAGTGGGACAGACCCAGCGCAGGCCTGGGAGACACCAGCACAGGGAGGGTCCCCAGTGTGACCCTCGTGGGACTCATTCCCCACCATCACCCCTCCTCTGTGCTCCAGCCACCCCGACTGCTTTCCCCAGCCCCGTGGTTGCCACACTTAAGTTCCCGAATCTTCTGGAGGGCCAGGGACGCGCACATGGCTGGGACCCAGCCCTTCCTGGGGCTGCATTTCTGACTCGGGAGGGGACCTCCGCATTCCCCCCTCCTCCCTCCCAAAGCCTGGGCCTGGGGGCACCACTGCCCCTGGGAACCACAGCCAGTGGCCCCGCAGGGCAGCCCCCAGCCCTTCTGAGGCGGAGGGGCGGGTGTTTCCCAGTCTCCAGGCAAAAGGAAGCCTGACTAAGGGAGCCAGCCGCTCTGTGACTCCCCCCCTCCCTCCCTGCCCCCCTGCAGAGAGGAGCAGCCAGTGCTTTCTCTCACACTTTGTCACTAAGACACTGTGCCCCGAGGCGGCTGTCTGCCTTGTTGTATTTGCAGGGTATTTGCAGGCCTTAAACAAAGTGGGAGCAGTTGGTGGTGGCACCTGCAGCGGGGGAAGGGCCAGGGGCAGCCGGCCTCCCAGCCTTTTGCCCTGTGCACCCCTCTTCTCGGGGCAGATCCCCTCTAAACGGAGGCCCTGGAATCGTTCTCAAAGGCGGCACCAGACACACCGGCCGCTCGGCCCTTCCTGCCTGTTGGTTTTGCTTTGCCTTCCCAGCAGCGAAGAATCCATGTCTCGCGTTTCCAGCGGCCGGGCCCAGTGTGTGTGTACACGTTTATTAAGATTAATTAAAAAGGAACAGCGTGTAAAGTAACAGCCTTAACCACCAGGAGCCGAGGTGGGGACATTCTGACAGTCCTTTTGAATTGCGTTGGAAGATGGTAGCGACAGAAACCCCAGAGACGATTTCTACTTTACTAAAGAAATAGGTCACAGATTCAATTACAGGCACTGAAGCATGGACTCAATCTATCATGCCAAATTAAGTACATTTTAGCAACCTACTTTCCTCTGAAAATTTTATAGACACTTTCTGGGGAAGAAGAAAGACTATAGAAGGGGAGGGGCGAAGGGGTGGGGAGAAAGAAAGAAATTGCAAAGCCAAGCCCGCCCTCCCGCCCCCCTCGGCTTGGAGTAAGCATCTGGCTTATTTACTTTGGGCGGAGGACGGAAAATCATTAAATCCTCCGCTCCCTCCCAATTATGAGGCTCCGCTCATCTGGGTTCAGTGATGCAGATTTGGAGCCGGGGTGGGAAATGGCCCCAGATTAGAATTGCTAGTCTGGGGTGGGGGGTGAAGTGGGGGGAGCTTTGTCCTCCAGGATGAACCCTTCTTTGAAGAAAGGACCCTTCGTACTTTTCAGCTCTAAGGAAATTGTTGCCTTCAGCTCTCAGAGCAGACACGTCGCGCTCATCTCTGGGAAGATAAACACGTAAACAAGAAGTGCCCGCTTGGCCTGTGGAGAGGGTTTAGCCACGGGCAGGCACCGGGCCCACGCAAGACCCTTCCGCCCGCAGCCACGCGGGTTTCGTGTTGAAAGCTGGCATGGGCTCAAACCGGTTTGGCTCACTGGATAGAGCGTCGGCCTGCGGACGGAAGGGTCCCAGGTTCGATTCCGGTCAAGGGCACGTACATTGGTTGCGGGCACATCCCAAGTAAGGAGCGTGCAGGAGGCGGCTGATGGATGTCTCTCTCTCATCGATGTTTGTAACTTTCTATCCCTCTCCCTTCCTCTCTGTGAAAAATCAATAAAATATATTTAAAAAGAAAGAAAGAGAGACAGCTGGCATGGATGGAGGCAGGGGCCGGGGTGAAGGCGCAGGAGCAGCCAAGGCAGTTGTAGAAAACAAGGGGGCGAGACCTCACGCCCCCCCCCCCTCATGTGAGAAGCTGGGGCGGGACCCCCACCACCCAGTGTCCAGGAATCTGCTGTCCGGCCGCCCGAAGCTTCAGAAGCACAGGGTTAGGTCTTGTTCCTAAAGAGATCGCGCCCCGAAGCACCTGCTCCGTTAGTGCCGCTGCTCCTTCGCCCTGCGCGGTCCGCCTCTTCCCTGCATCTCGCCCTCCAGGCTCTCGTACAGACGGGTAAGCGATTGGTGTGCTCCGAGACGTGACGCAGAAGCTTCTCGCATCTGCATCGTCTCGCGGTTGGCTGTCGCCCAGTCACTCAGGGGCCTGCCTTGAGTTTGGCAGAGGGTGAAACCCACCGGCAGGAACCGGAAAGCCCACTTCTCATCTGGGTTGCCAAATTGCAGCTTCTCTAGGGACGGGGTTGAGCAGCAGCTAATCAGGCGAAGATCTCACACGGTCAACATCCCCTTCAAAACATGGCACATCTGGAGGTTGGCACCGCCTGCTCGCTGGGTGGTACACCGACCTCGCAGCTGAGAGGCAAGCGATGTCCCGACAGCCTGTGTGCCTTCAACCAGAGGTCAGAGATTCAGGCGTGGTGTCCCCTGGGTGCTGTGAAGCGCTGCTCTGTGAGCGTGCCCGGGGGGAGGAGGGGACTAAAGGGGGGTGCTCATGTGACCCTGAATGGCGAAAGACGGCAACAACCTGAGGCTGCAGCTTCTCCAGGTGAAGGCGGCAAACGCAGTTGGTCTTCATCTGGAGTAGCCGTGCTTGGCCTGCGTGGATGGGCGGGCAGAGGAAGCCCAGTGCTTCCGGGACGGCCTAGCCCCCTAGTGCCATCGACATGGGGTGCTTACCTTCAGCTGACGCAATGCCGGAGTAACGCCTCTTGCATCTCCTGCCGTGCTGGTGCAAACAACAACAATAACAATAACAATAACAAAAACCACCCTCAACAGCTCAATGTTCTTACAATGACCACATAGGCAGCGGTGGGTGATGTACAAACATTTTACGCGCAAACTACGACATCACCATTTCCTTTCAGTTATCCTCCGCGCAGGCAGGCGCTTCTCCTGGGCAAGGGCCCTCGGAGCCGAGGCGAAGGCAGAAGCTGGTGTACCACCCGCTCCCAGCTGAGCGTGCAGAGCCCCGGTGTGTGCGGTGCCGGGGCTGAGCTGGGCGGGAGGGGCCCAGCAGCGGTAGTTGTGCCTTAAGATTGGTCAGTTGGTCAGATGAACAGCATTGGTCATCATTGATGGGAATTTTTTCCTGTCTCAGGCCATGGTTCTGAATTAGCATACATTCGAATCACTTTCACCGTAGCTCCCTTCTGCTGCTCTTTCCGGTCACTGGGGAAAGCATCCACTTCCGCCGCCATCCCTGTTGCTGGAGAGTCGAACGTGGCGCTCAGCCTGGGGGCCTCCGCTCCCTCTGGGCCTCTGACTACGCATGAGCACCGTTTCCCAACGGACGCAGCAGAGAGCAGGTGGGCTGCCCGGAAAGGCAGCGCTCCACTCAGCAACCTCAGAGTGGTTTCAGGCCTCTGCGATGAGGCCCAGAGATGGTGTCTGAGGACGGCCGCGTGATGTAGCACCAGAGGCATCACCTCCAGGAATGGTGGGAATGGCTCAGAACTCTACATTAAAACAAACAAACCGTCTTTCTCCTTTTGGAGCTTTGGGAAAGAATGACCCCATGATTAGCCTTAGCTTCCTGGGGAGGTGGATGGTGAGATCCCGGAGCTGATTTCTCCATGTGGAATATGCGTTCTGCAACCCGCTGTGCAACTTGGGGCTTCAACCCTTTGGGCCCCAACTTTCTCATTTGCAAAGTGGAGACAGTAACCACACGCACTTTGTCGGGCTGTTGGTAAGGAGGAAACTGCTTCAGGCATATTGTTTAGCTCAGGCCTGGCACAGTGAGGCAGCTGAGGAAGTGCAGCCATTGTGGATGTACCATCATGGGAATCATGCATGTGGTCATCGTGGCTGAGATGGTCCATTCTATGCCTTCAATTACATGTTTTCCCCTGGCCTAAATAGTAGGAGACAAACTGGTATGCTTTCAGAAAAAAGTACTGTCTATGGTGGACTGTTGCCATAGACCATAGTCAAGTGAGTAAGATGGTACCTTTTGGGAACTTTCTTGAGTCCCGGTTTCATTAAGTGCAAACATGGAAATTCTGTACGTCTTTCTTTGCATCCTTTAATGGGATTCTCATTAGTCCTGGCTTTAGGTAGCGCTTTTACTAGCGCCTTTCCCATGAATCATTGCACGTAAGCCTCATACTCACAAGAATTTTCCAAAGCCACCCAACTGTTCATTAGCAAATACCTCAGGCTCCCCAGTGCGGCAGGATTTTGAATAGACCAGACGTGCATCGTGTTCGATGAATGATACTTGGGGACACACTTGGGGGGACTCTAGTGTGTGATGTGAGTGGGATGTTGTATCATTTGGAGATTCTCCCTTTGATGCTATGCAGAGGGAAAGGCAGACAGCGCAGACGCAACAAACAGTAGTTAGGAAATTCAGTCACATATCACTCGGTCTCAGTGAAGTGAGTCCCCCAACGGCATCTGAACCCCTATAGCTAGTGTTGACTTAGGAACAGCAACATACTATTATACTATTGATTCCTTGTATCATTTACCCTTTTTCTTTCCCGTTTTTTGCTGATTTTCACTTCGGGGTAACACGTCGCTGGCCTATTAAACAGTCAATTTTGTTCACATGGAAATTAATTAGTGGATCGGTGCTTTCAGGGAAAATAAAAGCACAGTGAATGTGAGCTCAGGAAGTGGAAAGAAGGCTCTGGCAAGTGGACTCACTGGCGTTTCTTGGTTGAGTTAGCCCCTCCCGCCCGAGTCTCGCTCTGCCTTCCCCGTCACCTGTCCCCTGAGCTCCGCCATCTCTTGATGAACTTGGCATGAGGAGCAGGCACAGCCGGGCGGCAGAATGGCCCGAGGAGAGGCCCGCTAACGGCCCGCGATGTTTGATGAGCTTCAATTTGCTCCGACCACTTGTTGGGACTCCAGGCATCGGGGTGAGAAATGAGAAATTTAGTTACCAATATAGATAGTAATAGCAACAGTCAGACCTTGAAATGTTGTAATATTTCTCAAGTTACTATGCACGTTCACGCCATTCCAGGCAATTTTTGCCACGGCCTGGCGAAATAGACAGGATTCTTTTTCTGATTACAGAGTAAACACGCCTGCAACTCGGGGCATCTTGAAGCTGCCCCTCCTCCAGCCCATGTTGTCCTCTCCCTGCCTCTTCCCGCAGACACACGTGTTTTGCCCGCCCAGGACCACCTTCCTGAGCATAGGTCCCCCTTTTATTGGAGGGATTCCTGTCCTCCCATCTCTAAACCTTTGTTTCCAACTACCATGTTCTTATCAGACCTTACCTGCTAGTCATACTCAATTGGGACATCTGACCCACTCTAAATAAACCTTTCCCTAGAATTTCTCAAATTGGAAATAGGAGAGCGAGCCAGAAAGTTTCCCGCGCAGGGATCTGAGACGGGCATGGCTTTTATTCTGTTGATGACGCAGGTTTGAGAGGAAAGGAGGCGACAAAGAAGGAAACAGAGCTGGAGGGAGGGGAGAGACTCCTCTGAAGTCCCTGGTGCAGGTGTTTCTAAATCTTCATCCCTTGGGAAAACGATCCTTCAATACGTTCTCTCTTTTTCCTGGAGTTCAGCAGGCCCTCATATTGCTAAGTGAAGGGATACCCTTAAAAATCACCTTGAGCCGAAACCGGTTTGGCTCAGTGGATAGAGCGTCAGCCTGTGGACTGAAAGGTCCTGGGGTTCCATTCTGGTCAAGGGCATATATCCTGGTTGCGGGCACATCCCCAGTAGGGGGCGTGCAGGAAGCGGCTGATCGATGTCTCTCTCTCATCGATGTTTCTAACTCTCTATCCTACTCACTTTCTCTCTGTAAAAAACCAATAAAATATATTTTTTTAAAAAAATCACCTTGATCTGTGTCAGCCAGATGACGAGGGCTCTCCTGTTTGCCCTTGCCCCGTGGCTCCTGATCCATCTGATCCACACAGTTGTGGACGTGATAAACACGATGCGGAGACGCAAACAAGATTGGAACTCGTTAAGCAGACCACGCACACTTCAGATCTCACTGTCAGAATTGGCTCAGATACAGATACATGTTTCCTCCATTCCTGCCAAATCAGTCTCATGCAAACCCACAAGAATTAGCGTTCACTTGATATAAGCAGATAATCACACCCCTGAACAGGTTTTCGTGGCCTATCCTTTCTCTGCCTTTCGATCGAGGCTCTATATTCTTAATGCCATAGGAATATATTTGTTTGATTGGTTCAGAGTCCATAATCTGGAGCCAGATTGCCAGGTGAGAAATCTCCACTCTGGCCTTGACCCTGTGGGTAAGCTTGGGCAAGTTTCCGTAGGCCTCAGCTCTGTCAACTGTGAAATAGGAGGTCATCAGAGAGATACGTCCTGTGGTCTAGCAATCGAGGCTGAGGAAGTCGATATCGGTGAAGTGCTTAGAATAAAGCGTGGGCAGAATACATGCTATATAACATAGGCTGTTATGGTTATTCAAAGAATTTTTATTGTTGAATACCTTTCACTATCATTATTACTAACAATTCGTGCGCGGGTTCGGTCCCTGGCCTGGCCTGCGATCAGGGCCGTCTTACCTGGCTGCCCACGGCCGGCCCCACCCCCAGCCGCCACCTGCCCTGGTTCCCCATTCGCCATTGGGCAATCAGAGCCCGATGGCCGGGGGAAGCGACCCAGAGGTCTGTGTTCAGAGGGTGACAGATGCCAGGAAATAACTGAGTGCCCAGTAGGCATCGTTATATCTCATCTAGAATTCCCTCCCAACATGAGGCGACGTTACACCTGGTGCGTTTGCAGCAGTGGTTCCAGAGCCAGAGACCCTTTTAGCTTCCCGGGGCTGGGAGATTAGGGGTGGGATGGGAGGGGCTGGGAGATTAGGGCTGGGATGGTAGGGGTGGGATGGTAGGGGCTGAGAGATTAGGGCTGGAAGCCGGGTTGTGTCCCTTTGACCTCGCCATAGAGTGGGCACGTGCCCTCGCACTGGTGCTCCTGTTGCCTGCCCTGGGCCTGATTTTGAAACTGGCTGCATTTTTCTGGTCTCACTGAATCCAGCCCTTTAAACACGGAAAAGGCATTCCTCAGAGCGGCTCCCTTCGAAGCAGAATTTGCTCTCGTTGCCCCATCTTGTGGCGGAAGGGAGAACAGCCAGGTTTCTTCTCCCCGCCTTGGGCCGAAGCCCTAAAGCACAAATTCAGCCCATCTCTTTCTTTCTCTGTGTCTGCCCACAACTTCTCTCCCAGAACACATGGCAAGGATTCATTTTGCAGAAAGACCAGTATTCCTCCTGCATTTGCTACCTGACCTCCTTGTTTGTTTGTTTGTTTGTTTGTTTGTTTATTGATGGGACAGTACTTGCCAATTGCATTTGCAAATGCTAGACAGCCGTCTATGGCTGCAGGAGGGACTCGAGCCCGGCTTCTGTCATTTAGACCCACGTCCCATCACATCTCTGCCGGTCTCTCAGCCGCCACATTCACAGGAGCCTGGGGACATGGCGGCCACCACACTTCCGGCTCCCTGAGAGGCCTCCCCTACTCCCAGCCGACCTCTGGTGCCTTCCTGGGGGCAGGGAAGTCTTTTCAGAGGAAGCGTGGATGGCATCCGTTCACTGACGAGTTTGCTCATTCATTCATTCCTGTATCCACTTAGCATTGATTGAGGACCTTCTCCATGCCAATCACCATGGCCGGTAGCAGGAAAAAGGGGGTGCGCAAGACAGCGGTATCCTCTCCTCTGATGGAGTTTACAGCTTGGGTGCCGTTGGCCACATGGATATTCGCCAACTAGTCAGACCAATATAAAATGGCAAATTGTGGCAAGTCTAAGAGCAGAAATTAAGGGGTGCTAGGAGGCTATGAAAGAAGAGACCTGCCCTAAGGACCCGATCTTGGTAGTGAAGGCACATTTGAGCCAGAGCTGAAGAAAGGGGCGGTGAGGGAGTGGCCACGGGGTGTGGCAAGAACACTAAGCAGAACCCTTGAGTCTTGGGGAGCAGAGTGCCTGGAGGTGAGCGAAGCCGTGGCTGGGAGAGCAAGAAAGCAGGGTGGTCCCCAAGAGACTGCAGAGACAGGGGGGCCAGAGGATGGCAGGGGCATCAGACGTGGTGGAGTGTGGCCCTCTGAGCATGTGGCTTGCATGGGGAGCGGTGCCCGGTAATCAGCCAGAACGGATGGGTCTGACTTTCCTCTGCTTCCGCTCACAGCAGTCGTGACGAAGGTGTCTGGCCGGTGCTGTCTGAATGTCTCCTCCTCCCCCTCTTCCTCCTCCTCCTGGGCCGGGAGGATGCCTGGCCTCCCATCCGCCCTGTGCTCACTCCGCCCGGCCGGGACTCTCAGTGCCTCAGTAGGAGGTGCTGTGTGATTTCCCAAACCACAGTGTCTGCCACTGAGAAACAGGGCCCCTGAGCTTTGCAAGCACCCAGAGGTGTCGTGTCTGTGTGCACAGACTGTAGCTCTGTCTGGAGGTGCCGAGGACCAGCCTGCTTCCTCCGGCAGGAGCTTGAAAGTTGCCCAACACTGACATCTGGTGTTGGCACGGGGTGTCAGATTGTGCACGGTCACAAGGAGGCCCCCAGAGGAGTCCACACTGCAACCCAGCGAGAATAAGTGTTTGAAGATAGGCGGATGCTGTTTACACACACACACTCACACACACACACACACACACACACACACTCACACACACACTCACACACACACGCACTCACACACACACGCACTCACACACTCACATATACTCACACATACTCACACACTCACACACACACACACTCTCACACACACTTACATATACTCACACACACTCACACATACACTCACATACACTCACACACACACTCACATACTACACACACACTCACATATACTCACCCACACACACACTGACACACACACACACTCACACACTCACACACACACTCACATATACTCACACACTGACACACACACACACACACTCACACACACTCACACATACACACACACATACAACACACACACTCACATATACTCACACACTGACACACACACATACACACACACTCACACACATACTCACATTCATACTCACATACCACACATATATATACTGACACACACACACACTCACACACACACACTCACACACATACTACACACACACACACTCACACACTTCCACACACACACACACACCTACACACCCCTCTGCAGTCTTTTATTTTCAGCGTCCTCGGCCTTTCTAATAATGTGCACGATAGAAGGCTAATTTCAGTCGGATGTCTTCTTCTTCTCAATATTTGCCAGTTGGACCTGAGGTTCACGTGATGGAAGGTTAGGTTGTGCCTGGGAGGAAAACCAATCGACAGAAAAGTAAATCCATGTGTACGTGGCATGTACTGCCACAAAGCATAGAAGTGAGTGGGAAAAGGCTGTCACCTCAGAACAACTCAATAAGGGCGATTTCACGGATGAAAAATAGTATCTGCATAGTCATTTATAATTCCTAAAGCATTTTAGCATGGAGTCCCACATTCCCTCCGTCATTCATCCATGCCTTCCTTCATGGAAGAATGGTCCTTGAGTGCCTGTTGTCTGTGAGTGATTGGTCTAGGCCAGTGGTCGGCAAACTCATTCGTCAACAGAGCCAAATGTCAACAGGACAACGACTGAAATTTCTTTTGAGAGCCGAAAACCGACTTCTGTGCATGGGCCACAAAATTTCAATTGCACTGTACGTGTGCCCCTGCACGTGGTAGATTGTGGAAGAGCCACACTCAAGGGGCCAAAGAGCCGCATGTGGTTCATGAGCCAACCACTGGTCTAGGCTGCAAGGACTCTCTTGATGTGGCAGGGCATTTAAAAGAGAGTTCTTAACCAACTATGCTTTGGGTTCAGACTTAGCTGCTCTAAGCATCCGGGTCCTTGAGTGGTAATTGGCCAGTGATAATAACAGTGCCCATCTTATTGAAAGGTTGTGAAGATTAAAGACAAAAAAAAAAAAAAGTAAATGTAATATATTCACCACAGTGTCTAGCACAGCACAAGTGACCAATCAACCATGGCTTTGAGTGTGGCAAGACTTATTTTTTTATTAGTGTTCATTTTAAGAGACAAAACGATTTCCACCTTGACCATGCTTAGCAAGGGGAAGTAGAAAGCATGGGTATGCCATGCATGAAGCTGTCATTCTTGGAAGAGACTAGAGTTAAGGGAGATGGTTAGGTTGAAAGGGTTAGGAAAGGGAACTCTGTTGTCTAAGAAGTCTTTTTTTATTTAAACATATTTTATTGATTTTTTTACAGAGAGGAAGGGAGAGGGATAGAGAGTTAAAAACATCGATGAGAGAGAGACATCGATCAGCCACCTCCTGCACACCCCCTACTGGGGATGTGCTCGAAACCAAACTACATGCCCCTGACCGGAATCGAACCTGGGACCTTTCAGTCCACAGACTGATGCTCTATCTACTGAGCCACACCGGTTTCTGCAAAGAAGTCTTGACGTCACTCTGGGGGGAAAGGTGAAGGAAGCACTGTTCTCAGAGTGACGCTTTGGGAACACAGGTGCTTGGGCTTGAGTGATGGGAAGGGTCAGAGGTGGAAAGCAGAACCATCCGTTAGGTGGCTCTTCAGAGGGCCTGGTCTGAATTAATTTGACGTTGAAGCACAGCAGAGGCCAGGCTGGGGGTGCAGAGGAGGAGCTCGGTGAAGGAATCTGACAGATGTTGTCTGCTCCTTGTTCATTGGCCTTCTTCTGCAGGAAGGCTGATTGTCACCTATTTGCATCTCCTTCCTTGAAAACACAGAACAGAAGCTCTGTTTCGTGCGCTGGCTTGCTGTTTGTGTTCCGTGGAGATCACTTTTACTCCAGAAAATTCAGGGTATTCCAGCCACATATTTTGCAGTGGACACTCAATCAGAATGAGTTCCCGGGCAGATTATTGCCTCTGGGTCATCAGAACAACTAGACATTGTTTCTTTCTGAGAAAGGCAACCGAGAGGGTCTTTGCAAACACAGTGGGACTTTCTTGAGTCTGATGATCTGGTTTTAAGCCTCTCAAGAAATAGCTTCTAAAAGATGCTTCTGGAAAGGGAAGAAAATTGACTCTTTTTTTATATTGTTAAAATGGATTTCAGAGAGAAAGAGAGAGAGGTAGGGAGACATAGAAACATCAATGATGAGAGAGAATCATTGATCAGCTGCCTCCTGCGTGCCTCACATGGGGGAGCAAGCCAGCAACCCAGGCATGTACCCTGACTGGGAATTGAACTGTGACCTCCTTGTTCGTAGGTTGACACTCATATACTCAGCCATACCAGCCAGACAAAAATTGAGTTTTTAATGAAGAAAAAGTAAAGAGAAGGCTGGTTAAGAGATGGATACTATTAACTCATTTAATACACATAAAACTTTTTAATCTATAACAAATACACATTTTTTCCTTAGAGCTGAAATACTGGTGAATGCTGATCATATGGACATAAAGAAAACCGTAACAAATCTACATTAATAAAAGAGTAAGATGCAAATTGACCATATCTTCTCGATGCCCATCAGCCAATCAGGAGTGGGTATGCAAATTAACCAACAAAGATGGTTGGTTAATTTGCATATGCAGATGCCGAGTCCTTGTTACTCCATCTTCCCTTAAAGTCTAGTGGGAAAGAAGGTGAGAGAGAGGTAAAAGCTCGGGGATAAAACAGAAGTGTCACAATCAATGCTAAGAACTTAGAAGGACAAGGAGGGATATTTTGTGCCTCCTGATGCCAATTTCAAAACCTAGGTTAAGTGGATAGCTTCCTAAGAACACGACTTCTTAAAAATTAGCTCAACAGAGGTAACTCTCTGTACTATTTCACTAAATGAAAGAGATATAAACATTTGTCTAAGATATTCAATTGAAACAGACATCAACATTATAAACAGCTATTATCCAACTCTGGTGAAACAAATTTGTTGAAAGACACACCTACCAAAACTCACAAGGAGAAACAGACCGAATGGACTTTGATCTATTACAAACCGCACTGAAGGTGTTACACATAGACAGTTTTTCATATTTGATAATATATCCATAGGGGAAATATATCCAGAAGTGTCCTTGTTGAGTCCAAGGGGTTAAACACACATAATCAACAGCTAGGAGCAAGTTTCTGATCTTCCCTGAGCTGCGGCTTCCTCATCTGTCAAGTGGAGGCCATGATGCACATGCCTGTGGAGTGGTTCAGGAGGATTCCGTGATGTACTGCGTGTAGAGCACTTGACATTAAACTAATTTACCATTAAATCAGCACTACTCTTCCGTGATCCAGTGTTAGAAGTGGCAAAGTGCTAGTCACGGCACTTTAAATATTGCTTATTTAGTGGTGTTATCCAATTCCATAAATGTGAACTTGAGGGTAGTGCGTACAACAGTACCTCAAGGACTTCCCTAATGAGCACGTTGGAATTCCTCGCAGTGCGCATGTTTATTTATGTGTTCATCGTGCTATTTCCTTGCTTAAATAGTTGTTCCACATGTTAAACACTTTCCAATTTTCCAAATTAGGACAAGCTGAGGAGTATCAGGCTTTTTGCTCTGACGATATTGATAGACCTCAAGCTGCTTTTTAGCTAAGACAGCCCAGGTTGATATTTTTCCAACGGTGCAATCAGACAGGCTGTCCCCAATATGTTTCGGGGTGATTTTCATAGACATTAGGATGGTCAGCAGGTGTGTATCGAGGCCTCGTCTCTCCAGCTACATTTTAACTTGACAGAGGGCAGAACTCTATGCAATGCATGTTGGCATTTTCCTTAGGATTCAGCGCAGTGCGGATGCTTCCAGATATGGGTGGGGTATCGGACCGAAAGGAGAGACTGAGGCTGTTGTTCTAGGAAACTTCACCTGCTGTGGAAATTCGGGATGAGTTTCCCGTTCTCCCTGATTGTCTATTCGGAGAAAACAATAGGGAAAAATGGTTTGCTAGGAGGAGGCGTGCACATCATATGCAGTGCACACACATCTCATAGACGCTTTTACCCGGGGCGATGCAAATGAAATCAGCCGTATTGATCCTCCCAGCTGGCTGAGAGGCTGTTTGAAAGTTTTGCTGTCTCTGTATTCACGGGTGTGGATATATTTAGGGTACCCTGTACCGTGCTGCTCAGTAGAAAATTTTTCCAGTCTTCTTAGAAGGTGTTCACCATGTCAAGATTTTCTTATTTTTAAATGTATCAATTTCGTGTCCGATGAGACACTCAGAAATGTATTCTAAAAATACCCAAAGCCCCCCACGTGGCGTGTGATGAAGCGGGGTCTCCCCTCGTGGCTGTAGATTTCCTGTCACGGCAGATGTTTGAGCTGAGTCTGAATAGCCTTTTGTTAGGGGCAGCTCGGCGGGCAATGGGCACCTGGAACCGGATCGCAGATCTATGAGACGCACCCTATGTTCCTGTAGAGCAGTGGTTCTCAACCTGTGGGTCGCGACCCCTTTGGGGGTTGAACAACCCTTTCACAGGGGTCGCCTAAGACCATCGGGAAATGCAGATATTTACATCACGATGCGTAACAGTAGCAACATTTCATGGTTGGGGGTCACCACCCCATGAGGAACTGTATGCAAGGGTCGCAGCCTTAGGAAGGTTGAGAACCACTGCTGTAGATCCTGGGGGGATCGTGCCCAAACCCCAAGGAGCTTCTATTCCAGAACAGAGGTCAGCGAAGCACAGCCACAGGCCCAATCCGGTCTCTCACCTCGCTTGGCAGCTGAAGGTTTTATTCGAATGCAGCCACACCCATTCGCGTATTTATTTTCCAGGCCCGCGCTTGTACTCCAGCTGCGGAGTTGATTAGTGACGATAGAGACCATCTGGCCCACAAAGCCCAGACTACTTCCTGGGGTGCCCTTGACAGAAAGTTTGCCAGCCCCCCTCAGCAGGGGGTTTAGTTCTTAAATCTTTATTGTGGAATATATCACACAGATCCTCCTCTCCTCCCCATTAACCTCTTCTAGCCGGGTCCCATATTTACGTCTATCTTCTTTGTGATTTTTACCATTTTCTAAGTCTTCAGCTGGTTACCGCTAAAGTAGAGATGTTCACAAGGCTCCATTGGATTGTTGTGAGCATTAAAAGTGGCGATGCCTGTGCCGTATTTCAGCTTGAACCTGAGCTCCTAACCGCTGCCCTGTGCTGGACCAGAGCAGAAGCGAGGAGAGTGGAGTGGAGGAGGGGTGGGGATGGGCAACGGGCATACTGTGACCTCCCTCCTTTCCAGGGGGACCAGCTGAGCCCACCTCCAATCTTGCCGGCAGGAGAACCTCCCGCACCCCCCACCGGCCGGGCTTCCCAAGGCCAGAGAGGATCCTCACCTGCCGGCTCTGCGCTCCATCCCGAGAAGTGCGGGCGCCCTCATTCCAATCTGCGCTCTCCATCACGAAGATAAACTAGTAATGATTTGCCAATAAGATGCAATTACAGTGCCTGCCGGGGTCAATATTCAATCAGTGGTTCCATTCTGAGAGCGGCTTTGATCAGTTTGCTCAAAAATTTCCTCTCTTCAGACGCTTTGTAAACCCTGATTGATGGAGAGGGGTAGGGATCCAGCTTGGGATGTGGTTTTATTTTTAGTCTGGCTTTCGGGCAGCAGCGCACACTGCGGGGAGGCCTATTCTCCCGAAGAGGAGACTGAGAACTCCTCTGCTGGACGCCTGTCTCCTGTCCTCCCCTGGCGTAGTCTCCTCCCGGAGTATCTCCTATATAAAAGGCTCATGGCCGTCACGCTGTGACGCGGTCACGCGGTCACGACCCAATGAGCAGCGGCTGTCGCAGCAGAGGGCGGAGAGCTACAAGCGGCAGAGGGCAGGGCAGTGAGCTGTGAGCGGCAATGGGTGGGGCTGAGGCAAGCAGAAGCCAGCTACTCGCACATGATTTTGGGCATGCTGGGCCTCTAGTCATCAATAAAGGGGGTTATCCTGCAGGGTCAGTGAGGAGATCGGCAATTCACACTGCTCACTCCATAACAAAAACGTAATGCATTTTTCATTGAACACTTTTTTCCTCTTTTCTTTTGTTACTCGTGTCTCCTCACCCTCTTGCTTACCATTTTTCTTTCATTTCTCCAACACCCAGCCTCTTAGCCTTTTCTCTATCCACTGGAACCACCGCGTCCTCTCTGCACTTTGGAAATGTCCCTCAAAATAAGGAAGCCCCTGCAGTGAACCAAACAAGGCCACTGATTGGTCCCCGTGGGCCACGCCCCCCACCAGTGCATGAATCTGATTGGTCCTCAAACAAGCCCCTTGGGAGCACCAGTCCAGTTTGCCACAGTAGAAGGTCCTTGGCCCATTTAGAGGAACAAAGCAGGACTTGACTGAGAATAAATCAAAGTAAAATTCAGAGGTTTCATTCCAGGGACCCAAGATGATGATACTTGATTGAATTCTGGTGTTCAGCAGGGTCATAGGCAAAGCAAATTGCCTCATGGGCTGCTCTTATCTCCCCCCCCCTCTCTCTCTCTCTCTCTCTCTCTTTCTTTTTCTCAACTCAGACCTGCAAATCTGACTTAAGCTTAGTTCAAAGTCAAAATATCATTGTGGTTTTGAAATGGATTCTCATTTGCTTAAGACGTAATCACGGGCTTCAAATAGATAGTGGAAACTCTTCTGTGAAACAAAGATTTTTATTATTTTACTAGAGGCCTGGTACATGGATTCATGCATCTGTGGGGTCTCTCTGTCTTGTATTGGGGATCAGGTCGAGACGGGCTCTCTGACATCCCCGAGTGGTCCTGGATTGCAAGAGGGTGCAGGCCAGGCCCAGGGAACCCACCTGTGGGTGATCAGGGCTGGGGAGGGACCGCAGGAGGGCTCTAGGGCGTGTCTGGCCCATCTTGCCCAGTCCCAATTGGCTGGACCCCACCAGCAAGCTAGCCTACCAGTTGGAGTGTCAGTGCCTGGTGGTCAGTGAGTGTCATAGCATAGTGACTGGTCAAACAGTCGAACTGTCGAACACTTAGCATATTAGGCTTTTATTATATAGGCCACCCTATATAATAAAAGGATAATATGCAAATAGACCAAATGGTGGAATGACTGGAATACCCACAGCCTCTCCCTGCAGTTGGCCCTGACCCAAGCGGGCTCCCCCACCCCAGTCGGGGGTGGAGCTGGTTGGCAAATTGTCCGTGGCCCCAAACCCGAGTGAGCACCCCCACCCTGATTGGCCCCCATCGGGGCGGGCCAGCTGGACCCCACCAGAGCATGGATTTGTGCACCGGGAGTCTAGTTTAAAATGTAAGTCTTTATTCAATAAAAAAGAAAAGAAAAATTTTAATCCTTCTGGATTTTATTTTTCTAGTATGACAACATACCTTAAATTAAAATATAGATAGATACATTTTGTTTCAGAAATCTTCTACTGGGAATCCATTTTAATGACATCATAACAGCCTTGGTGATTTTATGAGCGATTGCTCACAGCATGATTTGCCAAGACAGAAACATGCCCTGGAAAATAAACGGACGACCATCCATAAGCGAAAGATTAAGTAAATTCTGGTATAATCTTATTGTGGAATATTTAATGTTTCCTAAAATAGATAAATCTCTGACCATTGACCCAGAGAACTGTCAATAATGTATTGGCAAGTGAGAAAGCACCTAATGGCAATCACAACCCCCAAATCCCTTATAACAATGTTTATTCTACAACTGTAGGAAGATATGACTAAAAACCAAAACCAAAACCAAAACCAAAACCAAACAAAACAAAAAAACCTCCGGATGGGTATATTTTACTTTTGTGGAGGTAAAGCGACATGATCAGCATCGGCTTTATAGGGATTTGTATTGTTTCCTCGGTTTCATGGTTGTGGTGAACACGTGTGAAGGCTGCAGTTTGGTAAAAGAAGACGTGTTGCACAGACATGTGCAGCGAGCAGCCTGTGTGGCATCCTTCCCATGGTCTGTCAGCCTCCTCGAGAGCTGGGACAGCTCCGGTAAGGGAAGGGCCCTCACCCAGTGACAGGAGGGATCCTGAGCTATTAGTCTTGGATTCTGATGACTTGACTTTTTTTTTTAATATATTTTTACTAACTTCAGAGAGGAAGGGAAGGCGAGAGAGAAATAGAAACATTGATGATGATAGAGAATCATTGATCGGCTAGCTCCTACACCCCTCCCCCACACACTGGGATGGAGCCCACAGCCCGGTATGTGCCCTGACCAGGAATTGAACCTCGACCCCCTTCTCCCTCCCACCCAACTCTGGGGACTTGCTTAGCTCTTATAAGAGGCGGCATTGGACTACGGCTTGTGGCTCCCCTTTGGGTGCGCGAGCGATTGATTAATTAATTTCTGCTGTAAAGAAGCAGACCTGCCTGGGCCTTTGTGCCTGCGAGCTGGTGTTTCTTTGTCAGGAAGCGCTCTTATGAGCACCTTGTATTCTTCATGACAAAGCCTCTTTATTGCCCACTGTCCAGATTTGGGGTTCCGTTTCTGGGGTTTGAGGCAGTTGCCACTCTGAAGAGGTGCGCGCAGAATGGCTCTGCCAGTGGCAGACTTGAACAAGGCTTCTGTCCCCGACCGGGTGGCTCAGTTGGTTGGCACATCATCCATAGACCCAAAGGTTTCAGGTCCTGTTCCTGATCAGGGCACATGCCTTGGTTGCGGGTTCAATCCCACGTTGGGGTGCATATGGAAGCCAACTGATAGATGTTTCTCTCCTCGCCGCCCTCCCTGTCTCTAAAATTAGTAAGCATGTCCTTGGGTGAGGATCCAAACAAAGATATAAAAGGGACCAGACCTGTCTCGGTCTCCCGTCTTTCGGGTGGATTTCTCAGGGCAGGTGCCTGCTTGGCTGTTACGTTACTGCCATGGAAAGGGGCGGGAGATGGATCGCCGGCCGCTCAGCAGGCACAGAGAAAGTAGACTGCACCCATCCGTCTTCCCTCCAGTCTGGCTTCACAAAGACATCAGGGCGAGCCCCACTCCTCTGGCTGCAAGCATCACCTGCCACAGCTTTGCAAGGGGCCTTAACAGCCTGTCAGGGAGCGGATCGATGTGGCTTTGCACAAAGGCATCCACTTGCTCAATAGCCCCAGGCAAGCCCTCGCCTCCCCAGCAGCCCCCATCCGCGTTTCCACGATCAATGCGAGTCGCACAGAACACACACAAAACATGTCTGTCCTAAGTGCTTCCCGCCGAGGCCTCTGGATCCGGGCGCGGTGCTCGAGAGAGGAGGCCAAGGAGAGGGGGTGGGACTGGGAGAGACTGGTCCTTGCCAGAGGCCTTGCCTTAGGAGCTGCAGCTCTGGTTCTGAAGGAAACGTGCTCTAAGGACAGACACCCTAAGTTTGTTGCGCCCAGTTGGGATTTACATTTTGCGGGGGTGGATGGTTTTGGTATCTCAGTACTGTGGGCCCGGATATGTACCATATTTTCCAGCGTATAAGACGACTGGATGTATAAGACCATCCCCACCTTTTCCAGTTAAAGTAGAGTTTGGGATATACCCGCCCTATAAGATGACACCCGGCGTATAAGACGACCCCGACTTTTGAGAAGATTTTCCTGGGTTAAAAAGTCGTCTTATACGCCGGAAAATACGGTAATAGGCAGAGTACATTCTCGCTGAGTTGGCCATCATGTCTTCCACCTATCCAAGGACCGGTGCCAGTACGAGGAGGCCGTTCCTGTCATCTCTGCCCTCTGCCTTTTTGCCACCCTAGATGCCTTAAGGAAACTCCAGTTCTAAATGTTATAAACAATTTCCTGGCACCTAATCTAGAACAGGTCATGTATCCTGTCTAGCAAATGAGAACAACAATGGGGCTTACGGCACAGCCTCGTGGTGGTGATAAAAAATGACTTTTATGGCACTTCGGGCTGTGTGGCACACACAGTAAGTGCCTAATAAATGGTGTGCGGTACAGTGATGCACTGTGACCTGCCGCGTTCCATTAAGCACAGGCTCTGTCTATAGCATCTGGGATCCTTATCCCTGTGGGGGGCAGGGGATGTGGGTAGAAGCTCAAGGGAGAGGAGAATGAACTTGCATGCTTAAAAGGTACCATCTCTGCTGACTTCAGCCTGAAAGCTTCAATGATTGATGGGCATAATAAACCCCAGTCGTGTTCACGGTACCTGTGATTTTTTTCAGCAACAGAAAGCGCTCGTGTTTTCATAGGATACTGAGTTGTCACGCCCAGCAGTGCTGCAGGATGAGAGCAGCCAGGAGCCTGCCAGGGGAGCTTGGCAGTGGGTGTCCTCGGCCCACGTGACACAGGTGGGCAGTTTCTCTGGGGAAGGCTGGGCCGGAGACACTGTCTCCCTGTATCTGCCTGCGAGAGGCAGGAACACGGGGGAGAGCCAGCCTCGGGGTCAGGACTGGCCACCCTCTTCCTCTCTTTATCCCCTTCCCTGTGGCTGCCTCTGATTCTAAGGGAAACGGGGAGCAAACGCTTGCCTTGAGGTCTCTGGCTTGAGCCGCATTGCCCAGTCCAGCTGTGGGCGCCCCAAGGATGAGTGGAAGCAGGTCCTGTCCTCCCAACGAACTACTGTGCCTTAGAGTGCACATGCTCTGAGCAGCAAAGAGGGAAGAGAGTCTGAGCCAGGGCCCACACTTCCGTGACCCCCTCCTGGGACTCTCCCGGGTGGGCTCTTTCTCTGTAAGACCCTAACACTTAGTGAAAACTCACTGCGTCCCAGGGACGGTCCTGTCCCTCACAGAGAGCATCACATCGGCTTCTCATCACCATGGAAGGCAGCGCTCAGCACCTGCTGAAGGCCTTGATGGAGGAGTCAGCTACTCTGGCGTGGGCCACATCCGGGGAAACGCTACCATGGAGCGATTTTTCTGGAAGGCCCTGGATGGTGCCTTGGAGGTCACCCAGTTTAGTCCTCGAATCTTAAGGCAGATAAGCCCGCTCAGAGCCAGGGAGGATGTACTGGTCGAGGCTGCACCGGCTCCCGCCTCCCTCGGCAGGAGTGGCATCCGTCACTCTCCATCACTCGCTCAGCATCCTGTAGTCCATGGTCCCGCGGCCATGTCTTCCAGCCGACCCATGGACACGTCTGCGCATGTGCTTACAGGGAGTAGCTGCATTTCCTTTTACCTCCCTCTTTCTGCTCTGAAATTAGATTTTCTAGGACAAGAAAAGAATGCCAAAGGTAATGAAATCTGCGGTTACGTACTCAGTTTAAATTAACAGTATGAGTCATTGTTCAGAATGGAAATAGCACCACAAGCTGACATCCTGGGGATGGGGGGCAGGGAGGGAATGATGACTCTATTAACTATACGGGCCCTGCCACCCCGTTAACATTTCCTGGTCATTGGTGACCAGAGACCTGTGAGAGTTTGACCCCCAAGTGGCTGTGGCAGAATCGGTCCCTCATTGCAGGGTGGGCAGTTTATGGGAGTAGGTGAGGTGCTCACAGAACTGGGGGCTTCCTCGCCCATATTGAGCTCCAGCAACTACAGACCATACCTAAGGTCATGGTGCACCTCTTGGGCAGGAAGACATGCCAACCACGACTACGACTCCGTCCTTTGCTCTCCTGGAATCCACGTCTCCAGGAGGCAGAATAGCCTTCCCCGGAATGCAATGGTTCTGCCAAACAGAGATCCTCCCAGGGAAAGGGCTGGGTCGGGTCACATGGCATGGAAGGCAGGTGCTTTAGGATATGGGATCCGCCCATCTTTTCTGCACATGGTGAAGAGGACCTGGCTGCTCGACATCATGTGCGGACGCAGGGTCATGCCTGTGCCAGCAGCCCCCTCTGCTCCAGAGAAGGATGGTCTGCATCAGAGCTGCAACAGGGTGAGAAGAGGACGGGTCCGAGGCCCGTGGAAGGCCCACTAGAACATGGGGGGTCGAGGCTCCCTTTCTTAAGCCTCCGCCTCTGGGTGCTCTCCCTTCAGAGGTCCCGTGTCCTTCCGGTGTCCATCTTTTTGAAGAATGTGGCTTTTGGGACCCACAGCCGCCTGGAAACTCAACGCAGAGAGGTCAGCCATTTCCCTCAAGACACACAGATGAGAGAAATGCAAAGCCAGGGTTCAGACCAGCACTGGTAACCCCGGTGCACCCTCCCAGAGCGCCGGGCTCTCTATATGTCACCCAGAGGGCACCGCCCCAGTGGCTGTCCCGGGAGGGAACCCCGGTGCTTGACCCCCAGGCTGGTGCGTTTCCCAGGCTTTGTTGGCCGGCATGGCCTTCCCCTAGCAGATGGCACCTGGCGGGGAGGGCGGCTGCTGCCATAGGAGGCCGTGCGGTGGGCGAGGGCTCCCAGGCCCCGCTGGTCACCGCGGAAGGAAGTTGTTGCTGGTAGAAGGCTCCAATCTGTGATGTAAACACGTCCTAACGCACTGAGTGCCTTGACCTCAGCGAGGCCGGGAGACCTGCAATAAGGGCACTCATTGGGCAAGGGCAAAACATTGAGAAACGCGGATTCGTCCTCAGCCCGAAGGAGTCAGCCCATCAGACTGGGCTCCCTTACTGCCCACTAGGCAGTGGGCAGCCAAAGCGCTGACAAGGGGCAAGGTGGATAGGTCTTCCTCTCTCCACCTGAGAGATGGAGAAACTGAGGCTCAGAGGGTCACTGTATAACCCAGGCCATGCAGCTGGAAGTTGGCTGAGTGTTGAACTTTGGTCTGTGTGGCTCCCGGAGTCCAGTCGCTATTAGGTGTCTTCTGTTGCCTTCCAGAGTCGGGACGAGAACCTCAAACGGGGGGTCACAATGGTGAGCAGGCAGTGAGGGGGGAAAGAAAGGCAAGGGGTTGTGTGTGGGGAATGCAGGTGAACTCCAGGAGGCGGGTGGTAACGCCCCCCAGGGTCTCTGATGTTTCATCTGAACCCAGACATTCAATGTGGGAGAGACGCACAGCCTTCTCTCTGGCGGGATAGGGCAGTACGTGGAAGCTTTATATATTTTTATTTGTCAATGAAATATTTAACATTCCACTTTTTTCTTGAAATGTATAGGTCGCCAGTTTGTATTTTTTTGAGCTGTGCCCCCTTGATTGAGTGAAACAGATAGAAGGGTTTCCACATGGATAAAACGTTTGCTGGTGCCACGTGGCATTGCCAGTTCGGTTTGGTTTTGCTCATCGCCTGAGTGCCTCTTCTCTACCAGAGGATCGATAATAATAGCAACGAAAGGCCTGGAGACGCACAGGCATTTTCAGTCTCCAGCTTCTGTTGTTCCGAATAAAACATTGATGCTCTTTTTTAAGTTGGCCATCACTCATCGGCTAGGTTTTGCAGACAATAACAGTTCATTAGTAATATCTGGTGGGGAAGATGTATGATGCTGTAAATATTTAAAATCAAATCTGAAGAAGAAGACAGAGATGAATGTAGGGGAAGGGGGTGAGGGCAGGCTATGTGCGTGGGGCTCAGGGCTGTGGTTTTCACAGCAACTTCCATGGGGGCCCTGCCATCCTTTGCCCTCCCACATCTGAGAAAGGGAAGTTATCAATGGGCAGGGCCCAGCCAAGCCCAAAATGGTAGACATTGAGTTCAATGGCATCTTAGCCTGTGGTCCTCCCAACAGTGGCCCCCTAGATGATGATTTGGGTTCACGTGATTTGTTTAGAGGATGATCCAGGAAGTGCTGAAAGAGTATGAGGACACATGACAGGGAAGGAAAAAAGTGCCAATCAAGGGTATGTTTGTGGCAGAGTTTTGCTGTGGAAAAATGGGCTCAATCCCATTGTGAACCCTCTGAGAGACCTCATTGGGGGGCTCTTAGGGGCCGGAAGGTGAGGTCCACCCTGCACCAGCTCTTTCTCCTCCTTGATGGAGTGTTGTTCTTAAGAGGGTCCTTGAGCATCCGCAGGGACGGTGTGTTTGGAAACTGTCTGCATGTCAGCTCCCAATAGGTCCCCGACAGCTCAGCTGCAATGGATGGGGGCGGAAGCCAGAGTTTGTTGAGGTGGAAGGGACACCTCACAAAGAGAGTCCAGTTAGGGCAGTGGTCGGCAAACTCATTAGTCACCAGAGCCAAATATCAACAGCGCGACGATTGAAATCTCTTGAGAGCCAATTTTTTTAAACTTAAACTTCTTCTAATGCCACTTCTTCAACATAGACTCGCTCAGGCTGTGGTATTTTGTGGAAGAGCCACCCTCAAGGGGCCAAAGACCTGCATGTGGCTCTCGAGTCACAATTTGCTGACCACAGAGCTAGGGAAACTGAGACCAGAGTGAACTGGTCACCATGGCACCTGGTGACAGAACTCAGCCAGAAAAGAAGTAAGTGGTCCTCAGGGAAGGCTGCCGTATCTGTTGAGATGTGGCCAGAGAAGTCCTCCCCAACCCCCTCTTCTCTCTACTTCCTCTCCGGCATATTTGGGGGGTCAGACCATTGTGGGACTGCCTGGGGAATATCCAGAATGCGGCCCTTCGAGGAACTAATCAAAAGAAGAACTCAGCGATGTGGAGTAGATGCAGAAGATTTCATGGAGTTCCGGGGCTTAAATATAGCTGGGAAGACTGGAAAGAATTTCTCAAGCAGAAGAGGATAAATGGAATTCCAGGCAGTAAAAAAGTCAACTCTTGACAAGGGGCCTCTGGGAAAATTCCTCTTCCCGGGGCCTGGGCTGCTCCACCAAAGTGTCACTGTGCGATGAGAGTATTTTTGTTCATCAGGCTTTCGCTGAAAGGAGTCCAGGCCAATCAGCTTTCACCATAAAGCTGGCGGAGGCAACTGGATTATACATCCGGAGCTGGGATTCCGACGCCCATATATAAATTCAGTCGTATTGTTTGAAAAGTCAGCGGCAAATTCACTTTATTTCTCTGTATTTTTTTTTATAAGGACCGTGAGTTACTTGAGTAGGACAAGCACTGCCCTGCATTAGAGTCAGAACAGCGACCCGCTTGCTTGACAGCCTGATGGCCCGCACTGGGGGGCAGGAGGACAGCAGGCAGGGACTCGGCCCCAATAGCAAGGTTTCCCGGGGTGTGCTGCTTCTCCCGCTGGCTGGCAGGCGAGGAGGCCAGTCTCCGGGGCACCTGGGGCTGGTGGACTGTCCCGGCTCCAATTCCTTTATATTGAACGGGAGCAGCTCCAGCTTAGAGTGTAGGGAACTAGAACTTGAACTTGCCTCTGAACAGAGACCCTCCCCTTCCTCCTTCTTCCACAGGAGGGACGAGGGACGAGGGACGGGATGAGGGAGGGATGAGGGATGGGATGAGGGACGGGAAGACAGCAGAGGGCTTGGAAGCTTGTTTATCTTTCATCCTATTTCTCTGTGTGGGGGTTTGGTTTGTTTGTTTGTTTTGCCTCCAGGTGAAATCCCACTCATTTAAAAATCTAAGACCGCCCAAACCGGTTTGGCTCAGTGGATAGAGCCTCCGCCTGTGGACTGAAAGGTCCCGGGTTCGATTCTGGTCAAGGGCACGTACCTTGGTTGCGAGCACATCCCCAGTAGGAGGTGTGCAGGAGGCAGCTGATTGATGTCTCTCTCTCTCTCATTGATGTTTCTGGCTCTATCCCTCTCTCTTCCTCTCTGTAAGACATCAATAAAATATATTTAAACATAAATAAAAATCAAAAATCCTGCTTCTCAGCTTTAACCCTGAACCTCAAAGGTTCAAGTCAGAGTTAGTTAGAGAGAGAAATGGATTATCTCCAAGTCCCCACTCACTAGCTGTCTCCCCTCCATCCTCTCTTCTCTGCTCTTCAGACTAAAGTTTGACAAGAGAAAATCCATTTGCATCCACCAGCTTTATAGTTAAAGCTTATTGGCCTCGACCACTCTGAATGGAAGTCTGATGAGCAAAAGTACTCTCAATACACAGTGACACGTTCGTGGAAGAGGAATTTTCCCAGAGGCCTCTTGTCAAGAGTTGACTTTTCTCTGCTCCTTGGTTCGACCAGAGCGAACCGAGGCTGGTAGGTCTCATTAAGGACGGGCCAGGGCCCAGTGATTCCGATTGGATGGGGGTGTTCTTCAGAATGCCCAAACAACCTGCCAGCTGTCGGCACCTTGCACGCAGACGGCACCATCCACCCTCGAGATCATTTCCGGCTGAGGAGGACAGGAGGATGAGGACCAGAAATAAGGTATTTGTAAAGCCTCCAGCACAGCGCCCACAGTACAGTTGGGGTACACTAAATGATCCATCTTCTCATTACCATTTACTAGAATTGGCGGCTGTGCTGACCTTCCTGGGACAGCACTGGCTCCAGAATGGCAAGCCCCATGGCTTTAGAACATAAAGGGAGACTATCAGAAGGACAGGGCGTGAGAACGCTCAGTCCTTTAACGTCATGCAGCAGCTATAAAGGGATGGGGTAGGTGTGTGTGCACCGGTGAGGAATGCGTTTTAAAACAGATGCAAGGATAATCTGATCGCATGTGTGCTTTAAAAAATCAAGGCCACGTATAGCAGATAGCTGTCATTTAAGGACTTATTGCTGTCTATTCAGGGCTGGGCCAAGTGCTTTTTGAATCCTCATCTCCTTTCCTGGTGTTACAGTGCCATTTCACACATGCGGAAAGAAGTTGAGGCAAAGTACCTTCCCAGAGCCACACGTCCCAGTGGCCTGATTCCTCAGTCGTTTTGGGGAGTCCTCATGGAATGGAAGTGCTCACACTAGGAACTCAGGGACGGGGTGCACACTGGCCTGTCGTCAGGGGTTCCCTCTGGAGAGCGAAAATGTGGAGACGGGAGGAGAGGCAAGGAGAGAATGAGACACTTATTTTTGCAGATATATTTTTATTGATTTCAGAGAGGAAGGGTTATCGCTTCTCAGCCTTTTGGCTAAGATCAAGTGCAGAGAGGAAGGATGAGGGAGAGAGAGAGAGAGAGAAGCACCAGTGATAAGAATCATGCATCGGCTGCCTCCTGCATGCCCCACACTGGGGACCGAGTCCACAAACTGGGCATGTGCCCTGACCAGGAATGGAACTGTGACCTCTTAGTTCATAGATCAATCGTCAATCACTGAACCACACAGCTGGGTTTACTTCTTATTACAAACTCATATATTGCTTTATATATTTGCAGCCAGTACATACCACTGTAGAAAGGCCGTGCTTTGGACGGAAGGACAAATATTAGATGATTCCACTCATGAAGTGTCTGAAAGGGTAATTTCAGAGAGCCAGAGAGTGGGTCAGAGGCTGCCAGGGGCTGGAGCCAGGGGGGCATGGAGAGTCGTTGCTTAGTGGGTATCAAGTTTCTGTGTGGGGATGCTGAAAACGTTGGAGAGAGAGGGGTGACAGTTGTACAGCGTTGCAGCTTTCATTAATATCTTTGGATGGTGCACTTGGAGTGGTTCAAATGGTAAATTTCATGTTATGTGTCTTTTACCACAATTTTAAAAAATAAGAAAAAGGAATTGTTTGAACTGAAAGCATTCGGTGTTTTTATTAACTTCCTCTGTTACACGTGTTTTTTCTCATTTTTCCCGTGCCATGTGGTGTCTCTCAGAGGCATGATGGCCCCTGTGGCTCCAGGGCCATTGAGATAGAACAGCAGCTTAGTAACATTACATTCCATGATTGCAAAAGACGGGGTCGGACTGGCATCCTATGGTGTTAGTTACACAAACCAGGGTCCCAAACAGACGACTAGAGAACTAGGAAATTACTTATCTTCCCATACATGCATCTGTGTATCTACCTATGCATCCATGCAGGCACCCATCCATGGATCCATGCACACATCCACCCATCCATGCATGCATGCATCCAGCCATCTGGGCATCCACCCATCCATGTGGCCATCCACCCATGCACTCGTGTATGCACCTACCTGTGCACCCATGCGTGCACTCATGCATGGACCCATGCATGCACCCATCCAGGCATCCA
This sequence comes from Lasiurus cinereus, assembly GCA_011751065.1. NCBI lineage: Eukaryota > Metazoa > Chordata > Mammalia > Chiroptera > Vespertilionidae > Lasiurus > Lasiurus cinereus. Next base: position 1,370,454 of record JAAGEH010000452.1, on the reverse strand, counting down.
TCTATCCATGCACCCATATGTCCATTGTACATCCATTCTACTAGCAAAACTTGAATGAGTGCCACCTATAAGCTAGACCCTTGGCCAAATCCTGAGTATTAAGAATCATATTTCTCATAAGACACTGTCCATCAGAGTCATGTTATATAAAAAACACTAGAACGGCCGAAACCCGTTTGGCTCAGTGGATAGAGCATCGGCCTGTGGACTGAGGGGTCCCGGGTTCGATTCCGGTCAAAGGCATGTACCTTGGTTGCAGGCACATCCCCAGTAGGGCCATGCAGGAAGCAGCTGATGGATGTCTCTCTCTCATCGATGTTTCTAACTCTCTGTCCCTCTCCCTTCCTCTCTGTAAAAAATCAATAAAATATATATAAAACAAAACAAAACAAAACACTAGAACAGGCATTGAGGACCGAGACTTCTCCCCTCACTTGAACTTGCTGTGTGACTTCGGGCAAGTTCCCTCTCCTCTCTGAGCGTGGGAGCTGATGTGGAGGTCACCCCGCCGCTCTCCGGTCTGCTGACTCTGTGCACAGAGTTAGTGTCGGGCTGTCCACCCTCAGTGCCTGACGTGTCTGCAGGTCTGCGATCGGGCGCGAGACACGCATAATGGGAAGGATGTGTCTTTGCGCTGGCCCCAGCGGGCCCCGATAAGCCTTGTCGCTGTCCCAGTCAGCATCTGGATGCTTAATGTCGCCGACGCCGATACTATCGGGGAAAACATACACACCGCACGCAGAAGAGGAATATGTGATGATGATTTATAGAATGGCGCGCCGCACGAGCCGCTCATCTGTGCGAAGAGTCTCTGAACGCCAAATGGGAAAGCATGTCCGTCCTCCCCGCAGCCGGCGTGAAGGAGCGCCGGGTAATGGGTAAATATGCTTTCCCGCGGCCTCCGTGTCTCGCGCAAATATTGACCTGTCCGCTCTGGTTAGATTTCAGAAACGCCAGTAAATCAAAATAAGGTGTGTTTTATGGGACTCTCTTGTTTTATTATCTGTCATTTAATTTTTAATAGCAAAGTGACACCTGATATATTACCTAATCAAAAGAAGAGAATTATCCGTTGCACATAATCAGTTATTTTGGCCCTATCACCGAAATTAGACTAACAGATGAGGAAAATAAATAAGATGAACTTTAAAAATGAAAATGCTTAGCCTTTGGAATTTTAGTTGACAGCTTTTGAAAATTAAATTATAAGTCAAGTCCTGATAGGGCTGATATCTTCTGAGCGGTTCCGCCGGTGATGTATTGCGGCTTTAATGGAATATCATTTATCATCTGATAATAACAAATGTAGTATTTCTGAGCTTGTCATCTCTCCTATGATGACAAATAATCCGGCTTGTAGTGGTGATAATGGAATTTTATAATGATCTGTCCTCAACTGACTCACCTGCCGCCGAAGCTATTTTTCTTCTGTCCCCCCACGCCTCTTCCGGGGAGATCACAGCCACCGAGCCTCCCAGCCTCGCCCGAGGCCCCTCGGCGTCGAATCCAGATTTTAGGCCAACCGCCCCCCAAAGCATCGAACCATAGATACTTGTTTACCAAAAGGAGCCTGCTTAGGTAATAAGAGGACTTGTTGCGGTGGGACATGGCAGACTGTAACACTTAAGGGGAAGAGAGAGGTGATTAGAACTCTGTCTCTTCACTCGGCCGCTGCCTCATTCCCTCGAGATTTACCGAACGAAAGGCCAGTGTGGGAACTCGAGTTGGAGAGCCCAGTGCCCTTCCGCTTCATCCCCGAGCGGATTTATTTACGTCTGGGCTCTGGCCTGTCTGTAGCATCGTCTTGTTGCACCCGTACGTTCCAGCATCCCCATCCCTCGCCCTCTCGACTCTCTCCTGAACCTTTCAAACCTGCCCGAGGCATCACCCACAGCCTCCATGCGGCGGGTCCCGGCTCCTTGAAATGTTCTGTGCACGTGTGGGTGAAACCGCAGCACCGCCATCACCGAAGGCCGCCTCAGAGGGCCGTGGCAGCATCATGCCGGGGGTCGAGGGAGGAGGGCGGGGGCATCTTGCGTGGATGCGGGAGGGGTGATGGTTCACATCGCTGGTCCGATTCTGACCTTCCGTCTGAGGTCCCGGCAGGCCGGTGTATGGCAAAGGGGCCGGCCCACCCATGTGCAGGTCTTAGAAACGGAGGGAGCAGGAGGGCGTGATGGACAGAGTGCTGTGGACGCCATGGGCTGGCATGCCTGTAGGGTAGAGCCGGGCAAGGGGAGCTGTGTATTCCACCTGTGCCCTGCACAGGGCCTGTGGACCGCTCGCCGCAGCTCCGTGTTTGCCCCTGGGTCCAGGTCTGCGGGTGCCACCTTTCTTTTCCTCCTGGAGGGCAGGGGAGGGCGACTCCTCCTCTCCTGTTCTGGACTCTCAGCGTTTCTTGGAGGCGGGAGAGGGATTCCATGGGATTCCCGTCGCTCAGCTGCAGAGGGGCCGCCTCAGCCCTGGGGCTGCAGAAAGCCTGTGTCTCCAACTTCTCAGATCCTCCCTTCAGTCCCTCCTCCTACTCCTCCTCCTCCTCTTCCTCCTCCTCCTCCTCCTCCTCCTCTTTTCCTTTCTCCTCCTGCCATTGTCTTCACCTGAAGAGTCAGTCACACATGA
>JAAGEH010000452.1:1332835-1362835 GCA_011751065.1 Lasiurus cinereus | reverse complement strand
GGATGGGAGGGGGGGCACAGTGGCAGGTGCGGGATGGGGGGCAGGTGGCAGGTGCGGCCAGCCTCCCTCGTTAGAAGAGGACATTATCTTGCCCTGGGAGGCGAGGTGGTTTACTGGGCACCACCGTTTCCTTGGTCCATCTGTTCTGGTTGCCATGACGTTATCATCCCTTGTACCAGGTACCTGGCGGAGGGGCGGGGCTTCAGGACCATCCTGTGGTCCTGGCATCTGACCAGAGCCTCCCAGGCAGGAGGGCAGGCTGCCCGCGGAGGTCCCAGCTCCCACCCTGCGATCAGGACCCGGGCAGAGGCGTTAGGGCTTGCCAGTGGGCATCTGCGGCCTCAGCTACCTTTCGTCCTGCCCCGCCTCTCGGGGCGTCTCCTGTTAGTCCCCCAGGGGGTGGGGTTTACGGGAAGCTCCGAGCCCTGCATTGCAGCTGTTCTCTCCTCTATCCGGATTCTGACTCCATCCTCCTCCTCTGTAAGAGTCGCTCCCCCGCCGGGGTTGAAGCACCGTTTAGAAACACCCGTGACCTCATCTGGAGAGAGACGGGCGCCGGGGCAGTTGGAGTCACAAAGCCCCTGGGCCCTGCCTGGTGCTGGTGGAGGCCCGCCCAGAGCCGTACCATTCTGCAGGCCCCCTCTGCACGCAGTCTCAGGGCGATGCTGCAGGGGTGCATACGGCCACTCCCTCCAGCCTCGAGGCGGATGCCCACGGGGAGCCCGTGCCATGCAGGGGCCTGGGCAGATGGGAGGTCGGGGTTCAGCAGGGCTGAGGGGGCCTGCCCTGCAGAGATGGAGTAAACACCGAGCGAGCCTTTCCCACCTTGGTCTCAGCCTCACTCCCCTCCTTGGCACGCACCACAGATGGTTTATCACCAGGGTCCCCCTCACTCCCTCCCCCCGGGGTGCGTGTGTCCTGGGAGGCTGCTGGGGAGACTGGCTGGTGTTTTCTGCGGTATTTTCAGGGACCCTCTGGGCCCCTTGCTCTCGTGACTCCCAAACCCGTAGCGCTCGGCCGGGGGTGAGGGGGGAGGGAGGTTCTCACCAGTGCTGTTGGGAAGGGCGGGGATAAGTTCTGCGGGTTTTAGGTTCCGAGACTTGGAAATGTGTCCCCGAGTGACCTGGATGCCAGCGTCAGCTCAGACACAGCCTCTCACCACCTGATTGCAACCACGCCCCCCCTCTCTGCTCCTCTCTGAGGTCCTTTAGGGGTCATTGTCCTTGTGTGCTGGTGTCATTGTCTCCAGGGGGTGAGCCCATGGGATGGGCACCTGGTCCAGCCCGCTCCCTGGGTTATGTCAGTGCCCAGAGGAGGCCTGGCACAGAGGAGCCCCTGGCCAGACACTGACTGATGGACACACGGGGCGGGTTTGGTGCTGGGGGGTCTCTGCCACGTGAACCAGGTCCCGGGCTGAGGGTGTGGCCTGGTGAGGGTGTGGCCTGGTGCGGGTGCACGCAAACCCATTAAAGATGAGGAAGTCGGAGGCAAAGGAGAACCATGCCTTGCCCAGGTGGAGGCTGAGGAGGCTGAAGGTTCCAGAGTGGACACGATGCACAAGATGTCTGGGCGGCCCGGCCAGTGGGGCTCAGTGGTGGAGTGTTGACCTAGGAACCAGGAGGTCACGGTTGGATTCCCAGTCAAGGCACAAGCCCAGGTTGTGAGCTCCATCCCCAGTGGGGGGCGTGCAGGAGGCAGCCGATCCCTGATTCTCTCTCATCATTGATGTTTCTCTCTCTCTCTCTCCCTTCCTCTCTGAAATCAGTAAAAAGATATATTTTTTAAAAAGTTGGGGCTGACACTCCAGTTGGTGGTGGGAGGAAGGCCGCAGGATACTCCTCTGTGGACACTGGAGCTCGGATTACCGATGGGACCAGCAGGTGCTTGGGGCTGTGGTGGGACACCCAACAGGCACGAGGAGCTCTGTGTGGGTGCCATCGGAGGATGAGAGCGGCGCCCACCCCTTCTTGAACCTTCTCTCCACGTGGGCCCGCCCACCCCTCCCTGCCCAGGTCCCAGCAGCTCTGACTCAGCGGAAGCGAGGGTCTGCCTGGAAATAGTTTTGTTTGTTTGTTTGCTTTTTAAGTAAAATTGCATCTCTCGTTCCTCTGTGTTCCTGGAAGGACATTGGTACATACTCCTGCCATGGACACCTCTTGGCAGCTGTGCCTCCTTCACTTCCTCTACCTCCCGGGGAGGCAGGGAGTAAGTGTGCTTTCCCTCATTGGCATAAACGTGTACCCGCTCAGACCTACTTCCAAAGAGGACTTCCTCCACGCAGCTCCGTGGTTCGGCTCTTGTTCTGCCCACAACAGCTGCTGAGGGAACTGTGCTGAGACCTTCTGCTGTGGTAGTGGGGAAAGGGGTGCTGGGTTGTGGCAGGGAGAAGGGGAGGAGAGGGGGACCCTGTGCCTGAATCCCTGGACTGGGGGTCGGCTTTAGGCCCTGCCGATTCTGAGCGGAGGGCTCCTGGCAACTTGTTTCCTTCTCTGGGCTCCAGAGGGCGAGGAGGAGGAAGTGGGCGGTCAGTGCCACGGAAGTGCCACGCCAGCTGTGCTGCCACTTAAGTCATGGCTTGTCTTTGATCCCCCCAGGGATCTGAACGTCGGCCATGATGCTGAGAGCATCCAGGGTAAGAAACGTTCAAATGGGTGGCCTTCGAGTGTCCTCCTTCTCTCTGCCCTTCTGGTCTGGGGGGACGAGCCACTCCCAAACCCCCCATCTCTGTCAGAGGGCTGCTGTGTTTTAAAACATACATGTTTTTATGGATTCCAGAGAGGAAGGGAGAGGGAGAGAAAGAGAGAGAAACATCAATGAGGAGAGAGAATCGTGGATCGGCTGCCTCCTGCACGCCCCCTCCTGGGGATCCGGCCCACAACCCGGGCCTGCGCCCTTGACTGGGAATAGCATCGTGATCTCCTGGTTCCCAGGTCGACGCTCAACCACTGAGCCCCACCGGCCGGGCGGAGCTGCCGTCTCTTATCCCAGGGCACGGCTGCGGCCACAGGAGACTGTTGTTAAATGCCTCGGGGCTTAGGAGATACAGCCTCGCCTCTGCTGAGTGTCCCCCCAAGGGATTGCAGCTGCTCCCCGTTTCCTTGTTGCTTCCAACTCACCACCTTGCTTCCTGGTGCGAGGAAGCAATGGACAGGAAGCCACAGATGCGCCCGCCGTCCAGTAGAGGGCAGCAGAGGCGCGAGAATCGGGCTTCTCCAAGGCTCTGTCCTGGGAAGTGTTGACGTGGGACTTGGCAATTGAATAATTTTTGATACTGTCCTGACACATAAACACCTAGAGGCAGGTTTTCCAAGGTTATTTGCGCACTAAAAGGGGAATTAACGAAACGAACGCGCATGCCAAAAGTAATTTTCGATATTCTGCGAAGAGCCTGGCCCCGTGATGAGATTGCTGGTAGGGAATATCGGGCTATCGTTAACGGGGTGCATTAACGCTCCCTGGCCACCCGGCCCTGGGAATCAGTCAGGGGGAGAGGACTAGAAAAGCGGGCCCCGTGACTAATACCCGTTTCTGCTGGGGTTGGGGGCTGGCCAGGTCCTCCACCAGGAGAAATTTTGTTTTAAGGGATTTTTCTAGGTCTCCCGACCCTGCGTAGCTATTTTCTGATTTGTGGTTCTAACATGGTTAAAGCATCATATACAACCTACAACCTACATGTGTGTGTGTGTGTATGTGTGTGTGTGTGTGTGTGAGTGTGGCCATTTATTTGTAAGCGATTACTCCACCTTCAGCATGAAACGTCAGCAAATTAGCGGAGTTTATTCCATTGACATCCTCACACCTTGAGAAATAGCCCATTTGTATTATCACCGTTTGATATATTTCCCATTTACCGAGCTGCTTTGGCAAGCTGGCATTTTAATTTAATTATACTTTTTTGCTAATGGTCTTTATTTTTCAGTGTCTGGGTGTAACAGGCCCGTAGGTTTGATGCGCCCCCCGCCCCCACCCGCTTCCCCGTGCCAAGCTGTGGTGCAAATTTATAAACTGACAAAACGCGGCGTCACACCGGGGAGGCGCGAGGAGGGGTTTGTGCGGAGAACCCCCCTCGCAGAGGGTGGGCCCGACCTGCACCCAGTTAGCTCCCGGCCCTGGGTCCCTCCCGGGAACTGCGGCACCGAGGCGGGTGGGGCAGAAGGCGCAGGTCCGGGGGGACCGGGACTCTGCACAGGGTCTCCCTCATGCCCCTGGGAATCTAGCTGCAACAGCCCTGGATCGATGGATCGCAGCTTCCCGTGCCTTCCCGGCGGGGCGTGGGCCCGGACAGTCATTGATCGGGGAGTCGTGCAGCTCCCCGGGAAGACTGGGGGGGGGGAGCTAGCGGTATCAGCCGGGGTCTTTCCCCACACTTCATGGCTGCCTTGCGTGCATTGAACAGCAAAGAGGAGCTGACGCGTGGATGGACCCAGCGAGGCGAGGCAACGCCCCGTGTCGCATGTACACACCGTGAGCACTCCCCTCCTCCGTGTGAAGATGCCCGACCGTAAGGCCGCCCATGGATTGGCTGATGGCCTTTACAGGAAAGAAAAAGGTAGGGGGCGGGGAGGAGGAAGCAGCCGTGCCAGATTGCGCTGTGCATCGGAGCTCAGACCCCACGCGAGGAGTGGCAAACAAAGGCTGGTGTAGACCTGGGACGTGCGGCAGTTCTGTGACGCTGACAGCTGTTTGTCAGGCAGAGCCAGCTTTCAATCGGGGTCCCAGAGCGCACCGCGGCAGTCTGAGCCCTGCCTGGGCGGGCGGCCTGGTCCTCGCTCACAGGATGGGGGACAGACCCCTGCTGTGGGCAGCGCTGGGGACCGGGACATGCAGGGCAGCGGCCTTGCTGTTAGTGCTGCGTCTCTCTGGGCAGGTGCTCTGTCCGCTCAGATCTCTGTTCGGCTCGGTTTCACTTCCACACAGGAGTCCGCCCCCACCTGTCCACATCCCCCCTCACAGCCCACCCCCAGGTGTGGGCCAGCTGCCCCATGGACAAGAGCCTGTTTATTCCGTCCGTTTCGCAAAGCCCAGGACCATTGATCTGTCTGCCGGTCCGCGCCTGCTGACGATGCCGAGGGTTTTCCCTTAAAACGGAGCTAGTGGCGGGGGCGGGGTAGGGGGGAGGAGGGCTGGGGAAGGCACGCATGTGACCGAATCAGGCAACACACTGGTGGCCCCAGACCCCATCCATGACAGATCTCGGGGGGAGTGGGAGTGACCCCACCCGGGAAAGACTGGGCGGATGCAGCGGCTGCAGCCTGCACAATCGGAAGGACACAGTGAAGAACAGGGTGTGTTAATGACCTTGGCCGGGGAGCTTCTACAACCCCACGTGCATGTGGATGGGCACAGGGACTGGTAGCTGCGGTGAGTGTTCATGCAGAGAGACAAGGGGAGGAGGCTGGGCCCGAGATGCCCCTCCAGTTGACCTTTGCCCTCCCTTGTTTTCCCCATGAGGGTAGGGTACACAGTCAGGGGAGTTAGGGGAGAGGGGTCACATGGACCCCCTGAGGTCTCAGAAGGACGCTGAGGCTCTGGCCACGCCCTGGTGTGGAGAACTGAGTGTGGGCACCGCCGGGAGGCCGGGAGACCAGTTAGCCGGAGACGGAAAGGGGGAGAGCAGGACAGGGGGTCGGGAGGAAAGATGCCGTCCGATTCTGATAGATGTTTGAAGCATGGGGATTCATGGGGGGGTGACAAACACACACCAAGAGGAGGGAGAGATGGCACTCCAGCAAATGGAAGAGCAGTGTTGTCATTTTGGATATGGGGACAATATTTATTTTAAAAGATGCAAAGTGGAAGCTTTGTGCAGGTGAAAGATGAAACCAGTATTGTTAGGGAGAGACAGGGCTGACGGACAGAGAGCAGACCAGTGTCTATAGAAAGATGTCGGGGAGCGAAGAGAGAAATGTCAGAACAGGCTCAAAACCCTCGATACGGACTCAGCGACCAGGGCTGGCTGCTCCACCCGGGGAGGCCCAGGCCTGCTGGCGCGGGGATGTGGCCGTCCAGTCTCCGGAGCCGTGAGAGCGTCACCTCTGCTGTCTGAGCTGCCCCGTGGGAAACTAGCGTGGCATTTCCTCCATGTTGGGTCACTCCACTGATGCCTTCCCATATCTGTCCACCGGTTGGTTGATAGGACCTTCAGCTATGCAAGCAACGGAGTCGGGGGGTGAAAGGTTGCCTACAGAGATAAACAGCCCGACTCTGTGGGGTGGTTTGGGAGTGTGGTTCTGTGCATCACCACGTGTGGGTGTGAGTCTTTCCCTGCTGATCCTGCCTGAGCTCACACATGACTTCAGTCTCGCTGGCTCACCCTTGGCAGGCAAGTCTCAGATGACCTCACTCCTAAGTCTGGTGGTTAGAACAGTCAGCATGACCTTGACCTCCCACCTTCAAGGATGTGAGCCTGGGCTTCTTTGCATGGCAGTTCCAGGGTTTCCAAGAGCTTTATGCACCTTCTTAATGACACCCCAGGAGTTGCATGGCAAGGCCCACGGAGCATGTACCATTTTAAGGCTTTGCCTGGGTCTCACAAAAAGACCCAGACATTGTGACCGGATGTTATCTATCTAGTCCTTTTCCCTTTGTCGATGTTTTCTAAAACTCACACTCACATGTAGGAAGAGAAAAAAAAAAGCCACACTCTCTACCTGACTGCATCCAATCAAGCCCTGAATTAAGTAATGCAGGTGGAAAGCGCAATCCAGTCCCCGGCTCCCCGAGGACAGTGGGAGGCATCCCCCATTATTAAGCACATCCCCATATTTCTCTCTGGAGAAGGGACAGGGACAGGCATTTCTACTTTAATTAGATTATTGTGGAATGAAAACCAGGCGACGTGTCTATAGTTTCCTTTGTTCGGGAAGGCCACACATTTCTGCCATCTCTTCATGTGTCTTGAGTGTCATCGTAGCCCCTTTTCACTGAAAACCCTAGAAGCACGCCATGCCACGCCCTGGCTGCCATGTGGTTCAAGAGCGCCAACAGGACATTATGTAAGCTCACATCTACCTGGGAATTTTCTTTAAAAAACAATCTTTATTGCTGAAAGTATTACAAGGTCCCACACTTCCCCCATTGGCCCCTTCTAGCCCGCCCCCACCCCTGCCCCAGGCCCTCACCACCCTGATGTCCATGGCTGATGCATCTATGCAGACAAGGTCTTTGGTTGACCTCTTCCCATCCCCTCCCCTCCCCTGCCTTCTCTCTGAGATGGCACAGTCTGTTCCGTGCGTCCGTGTCTCTGGGTCTGTCTTGTTCAGGGGTTGAGTCATGAGGTCCCACGTGTGTGTCGTATTTTCCATGAGGCTGCCAGCTTGGCCAGTCCGTGTGGTGGCGCGGATGCCAGCTTCAGAGCCCAGGCTGCTTTCTGTTCCACGTGAGAGCTGTGACATGTCCATCCATGCCCATCTGTTGGTCGCCCACACATGCACACGTACAGGGGAAGGGCACACACAAAGTCCGCAGGAGCGTTTCTTGGGGACTCCTGACATCTTCCCCAATAGTCAGCTTCTCCCCAAACCATCTTGCACGAGAGAGAGACATAGGTTAAGTACTAAGTACGTTTCAGTATCAGTTATCAGCCAAGTGAGAAGGGTGATTCAAAAACAGACCTCTCAACGAGGGACTGTGAAATCCAAATCCAAGTCCTAGCGCTGGCCCGGCCACCTTCTCCCCGGTGAGGCGGGGTGGCGGGAAAGTGAGGGAGACAGAGATGCATCTCTTCGGTGGCTGGATAGTTGCTTCCCAAGGGCCTGTGCTCCAAGGTCTGTTTTGAGCCAACTTGTCTTTCTTTACGTTCCTCGTGGAGCTGAAGGCATCTGTTTCCTCACGGGCAGGCAAAGGGTGAAACAAACACAGCAAACACTGCACTTCGCCTCAAAGCCTTTATTAAGTTCGTCTTGAAAGTTACACTGGGCCCGGCTGGTGCAGCTCAGTGGTTGAGCATCAGCTTATGAACCAGGAAGTTAGGGTTTGATTCCCGGTCAGGCCACATGCCCGGGGTTGTGGGCTTGATCCCCAGTGTGGGGCGTGTAGGAGGCAGCCAATCAATGGTTCTCTCTCATCACTGATGTTTGTATCTCTCTTTTCCTCTCCCTTCCTCTCTGACATCAATAAGGATAGAGTATAATAAAATAAAATGGCACCGGCATCTTTATCAGTAAGGGTTTGAGATCATCTACATGCAGTGGCCACAGCACAGAGATGTAAGGGCCAGTCCACGCCCAGCCACATGCCAGTGATGCGACAGGCAAGTCCCTGGGCCCCCACGGGTGCTTGTCTTGTGGAACGATGGACACATCTCCTGTTTTAAGGGACTGTTATGTGTGGATTTGTTGTAATTGTATGTAAAGTGACACCAGCTAGGCATAGGGCAAAAAAATGAGAGAAGAAAACGACTTCTTAGTAATTGCATTTCTCAGTACATTTTTTATTACTAGAGGCCCAGTGCATGGAATTTGTGCCTCCCTTCCCTCCCCTACCCCCCCCCTCCGCCACGGCCACCTGCCACTGGCCCCGCCTCCTGGTCAAACTCTAGGTCGAGGGGACAATATGCATATTAGGCCATTGTTATATAGCATGCCTTTTATATAATTAGGTCAGACATTGCTCTTCCTATGTCAGGGATAATAAACCCAGAGCGGAGAATGACCCGGCCACACTGCCAGCTGCAGAAAGTCCCGGGGCCCTGACCTCACACCTGGCTCTGGCCACCAGCTTCGTGCTGCTTTGTGCGGACGGGTAGCTAACGGGGCTGAGCTGGTCAAGCTTCTGTGGCTCCCACCCAGCACTGCATTTGTGTGTCTGCTTTTTAGCTTCATAACGGAAATGGCCAAGATCAGGTTTAATAAAGCACCCCTTCTTCCCGTGACTATTGATACTGCCTCTGAGATTCAAAACCGGCTCCAGGACACCGGCCCCTGCCCTATCGCCAGGCTGTCATCGTCCACCTCAGACCACCCCCAACAGACCACCTACAACATTTTCACCTGCCTCACCCCTGGGGCCTGATGCCGGCAGGGCTTCCCCGCTGGAGGCATCAACAAGGGGAATTCTGGGCCACCCTGCACCCCCGCTCGGCCAGAGTCCGCTGCCCACATGCTCCTAGTGATGGGGAGCCGGGCGTCTATATGAACTAAAGACATTCCCAACTGGGGTCATGGATGACATCAAGCGATGACTGCATTCCTTAGGGTGAGGATAGCTGCTGTCACCCCGCCACCCCAATATCATCAGGACCGTTTTAGGGAACATTTATGTGTCCCTCACAGACGCCCCAAACACTACCCTGCACCGCACTTTAGGGATTCTGTCTCCTTCGGTCTGGCCACTCCATCATGGTTAACACGTGGTTTTCAAAGTCACCCTGAGTGTGGACTTCCAGCTGCAGAGTGGGGGAGAGGCTGGTATTGGGGGTGAGGCGGGGTGCTGAGAGGGTGAATGCGTGTCCTGGAAGTGGCACCGAACCACAGGCGAGCCCGGTGGTGCAGCCGCATGCCGAGGAGGAAGGTGGGGGAGGAGAGAGAAGGGGAGGAGGGGGAGGAGGGGAAGAAGATTATGATGATGATGATGGGTTTGGTGGAAAACTAACCAGCACCCATGGCAACCACCCAAACCACTCCTCACCTTCCCTTGCCTCCTCCTTGGGGGTTGCATTGCAGATCTGGGGGGCAAGCCGGCCTACCTATTCCACGATGGTGACTTAGGGTCCAATCTATCTTTAAAAAATATACATTTCTTTAAATTGATTTCAAAAAGGGAGAAAAAGGGAGAGAGAGACAAACATCAAGGATGAGAGAGAATCATGGGCCCACTGCCTCCTGCATGTGTCCCCTCCTGGGGATGGAGCCTGCAACGTAGGCCTGTGCCCCGACCAGGAACCAAACCGTGACCTCCTGGTTCACAGGTCGACGCCCAACACCGAGCCACGCCGGCTGAGCCATGCTGGTGTTTCCTTGGTACCGAGCCGATGGGATGTGGCTCTGGATAAGTCACCAGGCCTGTGCCTCTTCTCCATCTGACAAGGAGACTGGCAAGGCCCCGGATGCAGATATTAATTTCTCTCTTAGGCTTGGGGGAAGAAGAATAAACAGTATTTACAGTTCGTAACCTTCAAAACCGCAAACAGCATCTCATGAAGTTATAAATAGGATGTAAAAGCAGCAGCTATTTGTTTAGCTAAGGTTCCTCGCTGATCTCATCGCCGGAAAGGGGCGCGCAGAGTGGCTGTAAACGCAGACATGGAGCTGGAATCTGGCTCTGCCACAGAGTGGATCTCTGACTTGGGGCCAATTCCTTGGCCGCCTGAGCCTCAGTTTCTTCCTCTGTGAGAAGGAGTGGGTCCGCGGGCGGCTCCTGGGGCTGCAGAGACACTGAATGAGACGCAGACAGACCGCTCTCCGTGCAGGGTCTGACTTATAGAGAGGATTCAGCAGAGGGAAGATGATGCTGGTGACAGTGACCGTGTTAGCACAGCACTTTGTTTAGTTCAGGAAGCTCTTACCTGCCAAAGTCAACCTAGCCTTTCTTAAAAAATATATATATTTACTGATTTGGGGGAGGAAGGGAGAGAGAGAGAGAGAAAGAGAGAGAGAGAGAGAGAGAGGGAAAGAAAGAAAGAAACATCAGTGATGAGAAGAAATCACTGATGAACTTCCTCCTGCAAGCCCCACACTGGGATCAGGCACGTGCTCTGGACCGGAACCAAACCCAGGGCCCTTCAGTCCTCAGGCTGACACTCTATCCACTGCGCCAAACCAGCGAGGGCTAGTCTTTCTTTTTGTAAAAAAATGTTTTATTGTGGTAAGAACACAACGCAAGAGCTACCATCCTCACTCATTGTTGAGCACAGTGGTCGGCAAACTTCGTTGCCTCTCTGTTGACTAATGAGTTTGCCGACAACTGCCTTAGGGAAAAATACTTAAAAACAGTTTAATGATGTACTAATGTCTTTAACCTGAAGTCAAAACTTCTGGGTAAGGGTAATGCCTTAGCCCAGTGGTCGGCAAACTCCTCAGTCAGCAGAACCAAATATCAACAGGACAACGATTGACATTTCTTTGGAGAGCCACATTTTTTAAACTTAAACGTCTTCTAACGCCATTTCTTCAACATTGACTCACCCAGGCCCTGGTATTTTGTGGAAGAGTCACACTCAAGGGGCCAAAGAGCCGCATGTGGCTCGCGAGCCGCGGTTTGCCGATGGCGGCCTTAGCGTATGGGCCTGTTGATTACAGGCAGATCTCCGAAGCTGCTCAGCCTGAGTGAAACCTCACGCCTTGATTAGCAGCTCCCCCATCTCTGCCTCCCCCTGCCCCGCCCATCATCTCACTCTTCGGTTCTATGGATTTGACTATGTTAGATGCCTCATATAGCTGGAATTATGCAATGGTTGTGTTTCTGTGGCACAACATCCTTAAGATTCATGGATGCTGTTACTAACAGCAGAATTCCCTTATTTTAAGAGTCTGCATAGTATTCCATTGCATATATATATATTCTCTTCTTTATTCATCCATCTGTTGATGGACATTTAGATTGTGTGCACAGATAGGGTACTGTGCACAGTGTTGCAATGAATCTGGGGGTGCTATCTCTGAAATTCTGACTTCCGTTTCTTTGGATACATACCCAGACGTGGGTTTGCAACGTAAAAGCTTCTGCACAGTAAAGGAAACAGAAAGGGAGAAAATATCTGCGAGCCATCTATTTGATAAGAGGTTAATCCTCAAAATGGCAAAAAACTAATACCTCGCTTTAAAAATGGACCGAGGATTTGAAAAAAAAAATTCCCCAAAGAAGACATATAAATGGCCAACAAATACATGGAAAAACCCCCACATCACTAATACTCGGGGGAATGTGAAGCCATACCGCAGGCAAGTGCCGCCTCACCCGTGTCAGGCTGGCTGATCACAAAACCAAAAAACCAAGTGTTGGCAAATGTGGCGAAATCGGCATCCTTGCGTCCTGTTAGTGGGGAGGCAAAATGATGCCTCCGCTGTGGAAAACAGTATGGAGGTTCCTCCAAAAAAATTAAAACTAGAACAACCACAGGATCCAGCAATTCCACGACTGGGTGTCTATCCCCGAGAATTGTTAGGAAAGATGTCCCTTTCACCAGCGTGGCGTGTCCCGAGGAGGCCTCTAGATGGCGCTGAAGCCGAGAACCAGCTGGGCCCCTCTGAGAGGCTGGGATGCAGCTGCTTCTGGTTTCCAGGCCGGCACCTCCCGGCCCAGAAGGAAGCGGTGTGGCCGCAGTCACCCCGTCATTCCTGTGTCTTTGGGCGGGAACTACTGGCCATTCTTTGGTGTTTCCCCAAACAATGTCACCCTCCAGTGGAATTCAAATCTAGAGAGGCTGCACATGTTAAGTACACATGGTATTACTGAATGTCCATTAAATGCCCGGTGCATGCAATCATCCCCCCCCCCCCCCTCTCTCTCTCCCCTCTCTCATAGGCCAAGAGTGCCTCCTTCTGTTCCTCTTCTCATCAGCATGGTCATTGGGTGGCAAACTCCCCAAATCCATGTATTTGCTTAGTACGGGGTAAAAATTTGAAGTTAACCAAGTTCTGGGTCTGTTGAATGTACCCAGAAGGCTGTTGCATGCAGAGATCTCGAGTCTGGGCACTGGGCTCACCTCAGTTTGGGTTTAAAACAGCTCAGCCAGGAGATGTGTGCTCCCCAACATGCTGTTCCACCATCTGTAAAATAGGGGTGATGATCCTCACTTATTAGAGGGAGAGAATGCAAAGTGTCTAGCTCATGTGGGCCTTCAACCCATGCCACTTCCCTTCCCCTTGTTCTAACAAATCTTTATGTAACACTAGTCCCCCCTGCATTGCAGTTTTCATAATGTCTCTCCCCACACCCTGGCTGTGTGTGTGTGTGGGGGGCATATCCACAGGACACTTGGCCTTCCATGGAAACCAGCCTCTCCCCCCTTGCTCTCCAGACCCCGCCTTCTCTCCTGGAGAGAGGAGTTGGCTGCATGAACGAAGCGCAGCCAGGTGAGCGGGCCAGCTCGACTGCCCAGGCAGTTGGCCTGTGTGGCGAGGCTGGGGGGGCCCTCCCCGGCCGGCTGAGTCATCGAGGACAAGCCAGGCCGCATCTCGGCTCCCCTCCTCATCCACCATGTCAGCGGGAGGACCACCTTGTCTCCGTTCCTGCTTCTTGCCCTTTGTCTCTGTTCCCACCGGTGGAAGGTGGCTGAGGGGCAGCTGGAGAGGCCACGAGGCACTGTGTTTCCTGAGGCGGGAGAGAGTCATCCTATTGAAGTGGTGGCTCTTTTCTCAACTAGTTCCAAGGCCCGCAGAGAGAGCCCCTGACTAGCCACGTCCGTGCTGAGGGCCGGGACGGGGCTAGGACACACAGGTGCCTTGGGGAAGGGTGTTACTGGGCCCCTCTTTAAACGCATCCTCGACGCAAGTGTGTGTGCAGTGTGTGGGAAGATGGGCTTATCGAAGAAGGAAAATGAATTACACGTGTAAAAGGCAGGCTGGTAGGCGGAAGCAGGTTTACAGGGTACAGTTGTTCGGATGGAAAATGATCCAGTAATTTACCTGTATTTTTGCACACTCAGCCTGCTTTGCCCACCCCGTATACCTCTGCCTGTGGGTGTAGTTAAGGAACTATGAAGGCCCTAAAAATGCTGGCTCTCTAAATTATTTGTGTATGGCCTGGCCGATGTGGCTCCATGGTTGAGTGTGGACCCATGAACCAGGAGGTCAGGGTTCGATTCCCGGTCAGGGCACAGGCCCAGGTTGTGGGCTCGAACCCAGGGCAGGGGCATGCAGGAGGCAGCCGATCCATGGTTCCCTCTTATCATTGGTGTTTCTCTCCCCCTTACTCCCTCTGAAAATCAACGGAAATATGTCATAAAATAAAATATTTGTTTAGCAACAATACAGAGAAAATAACCAAGAAAAAAGACACAAAAACGACTTACAATGTCACCAGCCCATAAACTCGGAGCATCTGCAAACTAAAAGGACGTGCATGTAGTTAGGACATGCGTGTCGTTAGGACATGCATCCAGGTCCGAAAGGGACTGGTTGGGAAGGGAAACCCCTTCCCCGGGCCTGCTCTCCCCGCGAGCACTTCCTGTGGCTCCTCCAGAAGCACCCTGCATGTGTGTGTGTATTAGCCCACACGCATGTGCGTGCACACACACGTGAACGTTTCACTTCCCCGGACTGTCATCCTGTAGCCCCCCATTTTCACTTCTCGCGTTTCTGTTACTCCAAGGTGTCTGAGGTCCGTCTCTCCCCGGCCCCACATAAAGGCGATTTCTGTGGCTCTACTCGCTACGTTTTGTTCAAGCTGTGTCTAAGGTTGTCGGTGTGTGTGTGCGTGTGTGTGTGTGTGTGTGTGTGTGCGTGTTTTAAGTCCGGCCTGTACGGCGGGGAACATGTTTAATATCCCTGTCCTCTCCTAAGTTCTCGTTAGCAATTTTCTAAATCAGATATCTTCTTGGGAGGCATATTAAAAGGGTTTAAAATTTGGATAATAAAATAAATTGCTCATTTCCTGTAAACAGCATTCCGGCCCGCATTATTCAGTCTCCGAATTATCCTGATTGCACTGCTGACTGCAGGCGGCTGGGCTCTCTGTTCCCGGGCTCGGTGACATGGTCCTTGTATCTTTTATTTTATTTATTTTTTTCATGCTGAGGCGGGAGGAGGAGAAGCCGGTGGAACCTTCGGAGAGGGATTTGGGTCGGTGTGTTTTCCTCTCCGGGGATGGCCCTGTCTCCTGCGGTCGGACCCGGTCTGCTTTGCCAGCTCGGGAGGGGGTCCTCGGCGGAGCCCTGGATTAGCTGGAGCCGGCGCGGCCTCGGTAGGGACGTGTTTTTCCGCTCGTGGTCGAGCTGACCTTCACCAGAGCCCCCTGACGCAGGGGGACGGAAGCCTCTTCCCTGACTCGGTAGGGCGAGGGCGAGGAGGATTTGGAAGTTCTCGGCAGCATCGGGATGGCTGTGGGAGTGAGCGCAGAATAGAACGAAAGAGGGGGCTTAGCATGTCCTCCACGTGGGGAGCCGCACACAGACCTTGTCAGGTGCCAGTGAGAAGCTGGTTCTCCCAGCATCCCCTCCGACCACCTGGGGCTAACCCAGAGAGGTGCCTCCCCCGAGCGGACCGGGAAGAAAACAGTCCTTGGAATTAGAGGGACCCGTGAACCTGGAGGTCACAGTTCCATTCCCGGCCAAGGGCACAGGCCCGGGTTGTGGGTTTGATCCCCAGCAGGAGGTGTGCAGGAGGCAGCCGATCCGTGATTCTCTCTCCTCATGGATGTTTCTCATCATGGATGTTTCTCGCTCCCTCTCCCTCTCCCTTCCTCTCTGAAATCAATAAAATATATATATATTTTTTAAAAAAAGACAAACCAGTTCATGACACTGCCATCGCGGACTGAAGTGGGCACTCGGAGCGGGCGTGTGCGCCAGGGACGGGGGGCCTGTACAGGGCCGCCTAACAGGGGCCTCGGCGGTTTATGGGCCTCGTTTCGTTAATCCCTAAAATTAAGGAATTCCAGGTGTGCGGAGCCAAGTATGCAAATGACTTCCTTCCGCCCGCCTCGCTGCTGATTTCATAAAAGGTCCTCAAACCGAGAAATAAAACACGCGGAATGGGAGAGCTTTATGGCACAGCCGAGAATATTGTGCCTTTAAATAGTTCAGACAAGCAGGGCGCGCTGTAAATTTGCCGCAGAGACAAATTTGTGCAACGCTATAAAAAGCCCAAGTGAAGTGCGAGGAGCGGGCTGGGGGGAGGGGGAGGCTGGTTGGGGGGAGGCGGGAGCACTCCCAAGGCCTCGGTGGCCAAGGCCCTGTTGTCTCAGCTGAAGCGGCTATTGGAGGGGGTGCCCGTGGGGAGCCCCGAGTCCGGAGTGGGCTCATTCCACAGGAAACAGATGGAGAGAGGAGCTTGGAGACACTCTGGTACCACCGGGGCTGAAAGCATGGCACCTCCCGGAGCTGTAGGTGGCGGGCTGGCAGCCACAGCCCAGGGCCCAGCCAGCCAGCAGCTCCTGCTGTCCTCTGGCCCAACAGCTAGGTTTTCCCATTTTCAGGGAGTTGAGGAGATTTGGGGGAGAGAAGTATAATATTTCATGGCATATAACAGTGATATAAAAATGCGAACTCCGGTGCCCACAAGTAACGTTTTATTGGAGTGGCGTGTGTCGGATCTGTGGCCTGACATAGGTACCAAAGAGCCTTTCCAGAGAAAGTTTGAACACCCTATTCCAAAGTGAGCACCCCAGACCAGCAGTATTAAAATGTGTGTGTGTGTGTGTGTGTGTGTGTGTGTGTGTGTGTATTGTTATTGATTTCAGAGAGGAAGGGGGAGGGGGAGAGAGATAGAAACATCAGTGATGAGAGAGAATCGTGATCGGCTGCCTCCTGCACGCCCCACACTGGAGATCGGGTTGGCAACCCGGGCCTGTGCCCTGACCGGGAATGGAACCCTGACCTCCTGGTTCGTAGGTGGACATTCCACCACTGAGCCACACCAGCCGGACAAGCCCAGCAGTGTTAACAGCCCCTGAGAACTTGGGTGAAAGCAGATCTCCTGAGTCAGACCCACCGATTCAGAAGCCCGGGGGGTGAGGGTGGGCGGGAAATGGGGGTGGAAGGACCACCTGCCTCCCCCACCCCGGAACCGTGACGTGCCTCAGGTAGGAGAGCCACCTCTGCAGGGGGTGCCTCAGCGAGCGCCCAGGGCGGCACTGAGTGCTGAATGCCGATGAGAGGGGACGCGCTCGGGTCTTGCTGAACGGGGCGTCCTTGGCAGGGACAGTTCCAGCCACAGGGGTGCCTGGGCTGCCACCTGGCTGGCCCGCCCCTTCCCGAGCCACAGGTGCACGGTGGCTTCCATTCTGCAGATGGGCAGGTGGCAGGAAGTGACTTGGCCAGAGTCACAGGCTGGGAGAAACAGGCTTCGGGGTGAGTGTCTCCCCTCATCCGGGGAGCCCCTGGGAACAAACGCGCAGGGACGGACCTCCTCCCGGGCTCCGAGGACTGGCCGGGCATGCAGTGGCCCGTGGAGTGCCCGCCCTGCGAGGCTGCACCGCACCTGCCCGCGGAGCTGGCACCCCAAAGAGAACCGCCGTGCGGATGCGGGAAGGAGAGGCTGTGCGGGAGAAGGCCTGGCTGTTTGCAGCTTTCCTGCGCAGAGAGCACGGAGCGCTCGGCGGTGGAAACATCCAGATAACAGCTGCCCGGGGAGCGTTTCCCGTAAAGCAGTTACTCGGAGAGCAGGAGGCAGGCCTCGCGGTAAAAAAGGAGTCGCCGGCGCCTCTGGGTGCACGTTATTCAGCTGCACGTGTTGGCTTCACGCTTTTTAATATACGTCCCTGCACTTTAGACTGATTTTACGGGGGGAAAGAAGGATGTTGGGGAGCAGTGTGGGGCAGAGGTTTTTCAGTTCGGCCCCTGGCTGCTTTCAAGTGATGGAAGGTCCTGGCGGCCTTCGTCTTATTGTGGCGCTGCAGTCATGGCCTGCCAGGGACAGTCTGCGACAGAGAGGGCTGTGGCCTGTCACGCCATCCTGAGAATTCTAATCCAGCAGCTCCCCTGCGCTCCACGTGTTCCTGCAGCACATGGCGTGCGTGGGGAGGGCTGGCATGTAGGCCGACTTTCAAGGAGAGACATGGCCTGTGTTCCTGCAGAGACCCAAGGTGCCGAGCGCAGGTGACAGTCTGTGGTCTCTCTAGGCACGTTAACCAGATTTCCTGCTCTCCTCCCAGAGAGCGCTTTGCTCAGACAAGCCTCTGTGGCTCATGGGTGGGGCGTTTGCACAGCGAATGTGAGGCAAAGACCCTGGACAGAGGATCTTCTCCTGCCATGGCTTTTACTTTTTTATTTTTAAATTATTATAGACCTACAAGGCAGTGCAAAAATCATCCAGAAAATTCCCACCTACCATTCCACCAGCACGCACCACTGATGACATCCTATCCTATCTAATAAAACCCTAATATGCAAATTGACCAAATGGCAGAAAAATCGGTCACTATGATGTGCACTGACCACCAGGGGACAGATACTCAACACAGGACTGTCGATTGCCCCGCCCACCAGTCACCCCACAGATGGCCCTGATCGCCAGCCAGACCTAGGGACCCTACCCTGTATATTGGGAACAGTCTCTTAGAGTTAAAATTAAAACCTGGCCAGGCTGCTCTCACACTGACAAAACAGGATGAGGCAGCGATGACATGCATGGACTCTGGCTTGCACATTTTGTGGTCAGCTTGATTCTGACACTTATAACATGTGACAAAGCCAATTACTGAACTTCTCTCTGCTTCAGTTTTCCACCCAGAAGGTGGGGGAAATGGTACTACTGCCTCAGAAGGATCATGTTATGTACCACTTTTTATAATCTGGGCAAAAAATGTAGCTGCCTGTACAACAGCAAGATGCCTTACACCTGCATGAAAAAAATGGTCACTGGAGCATGCAGTGTCCCGGATTGCGAGAGGGATGTCCGACTGCCGGTTTAGGCCTGGCATCCCCTGAGGAGTCCCGGATTGTGAGAGGATGCAGGCTGGGCTAAGCATTCCCCCCCCCCCAAACTCCCGCACCCCTGCCCCATGCATGAATTTCATGCACCGGACCTCTAGTATAACTATAATAGGTTTCCAAAACCAGAACATGAATATTGTTACAAAATTAATAACTAGAATACTTGAGTGTCACCCATTTTTACATGCCTTCATGTGTGTGTGTGTGTGTGTGTGTTTCAGTAAAATGTTTTTGCATGTTCAGATTGCCAGCTGTTTTCTATCATTAAATAACAGCAACCATCATAATAATGTTGGTAGCTTTGGGACGATTGAAATGCTAACATACAAAGTAATTTGCATGCTGTTTCCCATCTTTACCATCTCTCTGTCATTTCGGTGGGCGTGATACCCTGAGTGCTTGAGGCTTCAGCCCCCTCTTTCTTCTTGAGGAGATGAAAGGGGGTCAGAAGGAAGGGTTGAGTCACCGTGGCAGGCAGTGTGAGTGTTCACCCGGGAAGCTCGCCCTCCTCCGTGTCTGGCACATGGAAGGTTGCACCGCCCCCCCTCCTCATGAGTGTAGGCGTGGCCGGGTGACTTGCTTTCACCAGTGATCTGGGGGCAGAGGCCTCACCAGCCTTCCTCCTCGCCCGCCACGGAGATCGTGGAGGTGCCATGTGGAGGTGCCAGAGACCAAAGCCACGTGGGATAGTGGACCTTCGCATGAAGGCGCTAACTCAGTCCAGCATAGTCAGCCAGGTTAACACAGCCCTCAGCGGACTGGCCTGGAGTGGAAGCTGAACTCTCTGCTGTGTGAAGCTCAGCTGTGGGCTCATGGTCTCCTAGCCCAGTGGTCGGCAAACTGCGGCTCTTGAGCCATATGTGGTTCTTTGGCCCCTTGAGTGTGGCTCTTCACAAAATACCACATGTGGCCGCGCACATGCAGTCTGATTGAAACTTCGTGGCCCATGCGCAGAAGTCGGTTTTGGCCTAGGTGAGTCTATTTTGAATAAGTGGCATTAGAACACTCAAGGTGCCAAAGAGCCTCATGTGGCTCGAGAGCCGTGGTTTGCCGACCACTCTCCTGGCCTAACCTTTCCTGGCTGGGGCATTGCCAGGCAGATGGGGTTTGGGGAGAAAAGGGGTTGGTGGCTCTCCTCCCTGTGGCCCGGTCTTCTAGAATCGTTCGTCTGCTCTTCCACAGCTGATGGGTGCAGTGGCCTAGCGGACTCTCCACCTCCCCTGGCCCCGCTGTAGAGGCCCCACCTCCTCCTCCTGAATCGGAACCTTTGGGGGTGAGTCCGGGAATCTGTGTGGAGAGCCCTCCTCGGGTGATTCTCAGGCGTAGTCGGGGGAGATTCACGGTCCTGAGCCCGTTCCTCTCCTGTCTGTGGCTTTTGGCTGTGATGGATCCTTGAAAGCCTGAACTTCCTGGGGCTTCGGATCTCTACCCTTCAGCGTGAAATCTGGGGATTTCTTTCAAAGCAAAGACAAAGCATGTTCTGCACTGGGTAAGGGTGGAGTTCCTAGAACCCTCCTGAGTGAGTGAAGGGAAATATGGCTTCCAGACCGAATGGGGCCCGGGCCTCACCCTGACACAGAATTAGCCTGTGGGTGTTCTGGGACCACCCCGCGCGCAGTCCAGGGGGCTCCTGGCTGCCTTTCCGCTCATGTTTTCCACACTCACTGATAAGTACTTACCTTTGTATTTTTTTAAAAATGTATTTTACTGATTTTTACAGAGAAGAAGGGAGAGGGATAGAGAGTTAGAAACATCGATGAGAAAGAGTCATTGACCAGCTGCCTCCTGCACGCCCCCTACCGGGGATACGCCCACCCCCAAGATACATGCCCTTGACCGGAATCGAACCTGGGACCCTTCAGTCTGCAGGCCGACGCTCTATCCACTGAGCCAAACCGGTCTCAGCCAACATTTGTATTTTTAAAAAATATATTTTTATTGATTTCTGAGAAAGGGAGAGAGGGATAGAAACATCAAACTGAATACATACTATTTCATTCTATTTTAAAACTTGGCTCATTTGCTGGACAAATACTTCCTGGGGCCTGGGCCCTGGGAATACAGCGGGCACCCTCACTGTACCCACTTCCCTGTTGTCAGGTGCCAGGTCAGGGCCACCTCCCACCCACCCCCCTAGATGCCATGGGAAAGGGGCTCACCCCCCTGTCCTTCGCGTGGACCTGCTTGTACATTGGCGTTTTCCAGATTCAATTGCTGCAGACAAATTGCAGCCCGATGCGGCGGTGGCCGCCGGGGGGAGGCCTGCTGAGCGGCTGGTCTCCGTCTCAATCGATGCCAAGGTGAGGGCAGTCTCCCTCCGGGGCCTGGCTGATTCATGGAGCCGCGTCCTGTCTGTGGCCGCCTTCCTGCTGCCGGCCCGCTCCGGGCTGCCGGCCGTTTATCTCTGACAGAACCTCCACCTGCAGGTTTCCCCAAACCCCAGGCAGCCGCGCGCCCCAGGCCTGTGGCGGGAGCAGGCTGGGCAGGTGGAGGAAGGGGGCACAGTCAGAAAGGGCCGGCACTGCAGTGGGCAGCGGGCACCCCATGGGCACACCATGCACAGCGGCGGAGATAGTACAGGTTGGCTTTTCAGACGGTCTGCTGCCGCTCCACCCCTCCCGTGGGCGCAGTCTCCCCGGCCTCAGTTTCCTCACCTGGAGGATGGAGCTCACACTGACTGCCACTTCCTCGGCCGGTGTTGGGAGGACACAGTGCGAGTGGGCACACATCCTGAGCCCCGGAACTGGCGATTGAGGCAACCCCTTTTCCTCCCCCTGCCCCCCTCCGCACGGGATGCTCCAGCTCAGCCCAGCCTGGCCGCTCTCCGATCGCCTGCCGCCGCCAAGTCCACGTCCGCTCTCCTGCCAGCGCCAGTTCCGTGCCATTTGTCTCGCAGGGCATTTGTTTTCCAATATTTTCCCTAAGTAGGACAGCGATATCAATGAAGTCTGCTGCTTTATTGGTTGCTAATTGCCGGAGCGTAATTGTGGCGACTGGAGTTGGTGCTCCTAGAATTCCCCGCAGCCAATCGCCGCGCCCGCAGCCAATCGCCGCGCCGGTGCCCTCATTACAACGCAGCGAGCGCTCCGTCACCGCCATCCCAGCCCCCGGGATGCTCAGACCGGGAGAACCCGGCCAGCACCTTCCCAAGCACGGGCCTCAGTGAGAGAGGTGCGGGTCTCGACAAGAAGCGGTTGTAAGAATACTTTTCTAAGTCGGCACGGACATACGAAACAAGCCTTTTTGTTGTTAGAGCCGTCGGACTATTTGTGAAAGTCGTTTCTGAGATCCGCCTCCGGGTCTCTGCACATTCCACGCAGTCTGCAGCTGGACAACATGACCGGTGTTTGCCCTAATAATTCGGAGGCCCGCAGGTCTGTGAGCCTTGAACTGCCCTCTGCTTCGCTCTAGCACTGCGGCCTTGTCTTGTGTTCAGTGTTTTCTGGATCTTGTAACCCGTCGATGGCCTCTCTGTATGTCAGGAACCCAAATGCTCCGCCCACTAAAGTCACTGAATGGAGTGAAGGCCTCGGGAGGGATGGACAGCCACGTAAAAGTCAATCAGCAGTCCATGCGTGGCGTTCTCTCATCATTGATGTTTTCGTCTCTCTCTCCCTCTCTGCAATCAATAATAATACAGTTGAAAACAATAACACAGACAGCCCAGCCCTGGTGTGGCTCAGTGGTTGGGCATCGTCCTATGAACCAGGAAGTTAAGATTTGATTCCCGGTCAGGGCACAGGCCCGGGTGCAGGATCCATCCCCAGTGGGGGGCGTGCAGGAGGCAGCCGGTCCATGATTCTCTCTCATCTGCTCCTTTCCTCTCTGAAATCAATAAATATACATATATATATGTATATTTACATATACATACATACATATATATATGTATATATATTTTAAATAATGTTCTGCCTCAGTGAATAGTGAAGAGGGAAGCAGGGAGGAAGGGGAGAGAAGGAAGGCCAGGACACCTCGGAGCCGTGCCTGGCGAAGGGCCGGTCTAAAACGTGGCGGCAGGCGGAGTCACTTGGTGACTTTCAATAAAAGACGGGTGGCTGGGCCTCACCCCCCGCTCTGTTTGCACCGTCTGGTCCGCAGCCGGGGCTTGTGGCGTGTGGCTAGGTCGGGACCCTCTGCCTTCCCAGAGCCGGTCCCCCTGTCACCGAGGGGGCGGGAGAGCCTTTTCATTACGCAGGTGAGCGGCACCTGAGGCCCCCGCGCGGTGGCTGCAGGTGCGGGGGCTCGGACAGGGCCAGGGTGCAGGCCGGGACGGACGGGCGGTGGTTGATGGAGAAGCCAGAGGGGTGCGGAGTGCAGGAAGCGGCTTTATTACTGTCCCGATGACAAAACCTTCTGTGCCGATCCCGTGCAGACAGCGCTCGCCTGCCAGAGGGGTCGGCGCGGCCCCTTCTGGGGAGTGTCCCCGCACTGCGGTGACAGGGCACACCGGCATGTCTGGGATTTCCTCCCCGATGACTTTCCCAGATTGTCCTGCGCTGGTGCCCTGGGCCGCCTGGAGGCCCAGCTGGCCGGGGCTGTGCGGCTCTTCCTGGGCCGGGCCTGGGATCGCAGGTCAGGGGGGCCAGACCGGGGCTCTGCACGGCATGGGGAAGGGGATTGGGGAATAGAGGAGAAAGATCTGCTGTGGAGCGGGGTGTCTGCAGCCCCTGGGAGTTATCTGAGCTGCGACATCAAGGGTAATCGCATTTCCTTTGATTCAGGGAAGGAAAGTGACATTTTAAGAAGTTGATTTCAGAGGGGCAGGGAGAGAGGGAGAGGGCCCGAAACATCCATGATGAGAGAGAATCATTGACTGGCTGCCTCCTGCACGCCCCCACTGGGGATCAAGCCCACAACCCGGCCGTGTGTGCTGACTGGGAATCGAGCCGTGACCTCCTGGGTCATAGGTTGACACTCAGCCAGAGTCATGCCGGACAGGCATGATTTTTCTTTTTTCTTTGGATAGAAATTGGTGAGTATGCCTCAGGTTCATTGCCAAACCTGGGACTGGAGTCCCATCTGCACCACTCCCCAACTGCGCACTCGGGGAAGATATGCAGACGGTCTGCCCGTTCTCTTGGCTACCACGAGATTCAGCAGCACATGGGAGAGCTATCCTTTGCAAAAAATAAAACAAAACAAAAATCCTAGAAATAATAACACAGAAATAGCCACTCATCACCCGTGGCCCAGCCACCCACTCGGCGTGACCTGGAAGCTCATGGTAAACGGGGCTGTTCGTGTTGCTTGTGTCCCAGATCTTTTCGTTCTTTGCCCCTCTAAGCCATACTCGTTCCTGGTGGGCGATATCACCCCGTTTTATAGAGGAGTAGCTGGAGGCTCGGGGCGGTTCAGATACAACGCTCAGGGTCAGAGCGCTATGAGCAGCGAAAGCAGGATTTAGACCTTGTTCTGCCAGAATGTGTGTGCTCAGGGACCCACTCCATTGCTTGTGTCCGGGTGCAGGCTTGCCCCCCTGCCTCTGAGTGCCTGGCCCCTTACAGAAGTAGCCATGAGACCCCAAAAATGTTTGCTGAGTAGGATGGATGGGTGAATGAGTGAATGAATGAATGAATGAATGAACGAACGAACAAACCAATGAATCCATTCCACCCTTCCAACCTCTATTTTTCATTTGCCAAGGGGAGGTCATGAGGACAAGAGAAACGACACGTGCAGCAAAGCTTTAAAGAGTATGGGAGCGTCCTATGTAGTCAGGCTGGCTAGTATTAATCAAAACACTCAGAGAATTATGGTAAAAGGATAACATTTCTCATTACAGCTCTTCAGAACTTTCTGTTCATCATTCATTCATTCACTGATTAACCACCCCCTCCCCGCCCCCCAAAAAGCAGCTGAAACTGATTTGGCTCAGTGGATAGAGTGTCGGCTTGTGGACAGAAAGGTCCCAGGTTCGATTCCGGTCGGGGGCATGTACCTTGGTTGCGGGCACATCCCCAGTTGTGGGCGTGCAGGAGGCAGCTGATCAATGTCTTTCTCTCATTGATGTTTCTAACTATCCCTCTCCCTTCTTCTCTGTAAAAAACCAGTAAAATATATTTAAAAAAAATAGCAGAGGTGACATCAGATATGAAGGCTCTAGAGAATTTTCCAGCTGAGGGAGAGATGAAGCAAGCAGAGATTCCATTCCGGAACATTCTTCCTGCTCCTGTCATTCAGTGCCCGTGGGGGCCGGAGAACCTGGCGTGGGAAAGGAATTCTGAGACCCCCGTGTGCAGCGCCTTGCGCTAGGGGTGGGGGCTCAGAGGAGGTCGGCCAGTTGGTCAGTCAGAGGGGGAGACGGGGCGGCGGGGCAGCCCCGAGGACCCGAGGTGCCGGCTGGCTCCCGCTCGCACCTCTCTCCCCGGCCTGGCGCCCCCGGCCTCACCTCTGCGAGCAAAGGGCGGCCCGGGAGCCGCACGCAGCGGCCGCCTGCCAGCCCAACAACCGCGTGATGGATGGCTCTCTGCTTCTGTCATTTATTTGCCTTGTCCTCTTCCTTCCCCCAGCGGCGCTGATAAGGGAGGTTTGGCTGGAGAATCATGTACCTCTTCTCTCTCTCTTTTTTCCCCCTCGCTGCTGAGATGCAGTGCTAGGGCTCTGGACACTTTTCAAGGGTAAACGGGTTTGCGTTCCTGAGCACCTGATGGGCCTCGGGAGAGCCTGCTGACTATTGGGGGGCTGTTCTCTGTCCTCTGGGTCCCAGGGAATCGGCTGTCTATTTGGGGGCGGGGCTTTTCCATTGGAGCTGAGTGGTATGGTTTTTTTTTTTTGCTCGTGACACGGAGCAAAATGGGGACATTGACCAGTTAGTTCCCAGTCGCCAATTCCTTTCCACACCGCTTCTCAGGCAGAGCCGAGGGGCTGGGCCCACAGGCGCAGTGGGACTCAGGGCAGCGGATCCAGGTCCCGTGTGTTCCGTGCCGGGAGGAGCCCGGGCCGAGACTTCGTTTCCCCGGTTCCGTTTCTGCACCTGCGGATCCGAAGGTGTCTGGCCCCTTACGGAACCTGATGCCCATGAGACCCCCCTAAATGTTTGCTGAGTGGGATGGATGGATGCATAGACGGATGGATGGGTGGGAGAATGAATGAATGAACGAACGAACAAACGAACCGATGAATCCATTAGTCTGGGCGGGGACTAGGGTGAGGCAAGGGAGGCGTCCAGGGTCGACCACATCAGGGGCACTGAGGAGTGAGCTGCAGGCACACGCGCCTCAAACCCCGCTCCCCTCACCGGGCGGGCCCCGTGAGAGCCCCTCTGTGACTAACGCGCTGATGAGGCCTCCACTCCAGGCCTGAGTCTCCGTGCGCATCCCCTGCACGGTGGCTGCCGTCATTCTTTTCGTTCTGATCGGATCAGGACACTGAGCCGGAGGTGTGACCCCGCCCCCCCCGCCCCCCACGACCACAGAGTTTCCAAGTGGTAGAGGCAGCGCTGGCACGGGCAGTCTGACTCGGAGGAGATGCCCACAGAGGTGCTCCGTGGGTGGGTGCTACTCGGGGTGAGTTCAGCACCGGTCCCCTCACCCCTGCAGGGCCACCGGGTCTGTGCTCAGGACCTCGCGTGGCGTCTGGGGTTGAGGGGTGAGGGGTCTCCGGGCCGAGGGGTCTGTTTGCGGAGCGGCCCTGCCCAGCGCGGCCGTATGAAGTTATCCGTCTCTGCCAAGTGCGGCTCGAGCTGCCGGGACGGAGCTGATGGATTGCTGCTTTTGGCCCGGGAACAGCTTCACCTCTGCCTCGAGGAGGGGGGTCGTTTTCCAGGCAAAGGTGGCCGACAGCCCCGTGCCCTGGTCAGGGCCGCGTGGGTGCCAAACGCCGTCTGCCGTCCGCCGCGGCGGCGGAGAGAAATTCCTCCCGATTCTGCTGTGGTTCCCCGTCTGGGTTCCAGGAATCAGGGCTGTTATTGTACAGTCTCATTTTAGACCGGGAGCTTTATTATTCGACAGGCCTGTCTTCCCACCCCTTCCCCCTTATCCCCCCCCCCCTTGTTGGGTGTGCGGGTTTAATCGCGTTTCCCCCACAAGGAGTGCAATGCCAGGGCGTGAATGTCCCCGTAATCAACGGCGATTAAGAAAGAGAGCTTTTGCTGCCTCTACCGCCTTCAGGCAAAACCCTCCATTTCCAAGGGGAAGGGCAGAGGCCGGTGAGGGGTGTTAGAGGCGCTCTGGTGGGGAGTGGGATCAGAGCGAGGCTGCGTTGTCGGTGGCTGTCCCCGGGGGGAGCCCAGGGCTGGGGGTGCTCGTCAGGTGCTGGGCCCGGGCAGAGGAGCCGGGTTCAGGGGCACCGACCTCCCCACTGATCCCTTCTCCCTCGCTGTCCATGCTGCAGCCGAGGCTGAAGTCATCCCGCATCAGAGGGACGCTGAGTGGACCCGCCGGTGTGCATGGGTGTGTGTGGGGTCTGGAGCTGATGAGTGTGGTCCTCTTCCTTCCTATGCTCCCCTGGACCGTTCTTCTACATACAGACCTGAGCCTTGCTCATTTCTCTTTGTCTTTGACATGGGGATGCGCGTGCAGCTGAAAGTGATTTCTAACCTGTGTGGTACATGCCAGATGAGTAACATTCAAATCAAATTAAAAATATCTTTCTTTTTAATTTTTAAAATATATTTTTATTGATTTCAGAGAGGGAGGAAAAGGGTGAGATAGAAACATCAATGATGAGCCAAGATCGGTATGGCTCAGTGGATAGAGTGTCACTCTTCGGAGGTCTCAGGTTCGATTCTGGTCAAGGGCATGTACCTTGGTTTCGGGCACATCCCCAGTGGGGAGTGTGCAAGAGGCAGCTGATCGATGTTTCTCTCTCATCGATGTTTCTAGCTCTCTGTCCCTCTCCCTTCTTCTCTGTAAAAAATCAGTAAAATATAAATATTAAAAAAATAACTTCTAAAAGAAACATCAATGATGAGACCCATTGGTCGGCTGCCTCCTGCACGCCCCACACTGGGGATCGAGCCCACAATCCAGGCATTCAACCACTGGCTGGACAAATAAAAAAAAACTAAAATGTTTTAAAGGTGTGTTGGTCTAGTGCAGTGGTCTGCAAACCGCGGCTCGAGAGCCACATGCGGCTCTTTGGCCCCTTGAGTGCGGCTCTGCCACAGAATGCCACGTGCGGGCGCGCACAGACAGTGCGATGGAAACTTCGTGGCCCGTGCGCAGAAGTGGGTTTTCGGCCCGGGCCAGTCTGTTTGGAAGAAGTGGTTCTAACGCCGAGCCATACTCAAGGGGCCAAAGAGCCGCGTGTGACTCGGAGCCGCGGTTTACCGACCCCTGGGCTGGGGTGTGGGCTAACAGACGCAAGCCGGCCCTCTCTCCTGTTAGCCCAGCCCCTCAGTCAGCCTCCTGGCCCCTGGGGCTCTCAGTGCCCGCATCCCGCAGCAAGCATGAGCCCCAGGACTGCCGTGCGCTTTCCCGAGGTCTTCCCCAGCCCTGCGGTGGGGCTGACCCTGCACCCCCAGTGCCCTGGCGGTGCTGATGAGGGGCGGAGGGGCGGATCTCACAGTGAGCAGCAAATATTCTTTGCTCTGATTCAATCTCTCTCCCCCTCTCCCCCCCTCTCTCTCCCTCTCTCCTCTACTCTCCCTCTCTCCCCCCCTCTCTCTCTCTTTCTGTCTCTCCCCCCCAACCCCCGCTGAGTCCCTCCCTGGCGCTGGAGTGTTCCCCCCGAAGGCCTGCCGTTTTTAGCGCGGAACGGCTGCTCACACTTCTGCCCCTTCCCGCCGCCCCAGGAACCGGTCCCCCAGCGGTAGACGAACGTGCCTGGTTCTCCCCTGCAAGGAGCGAGGGTGGAAAATTCCAGGCCTGCCCGCCGCGTGGGTGGCTGACCCTACTACCCAGGAGCAGTTTATCTTGAATCCGAGTCTGGTTTCACCCACTCGGTTCCCCGGCCCCTCCTCCCTGGCTCCCTTCTAGAATTTACATTAGGAAAGCAACAGCCGGGGTATCTCATTTCCCGAGCATGGGGGGCGGGGGGGAGAAAGCGGGGGGCTGATTCCTCTGTTTCCTCGTGCCGGCTCCCCAGGCGCTCCCCTGGTGGCACTCACTCCATCGCATGGATGGGGGGGGCGGTCGGGGGCCGTCCCTGGGACTGAGACCTGCTCAGAGGGACCTGCAGCCGAAACCGGTGTGCCTCAGTGGATAGAGCATCAGCCTGCGGACTGAAAGGTCCCCGGTTCGATTCCGGTCAAGGGCGTGTACCTTGGTTGCGGGCACATTCCCAGTAGGGGGCGTGCAGGAGGCTGCTGATCAATGTCTCTCTCTCATGGATGTTTCTAACTCTCTATTCCTCTCCCTTCCTCTCTGTAAAAAATCAATAAAATATATTAAAAAAAAAAAAAAGAAGGACGTGCAAAACCCAGGCTTTCCTCTCAGCCCCTCCCCTTCAAATCCGGGCCAGCCGTGGCATGGCTGCGTGCCTCAGTTTCCCCACCTGTGAGTGGGAGACCACAGTCACTGAGCGGGCGCTCGGAGCAAAGGCTGTGCAACAACGTGTTAGGATTGTTCTCCAGCACCCCCTGAGTGACAGGGGTGGAGGCCGGTGCCACTTTAACCAGGAAGCTGGGAGGGGGGACAGTGGACCTCAGCCTTGTTATCCTGTCCCAGTGGCAGCTGGTCCAGGAGACCAGCCGGTCCCTGCTTGTTCCTCGGAGCCCCGGCTCTGCTCTTCCTCAGAGGCTTCAGGCTGGGGTGGGGATGGCGGGGGGCAAGGGGTGGACATGTCCCCCTAACGCTAGCATGTGGCTTTGACATACAGAGTCAGTCCGGGTGGCTCTGACTTTGCTCTCATCAGCCAAGTCTGCCCGGAGTGCCCCGACCCCCTGCGGAGAAAGGGCTGAATCAGGAGCGATTAAGGAAATGACCACCGAATCCATTGACTTAAAAAAAAAAATAAAAAAGCCAGCCCCTGCCTCTGGGACTCATTGCTCAGCTACCTATTCATCGGTGATAAATTGCCTTAATAAACCCCATTGAGCCGGGACCGGGAGGAAGCGGGAGAGGCACGGATCCAGGGCATTCTTCTCGGGGAGATGAGACAGCGGGATGCGCAGCGGCCGGGAGCGGCACAAAGCGGTAATTGAAATGATGCCGGGCCCCGAGCCGGTCAAAGAAGGCAGAGCGCTCCTCTGCGGAGCAAAAAATAAAAAAAAAAGGGGGCCGCTCAGCGTGGTCCTACCTCAGAGGCACAGGGTGACACGAAGTGGGGGGGAGAGGAGGTCTGGGGTCTGGCTGGGAGTGGCCCCACCTAGCTAGGTGTCCGGGGCGGGTGCTGAGAGGCAGCGGGACTCGGTCATGGTGGCCCTGCACGATGGCTTCTGGGGGAGGCCACAGGCCTCGTGGGGTCCCAAGCTCTGAGCTGGAGTCTAGAGTCTCAACCTCGGTGGGTTGCTGGGGTCATAGGTCAAATCTGCGGCGGGACCGTATCCATCGTGAGGTTCAGCTTGTCGGTGGGAAGGAGTCCCA
>JAAGEH010000452.1:1306306-1332825 GCA_011751065.1 Lasiurus cinereus | reverse complement strand
TCCTCACAGGCTCTCTCTCCCCCCGTAAAAACCCCAGCCCCCAGGCCTCCAGCCTCTCCCCCACGCCCCGTCACCTGGTCTGGGCCTGCGGGGTCCTCAGGCCACACTTGAGGTCCCAGCCGCTGCCTGGCCCTCCCCCCCTGTTCCTGTCATAGCCTGGGACCAGCTCGACACCTACACTGCATTCTTGGCTCCTTGTCAGCTGAGCGCGCCAGCGGCGGAGGGATGGGGGGCTGGGAGGGGGTCTGTGTTTTTCTTGGGCTCCTCCGGCCCCCTGCATTTGCTGGCACACAGTAGGGGGCCGACTACTACGTGCCAGGTAAGAAATGGCAAAGACTGTCTTCGACGTGGGCGCGGGTGGGCCACAGAACACCTGTCTGATGTTGCCACGGACCCTTCCCCCCAGAGCACGGTGGCCTGCAGGGGTGGGGAGCTGCGATTCCCACATCCCTGGTCAGCATCCTCTTCTTTGTCCTCCGTGGAGAAGCAGGAGGACGGAAGCAAGAGTTCCCTTCCGCTGACCACCGCTGGCTCCTGGATGGCAGGCTGGGGTGGGGGCGGTAAGGGCTAGGAGAGAGCCAGCGAGGGGGGGCCGGGGGAAGGAAGTGGGGGGGGGGGGGCGGGGGAGACCCCCTCCCAACCCATAAATTAGCAGCCGCGGACCTTGTTAAGTGCGGCGCCACAAATTCAGATGAAATATAGTGCTTTTTCATAAGCTCCAGGAGCAGGTTTCGGAGCATATTGGCGTGGGCACACAGCGGGCCCTAACGATCCATTACCCCGCAGGCGGAGGCGCTGGCAGCGGCTCGTAAAGAAGAGGTGCTCGGGCCATCTGCCTGGATTTCCGCCGCGTCCCCCGGGACGCGCCCGCCGCCCCCTCCATCTGCCCTCCGTTATCAATTACCGCTGAGTTATGCTGCGGGCGGGCTGCCTGGCAGATAGGACGGGCGCCAGTGGCACCTGAAAAACATGGAAGAAACACCCATATGTTGGCAGCCAGCTGTGTATCGACGCGCCTCCACACACACAGCTCCCCGCCTCCCTTCCTCCCTCCCTCCCCCGCCGCCGCCGCCGCCTCCTTTCCTGAGGGTCCCGGAGACACCACGTCGGGCTCCTGCGAACTTGAGAAGAAATCGGGTGCCGGGGTGTCGCACCCCGGCAAGAAAGTCTCCCCCCGGCTCCCTTTCTTGTTTGTTTGTTACAGTGGAAATGCGCACGGAGCCAAAAAGAAAAGCATCGGGTCCAACAGCTTTTAAATTATGGAAAAAGAGAATAACGTTGTGCAAACATCTGGGGCGGCGGCGGCAGCCCGCGCTGTTTATAAAGCATGTCGGTCGGAGCGGCCGGGCCGCCACACGGCACGTTGCTGGCAGCCGAGGAGCCCGTGCAAACCTGTAACTTTTATGAAATGGGACGTGTTTACGCAAGCCGAGGGAGCGGGCAGGTAGACGGCCCAGGCCCGCGGCCGGCGCTTGCGTGAAGTCTCTGGCCGCGGCCGCTGGGAAGGCGGCTTTGAGAAGGCAACCCTTGGGCCCGGCCAGTGTGGTTCAGTGGTTGAGTGCCGACCTCTGACCCAGGAGGTCAGGGTTCGATTCCCGGTCAGGGCACATGCTGGGTTGTGGGATCCATCCCCGGTGTGGGACGTGCGGGAGGCAGCTGATCCATGATTGTCTCTCATCCTGGATGTTTCTTTCTCCTTCCCTCTCCCTTCCTCTCTGAAATCCAGAAAAGTGTTTTGTTTTTGCATTTTTTTAAAAATTTTTCCCCAAGGACCTTCCCTGGTTCCTGGTTCTGCTCATTCCCGGCCGGTGAGGTTGGGAGCCACCGGTTCGGTTGTGCGCGCTGTGAGCGCAGGGAAGGCTTCCCTCCCGCGGGACTGCCCTTCCTTCTCCTTCTCGCCGTGTCCTCTCCCCACAGCTGCTCGGCGGAGGGCCCCCATGCGGCGCTGGTTCTGTGGAAGGTTCTAGCTCAGCAGGTGTAGTGGTTTGGGTTCGGCTGGTAGCAGGGCGCACAGGAGCCTCGTGTGCCAATGCCCAGGAACCGCAGCCGGCCACGGGACCGAGGCCATGGACTCTCGGGAGGGGCTGCCCAAAGGCGTGCCTCCCGGGAGGTGGGCTCAGGGGCCATCACCCACGCAGTGACCGACCGCACCTCCGAGGGTTCCGGTGTGTGTGCCGCGTAGAAAGACAGCACGAGGCAAGCACAGGAAACGACCCGGGACAAAGCCTTAGCGCAGCGGTTCTCCACCTTCCTAAGGCCCAGACCCTTGCATACAGCTCCTCATGGGGTGGTGATCCCCAACCATGAAATGTTGCTACTGTGATGCATCGTGATGTAAATATCTGCATTTTCCGATGGTCTTAGGCGATCCCTGGGAAAGGGTCGTTCGACCCCCAAAGGGGTCGCGACCCACAGGTTGAGAACCGCTGCCTTAGCGTCACATCAGGGAAACCTCCCAGCGGCCCAGGACAGAGCTCAGCGCTCCAAGCGCTTCAGCTACAATGTCATGACAGGGAGCAGCCGCCCACTGGCGGGGAAGCCCAGGCACGCAGCGTCCACACAAGGCGCCGAGCAGTGGCCTTGGCCAAATGCCCATCTGAGCACACCGCCCCGCCCGGCTTCACCCCTTGCCTCGGCCTCTCGCTTCTCTCGCGATGGAAGCTGCTTCCGTGCCCGGCTTGAGGACCTCGTGGGGTCTCCCGCCAGGCGGTCCAGCCCCGTCTCCCATGCCTCCCCCTGCCCCCCTCCCTGTCCTCTGGGGTCACACTGGCCCTGTTCAGCGCTTCAGATCCCTGAGGCAGCCTCCCAGCCACGGCACACGCTGTTCCTTCCTTCTGGATGCCTTTCCTGCGCGGGAACCAAGTGAGCGCTCCTTCACACCGCACTCAGCGGCGTGCCTTCTTTGCTTTTTTTTTTTTTTAAAGAAATTACTTTTATTTTATTTTTTTAATATATTTTATTGATTTTTCACAGAGAGGAAAGGAGAGAGAGAGAGAGTCAGAAACATCAATGAGAGAGACATCGATCAGCTGCCTCCTGCACAACTCCCAATGGGGATGTGCTCATAACCAAATATGTGCCCTTGACCAGAATTGAACCCGGGACCTTCCAGTCCGCAGGCCGCCGCTCTATCCACTGAGTCAAACCGGTTTCGGCCAGCATGCCTTCTTTATGGAACCCACTCCCCACCCCTCCGCTTCGTCCCTGACAGCAGGCGCCATGGCTGCGATTTCACGCCGATCTGCCCGATACCTGACTCATGCCCTCTCCCTGGGGAGAGAGCGGGGTTCCCCGAGGCCTGGAATCGTGACCCTTTCTTCTGAGGGCTGCGTATGCCCAGCCTCTTCCCAGGGGCTGTGACCTCATGGGGACTTGTTCGGGTTTGTTGACTGAGTGACAGATGGAATGAATGAGTACTTCGGTACTGACGCTGATACATGCGACGTGTTATTGATGAATGAGATCAGTAACGGTTGTTAGAGGAAAGGTAACCCCGTCCAGGGCCTGCCCAGAAAGGCCGGGGCCACGGTGCTTCTGCCTGCCCGGTGCTTCCTGCTGGGTGTGGCTAGAGAGAGTCTTGGAGGCAGCCAGGCTGTGCTGGGGTGCGGGAGAGGGTGTGTCTGAGGGTGTGTCAAAAGGCAGCTAACCGACCTTTTGCATCACAGGTTTATGTATGAGTGTTCATGGGCATTGAGAGAGAGAGAGAGAGAGAGAGAGAGAGAGAGAGAGAGAGAGAGAGAGAGAGAGAGAGAGAGAATATGTAAATACATATCACCAAGACATTTTCCACTGTTCCTTCTTCCTCAACCACATCGGTGTGTTTTTCCCCCCCCCCCCCCCCCCCCCCCCCCAGCTTGTTGGTGTAAATGGAATCGAATTGGTTCGGATCATAAATAAGAGCGAGAGGAGTAACTGACATCGGTTTGGCGGACGAGCGCCGGCCCCCTCCTCCGTAATTTATCGTTTTCTTCTGCAGGAAGCCAAATGATATTTCTCTAATTAACACACACAGGCAACCAGCGTATAAATCACCATCACAGCCTTTTTAGTGATGCAATCACTTCACGATCAAGGGATATAAATTAAACATCATAAATGCTTCTCGAGCAGCTGAACATGATGGAAGAAGAGAGAGGGACTGTGTGCTCAGGGGACCGTGTGCTCAGGGGGCTGTGCACCCCGAGAGGGATCCTCAATCGGGGAGATGCTGCTTTCTGTTCCAGTGTCCCCTGGGGCTGTTTGCAGCCCACAGATGGGGGCAGAGGCATTCGAGTACTTTCTCTGGTCCGTGGCCCTGAAGGCTTGATAAGGGCCTGTGCTCACTTGTGAGCCCAGGATCCTTCGTGCTTATTCCCTGCTCGGCCTCTGGGAAGTCGCTTGCTTCCTCACGCTTCATGTCTTCCATCTGTAAATTGGGGACAGGCATAGTGCTTACCGCATAGCGTGATTATGAGCATCAGTGCATCCATACGTGCAAGGCACGAAGGACAGTGTCTCCTCTGTCCAGAGAAGTTGAGCGGGAGCTTTTCAAAAAATACACGTTTTGCTAAAACCGATTTGGCTCAGTGGATAGAGCCTTGGCCTCCGGACTGAAAGGTCCCAGGTTTGATTCTGGTCAAGGGCATGTATCTTGGTTGCGGGCACATTCCAGTAGGGGGCGTGCAGGAGGCGGCTGATCAATGTCTCTCTCTCATTATTGTTTCTAACTATCTTTCTCCCTTCCTCTCTGTGAAAAATCGATAAAAATATTTTAAAAAATACAGAGAGGAAGGGAGAGGGGCAGAGAGAGAGAAGCATCAATGAAGAGAGAGAATCATGGACCGGCTGCCTCCTACAGGCCCCACACTGAGGATGGAGCCCATAGCCCAGGCATGTGCCCTGACAGGGAGTCGAACCATGACCTCCTGGTCAACCACTGAACCATACCAGCTGGGCTCATGTGAATTCTTAATGGCAGTGATTATCACTGATTATTATCCCCAGCTTGAAAACCCGGGTGTGTGCCCTGACCGGGAATCGAACCGTGACCTCCTGGGCCGTAGGTTCACACTCAGCCTCTGAGCCGCGCCGGCCGGGCAGCCACTGGCGTCTTACGTGCCTCCGCAGCGTTGCCTTCTCCAGAAAGGCATCTCGTTGGACTCACACAAGGCGGAGCCTTTCAGGCCTCGGCGTTCACTCCATCATCTGGATTGAAACTTCTTCCCTATCTGTTCGCGGCTGGAGAGCTCATTGTTTTCAGCGCCGAAAACTATTTCACTGTCCGACCCTCCTCCGTGTACTTACCCGCTCCCTCCTGAAGGACACCGTGGTGGCCGGGTTCTGGCCCTGGCGACTAAGCCCCTGCAAACGTCCACGCGCCGGTGCTGGTGGGACAGGGAGCGCCCTTGCTGGCTCCCAGGCGACAAGGGCCTGTCACTTTGTCTTGCAAAGTGGCTGAGCCTTTGGCTAGTTCCCCGGGCTGTGGGGGGAGGGAGAGGGGGAGGGGAGTTTTTGAGGCCCCACATCCTGGCCAGCGTTGGGAGGTGGCCGAGTTTGGGATCTGAGTTGTCCTCATAGGAGTGTGGGCCGGCTCGTGGTGATAGTGGTATCACAGACAGCCCTCTGAGTCGGGGTGGAGCGGTGTGTGGAGGGGGAGACAAGCGGGCCACCCCAGAGATCTCCCCGCCCCCAGGGCCCAGCAGTATTCACATGGGAAACCCGTGCCATCCTGGGTGCGCAGGTGGAATGTTAGGCGGTGTGTGCACATGGGCGTGTGGGAGACGTGTGGACAGCTAAAGTAAAGGACGGCCGGAGAAACTGAGGCCGGGACACCAGTGGATCCCGCTCAGAGGCGGGCGCGGCTCGGTGGCTGCGTGACCCAGCAGCTGCGGATGGGAGGGGGAGCGCCAGGGTCTGTGGGCAGCGGCAGGAGCCGGGCCCGGGTGGCGAGCACGGGTTCCCAGGAGGCGGTGCTTTAAAGGTTGTTTTCTCTTTTCACTGCAGGACTTCTCAGGGCCTTTAATACGGCCAGGGGCCCTGTGCATGTCCAAGGGGTGGGGCGGGAGGCTAAGGTGGAAGTTCCTGAGCACCCCACGCCTGTCCTCTGCTCTCACAGCCAGTTTGCTCCCAGACCGTCCTGGCACGGCCTTGGGGGCTGGCATTGGTGTAGTGACCCAAATGTGTGGGTGTGGCTCCCTGTGGCTCCTGTAAAGTCCCCGGAAATGCATCCTGTCCTGATGACCTTGTTCTCCTTAAAGTCAGCCACCACCTGAGACCAGCTCCCCATTTCGCCGCCCCCTCCCCCACCTGGTTTAGCTGAAGTCCATGGGCGATCTCTTACAATGTTCTCCGGGAGGCCCGAGCTAACACAGCTGCCCCGATCCGGCTCTGACAGCCTCGTCTGTTGTGCCCCCTGCTGTTCTGAGTTCCGGATCCCTTCCTGTGTCAGCAATCTCGCTGTTCAGGCCCTATCGATCGGGAGACGCAGGCACTTACTTCTCTTTTCAAGGTATGAAAGCAGACACGGTCGGGGCACTTAACTCGATGGAGAGAGGACGCTGGCTTCCAGCTGCCCCCCCTCCCCGCCCCCCGGCCCCCCATGTCTAATTAACATGGAGTCTACCTTCTTTGATGAGTTCATAAGTGTTTCACAGACAGGCGGGACGCAGCCATGTTGCAAGATGCTGTTGAAAGATCTTCGACATCTGAGAAAGCCACAGAATCCAATAATCCTCCTTTCAGAACTCCGGGGTACCCGCCGAGATCAATCTCATATCCAAACATCACACGACGAGAGTGCCTGGCTTTATAGACTGTCTCTATCGACCCCCCCTCACGCCGGCGCGAGACAGGTTTGTGTTTGGAAATGGAGTGTCCACCAGACAGAACGGAGGAAAGGTGGTCCAATGCCGGGGAGCGTTCCCCTGGATGGAAGCTGCGCCCCCAAACTGCCCCATGATTAACAAAAGCTGCGCTTTCAGGATGGCGCTATTAACAGAAGTCCGCTCAGCGCCCATTTGTCTTGTGCATAGTTTCCTGACGGCTTAAAAGTGGGGCGTACGCCGAGGAGCCATGGCGTTCTTATGTGGGCGCAGGCAGGCTGTGTGCACGCACCTGCCACCTACCTGGCCCGGGTGCTGCGGGTGGGTCAGGGGTGCTGCAGGGTGTTCTTCTTGGGGGCGTCTGGCAGGTGCCCTCCATTTTTTAGGGGGCAGGCTTCAGGCCCCGGGGGAAGGAGCGTTGGCTTCAGGGGTGTGGGAGCCTCGGTTTCTGGAGGCGGAAGGAGACAGCGGATCCTGGGAGCAGGGCCCCTTCCTACCTGAGCAATAACACCCCAAGAGAGGCTGGGGGCGGGCAGGTTTCACTGGCACTGTTTTCAGTATCATTACCATCCCTCACATTTCCAAACATGTGCTGTTGGGAACACGAGATCCATGTGTGTGAGAAGCCAGCACTCCCGTCCTGTGTAAGCATGGAGAGGCTGGTGGACCGACATCGTACAAGTCGTGTGTCATGCTCACTGCGGGACTTTCCAGAGCCTGTCATAGGGTGCGGGGCCTGGGAGTGTCCGAGGGGTTGGGGAGAGACGCCAGTGTGAACCCTTCGAGTAGCATGTGACCAAGAGAGTCTCGTCAGCACGCCACTCTCCTGGGGAAGCACGCTCCGGAGCATGCTGCTCGGGTGCACACCCCATTTCAGGAGCACCTTGCAGGGTAGCCTGAGGAGAAATCCGAGAGACAGGGCTAGGTTTGCCTTCAGATGCTCCCCTAAGACTGTCACTCCAAGGCAGCATTGAGTCCTTGGGCCGGATCTGGGCTGTCACAGAGACAACCAGTAGCTAAGGATTCCGTTCTTCTCCGCTTCCCTTCCCCGGTGCTTGTTCTGTGCCTCTGCACTGGAGCAGCCTCTGCACCAGAGAAGCCCCTGCACCGGAGCAGCCTCTGCCCGGGAGAAGCTGAGATGAGAAGTGCTGCCCATTTTACGGGCAATATCTCAACCGAAAGTGAAAAAGATCATTTCAGAGATGCAGCTATTTTTTTTTACACAAAATGGTTCAATCTTCTCGCTCTCTAGTAATCATACAAATGCATGTAATCTTTCTCCGAATACCTTATGACGTTGCCTTTCAGCCAGTGTTTTAGTCTAGATGCTAGTATACTTTATCCGACATAACTCCCAGCAGCTCTCCCTCCCCCTTTTCCCTCCTTCCCCTCCCCCTCTTCCCCTCCCTCTACTCTCTCCTCCCACCCTTCCTCTTTTTCTTCCTCTCGTGCTCTCTCTCCCCTCTTCCTTCCTCCTTTCTTCCTCTCTCCTCCTTCCTTCCTCCCTCCCTCCCTTCTGCTCTCCCTCTCCCCGCTTCCTCTTGCAGGGTTCTAATTTTGCACTTCTGGTTACTAAGATATGGGCCAGTGCCTCTGGGACATGCACAGCTGCAGGGTTTGGGACAAACACAGACGAGAGGAGAGCAGAAACCAGAAAACCCCAGCACGACCCTAACAGCCTCCACACCCTGCGCGGGGCCCGCCCTCTGTTTTGTCCGGGGTCCAAGGGAGCACATTCCAGGGTGTTCGGTCGGGGAGACGCTAACTGTTCTCACGGCGAAATGAATTGGCGGGTTCGTTCTACATTTTAAACTGAGTCAGGCACTCCCTGAAGGCTCCCCGCCAAGTCAATAAAGTTATGTTCGAAGATGGAGTTTGAAATTCTATTTTCATTCATTTTAATGGTTTACAAGGAAATTGCACTTTCCACTTCGTGCCGTGACATCAGTCAATAGGTATCCAATGTAAATGCAGTTCATTTATATCTGAATTGATGTTCTGTCCGCCATTACCTTATGTTTCTAATGCATTCTGATACATTAGTAAATAGGCTTGTCGGATTAACCATTAGCACATGAAAAGCATTAGCCGCCGCCTGCCAAATGGAATTATTGACACTGATAAGAGGCCCAAAGATGGGATCACCTGGAAATGGAGGCGGCACCGGTTCGGGGGGAGAGAGCGCCTGGGTGCATATGGAGGACTGAGAGCGGCCATTAATCCTCCGGGGACGGACAGCTGCTCTTACACCATAAATGCCTCGGCCCTGCACCTGCGGTGAAAAGAAACTCTTGATTTTCTCTACAAACTCAGTTGCCTGAAATCTAAATACGTTTTTGCCCTCAGGAATCCACTTCGTGATTGCTGTAAATGGAGAGAGAGAGAGAGGTTTCAGAAATTTCTAGAAGAAAACAGGGCCCAAACAAAGCCCCTCCAAGCACTGTCTGGTTTGATTCACAGCTGAAGTTGAGTCCCGTTGAATCTGAACACCTATGTTGCAGGTTGCTTAACTCATGACGATTTTATTTTTATTTTTTAAAAATATATTTATTCATTTTGGAGAGGAATGGGGAGGGGGAGAGAGAGAAACATCAATGATGAGCGAGAATCATGGATCGGCTGCCTCCTGCAAGCCCCACACCAGGGATCGAGCCCACAACCTGGGCATGTGCCCTGACAGGGAATCAAACCTTGACCTCCTGGTTCATAGGACATTGCTCAACCACTGAGCCACACTGGCCGGGCTTCTGGCCAGAAATTAGTGTGAAGTTAGTGTGCCCTCCCACATACGCACACATGCAGGTGTGGATGCACATGTGCCTGTGGGGGAGACCTCCTCCTGCACACACCCTGCATGCACCCCCCACCCCCGTGCAGCTCCCCCAAAAGGGGAGCAGACCTGCCGTCGAGGTCCTGCAGCCCAAGCTTGTCTCTGGGACCCAGCGGTGCGAGCGTGACATACCTAAAAGGGTCACAGCCCCGTCATTTGGAAAACGCCTGTGGAATTGCGCTGTGCTGTTGCCGGAGCCATTAGATGTAAAAGCCCTGCTGTGTGACTGCCAAGCACATTAACGGGGACAAATGAGGCGAGCTCCATGCCTGAGCTGCCAACACTC
This sequence comes from Lasiurus cinereus, assembly GCA_011751065.1. Lineage (NCBI taxonomy): Eukaryota > Metazoa > Chordata > Mammalia > Chiroptera > Vespertilionidae > Lasiurus > Lasiurus cinereus. The sequence continues at coordinate 1,322,909 of JAAGEH010000452.1, read as the reverse complement.
GCGCCGGGCCTTCAGCAGCTCGGCCGCCTGGCAGTGCGGTTGCCAGGAGGTGCTAGGTTCTGGGCTTTGGGCAGCATGGGAGAAGGGGCAGGCAGAGAGGCACACGGGAAAGGGCAGGGAAAGGGGGGATGGATGGGGAAGAGGCGGGGGAGGGGCAGGAGAAGAACTGGCCTCTTGGCTCCAGTGGCACCTGCTGCCCAGGAAATGCGCCCACAGAGGGGCATGCTCCCCTGGGAGAGGTCAGTTCAGAGCAAGGACCCGGATGAAACATGACTTGGGAACCTAACTTCAGAAAGCCTTCAGCGCGTCCCTTTCTCTTTCTCCTGCCTCAGTTTCTCCATGTGTCCCGTGGTGATCAATACTATTGTCCTTCCTCCCTGCCAGGGTACGTGCACTTCCGACAGAATGATTCGCATGAAACCATTAAGGAATGGTTTATTTGTTTACTTTTAAATATGTTTTTATTGACTTCAGAGAGGAAGGGAGAGGGAGAGAGAGAGAGAAATATCAACAATGAGAGAGAATCATGGATCGGCTGCCTCCTGTACGCCCCCTGCGGGGGATCGAATCCACAACCCAGGCCTGTGGACCTTCTGGTTCATGTGTGGAGGCTCAGCCACTGGGACCCGCAGGCCAGGCAAAGGAACGGTTTATGAAGTGCAAGATGGCAGAGGTCCTGTTTCCAGTGTAGTATGTCTTCGCGCTTGAAAATTAAAAGCTAGTTGACCTGCTCTGTGGGTTGCCAGGCAACGCGGACTGAGCAAATATTTATGTAAGTGAACTGCATGGAAAGCTGCCTCTCTCCTCTCCTCGTTTCAAGGGCAGGCGGCACCGTCTCTCCCCTGTTCAGGTCACCTTCAGCCTCAGGTTCTGTTCACCCGGTAGGCGGTGCCCTGGAACGTGCATGGATTCCTTTTGATGGTGATGGAGATGATGATGATGATGATGATGATGATGGAGATGATGATGATGTTGAGGTGTGTGTCATAGTAGAAGGCGGGCCACCAGAGGACCCCCGCGGGTCCTCCACTGCACATGCCTAGCAGGAAGCTTTCTGTACTGTCCTGAGAGCAAAGGACGCAGCGTGGGTCACCAGGCACAGGCGTGGGCATGCAGGATTCATTGGACATTCACGTTTTGCTTTGGGGAGACAGAACGAGACGAGCGGTGGAGTCTTGTTAGCAGTGTTCTGATTCTGGGCTTCTCACTTAGAAGGAGCATGCCTTCGCACAAAGTTATCATGAGCATCTCTCTGCCTCAACTTCCTCGTTTGTGAAATGGTGATAATGCCATCGAACTCATGGGGTGTTGCGAAGAGTGAAGGAGTAAAGCACACACAGCACGGAGCATGATGTTTGGCCCACACTGAGCATTCCAAGGATCCTTCCTGTTTTGTTTGTTGCGGAAGATGATGATGGTGGCGATGGTGATGGCAATGATGATGGTGATGGAGATGAAGATGGTGAAAGAGATGATGATGATTGTGGAGATAGAGATGATGATGGGGGTGATAATGATGATTATGGAGATGATGATGTTGATGTTGATGGTGATGGAGTTGATGGACAGGTGGGTTTCGTTATCCGCAAGACAGGCTTTAGAAAACTTTAGATTTTCTTGAGTGAGTGGGTCCTTAGAGTGACTCTTGCCTCTTTTCACGTTTTTAAGTATGTATTACATTATTTGGGATGACATTGGTCCACATGAACATGTAAGTTTCAGGTGTGGTTTCTGTAGATCTGTCTATTGCTCACCACCCGAAGTCAGACCTTCTTACATGAAGACCCTCTGCTATTTTCTGAAGGGCTTGTCTGTCTGATTCCCAGCCATATATGCAATGCCAAGCACAGGGCCTGGCACCGTGTTGGCACTCCATACTTATCTGTGAGACACACAAACAATTCTTCTCCCAGAAGTGAGCCCTTTGCTTTTCCTATTTCGTTTGAATTTTTTCTTCTAGACTCATTGCAACCAATGAGCTCCTTCTCCTTACCCCTAAAAGAAAGGTAATAGGAGGGCCAGTTTTCTCTCAATAAAACAGACACCCCAGGCTCTGCCAGTACCAGTCTCCGTCTCTGCCACACCGCACGTCGGAGGGTCCGCTGGAGTCACCTTCCATGGCTCTGTCCCCGGGAAGGCACTCAGTGGAGACTCGAACTTTCTCAGGCTCCCCTTCCCCACCCGGGTCCTCGCGGCAACATCGCCGAGCTTCCCACCGCAGCACCCAGAAAGGTGGCACCACGCCCTCCTGTGCGCAGGGGCAAGGAAGCCGGGACGTGTGACACTTTATTAATTTTTACAAAAATAAACTGCGGAGCTGAGACTTGCCACCGCAAAGCGCGAGTGTGAAAAATGCCACCTCGCTGGTGAAGAAAACTCCCCCTCGTTAACAACTCGTGAGGTCGGAGGGAAGAAGAGAGCGCGGACAGTATCCGCATTTTAAACAAGTCGTGTATTTCCTCCCCTGGGAGCCGCGGGTTCTGGCTTCTGGTGCCTACACCTTCCCAGTATCAAGAGTCCCCCCACAGGAGCTGGGAAATAGGTTGCCCGCTGATTCATGCCCTGCAATATGGGAGCTATTCATAACCTTCCCATTTCATAATGTCTCCCTCCTCGGGACGCCTTCCAGATGTTCGCCTCGCAAATATGAATTTTAAATGCTCCCTCGCTCAATTATTTCCTGTCCCAGGATCTTGAAGCAAGTCCGTGGTCTTCTTTTCAGAACCTTAAGGAGACCACGAAGAACCGAGGGGAGGGGCGGGAGAGAGGATGAATGCTTGTGATGAAACAGAGATATTGATGTGGATGTGAAAATAGACACATAGTTCTGATTACTTAACTCTATTAGAGGCCCGGTGCATGAAATTCATGCACAGGGTGGGTAGGGTAGGGGGCAAGGTTGTGTGATCGGGCCTAAACCAGCAGTTGGACCATCCCTCTTGCAATTCAGGACCGCTGGCTTCTAACTGCTTACCTGCCTGCCTTCCTGATTGCCGCTAACCACTTGCCTGCCTGCCTGATCACCCCTAACCACCTCTGACTTGGCCCCTGGCTGCTGTGGCTTTGTCGGGAAGGATATCCAGAGTGATGTTTGGAAGGTCGTTCGGCTGTCCAGTCTAATTAGCATATTATACTTTTATTATTATAGATTATTATAGATCTCTATCTATCTGTCTATCTACACACACACACACACACAGAAATTTCAAGGTTATTTAGAAGGTTACAGAGGTGGTGGAAGTAAGCCAGTTGGGCTGCACCGTCTGAGGAAACAAGTTACGGAAGCAAAAGTAGGCCCTTGGAGCTTAGGAGAGGGAAGGGCAAGGGTAAGGAGCCTATGGGAAGAAGAGGGGGAGGGGGAAGGAGGGGGTGTGTTCCCTAGCGGGAGAGCGTACCTCTTCCTATATTTTTTAAGGAAACTAATTGTACGCTTTAATTTTTAGTAAATAATGTTTTAAAGAAGTTGATTGACAAAATAGATTTAGTGTGGACTGGCATTAAGTTAAAGGAACCTTAGGTTTTATTTGTGGTTCAGACTGCTATTTGGAGAAAAAATGGCAACTGATGAAATTCTGAAGTCAGCCTTCCCTCTGGGTAAGATCATGGATTTTAGTGCAACACGCACAAAAACAGTGGTCATCGCCCTTTTCGATGTGGCTCAGTGGATAGAGCATTAGCCTTTGGACTGAAGGGTCCCAGGTTCGATTCCAGTCAAGGGCACCTACCATAGTTGCAGGCTCCATCCCGGACCCTGGTCAGGGCATGGGTAGGAGGCAGCCAATAGATGAGTCTCTCTCACATTGATGTTTCTCTCTCTTTCTCTGTCTCTTTCCCTCCCTTCCTCGGTTTCTAAAAATCAGTGGGAAAATATCTTCGGGTGAGGACTAACCAAAACAGAGAAATTAGAAAACCGTGGTCCTCAAGGAGAGTGTGAGCACAAAACATACATCTTCAACAAAACGGGCGTAGACCTACCGCATGTCGCTTAGATCAAGAGCAGGGCAGATTTCTAATCCAGACGTGAGCTTAGATGCCCGTGATTCAGAAGATGTCCTTCCTCTCAGCAAAGGGGCTGGCCAGTGGTGTTGCTCATAAGTTTGAGGGGTTATTTTATTGAAATGACATGGGTGTGTCACATTACATAAGTTCCAGGTTTCGGACATTATCATTCAAGGGTGGTCACCCCCGAAAGCCTCTGTCTGACACCTCACATTTCATCCCCTTGACTCCTGTGGCTCTCCCCGACCCCCCTTCTCCTCTGGTAGCCCCATTCTGCTGTCTGTATCTGAGAGTGGTTTTGTCATGTTTTGTTTCTTTATTTGCTTGCTTTCCATGCCACTCGGAGTGAAATCATATGATTTCTGTTCTTTTTCCATTTGGCTTATATCACTTAGCATAATAGCCTCAAGGTCTATCCATGTTGTTACAACTGGCGATTTTTCATCCCTCTCTTTTTTTTCTTAAAAATTACATCAGCTTCCTTTATATTTTCCGAGCTTAAGGGCAGAAATACAAACCAATGAATGCCATACCATAGTTACCACATCCATTTACCTTTCATTCTAGATAAATCAAAGTTTCTCTTTCCTCGCCTTTTTATTACACAAAACAGGAGCTGCCTTGAGGTAAACACAGCCACCTGGGCAAAGTCATCGCTGGCGAGGTGGCGGGTCTGTGACGGTCATTATTCCTCCGTTACCTTCACGGTGATGTGTGCTCTTTGGCCCTGGTGGCTTAATCTGTGGGACCTGACACAGACTCTGTGACAATGTCTGCTGCGCATCCTCACCCCGTCGTCTTCTAAAGTCAACACGCATGTGCTCCCCGGGAGCTGTGTGACATGAAGAACGGGGGCTTTGAGGTTAGGCTGCTGGTCTTGAGCTTCACGTGCGAGGTGAATCCATGTTTACTTGTCTTTAAATTAAATTATATCTTAGCTCTGAGTACATCGTTGACTGTGACCCGTACGTTCATGCATGAGATATTCTTCTTTTCCATACTTTAATGATAGAACTTATAATTTTTTCAAGATTTTCTCCTTTTTCTTTTGAATCTTTGTAGGTGAAAGGATTACAGAGGTCCCCTTCTCCCCTCCCCCCACATTAACCTCTTCCAGCCCTCTCCCATCCCTCCCCACCCCTCCGCCTCAAGCCTTCACCCCTCTATTATCTGTGTCCACGGGTGATGCATTCACGTTCATTGGCTGATCTCTTCCCATCCACCCTGCCCCACCTTTCCTCTGAGGTTCCTCCGTCTGTTCATGCTTCTGTGGGTCTATTTTTTGATCATCAGTTTATTTGGTTCATCAGATTCCATCTCTAAGCAAGATCATGTGATCCTTACCTTTCAGATCATGTGACTGGCTTATTGTGCTCAGCAGAATGCTCTCCAGGTCTCTCCTCCATGTTGACTTTGGGGAGAATAAAGTATTTCTCAGGTGCATAGAAAGAGTTAACAGAGGTCAAGTCTGCTGTGTATGCTGGCTTCGTTTCCAGAGCTGAGATTATTGTAAAAGCAGTAGGATCATGACCTTCGTGCCTGAGTCTTCATTGTCGCTACTTGTCACTCTCAGTGACATGAACCCTTTAGTCCCTCAGGCCTCAGTCTCCTCGCCTGTAAAATGGGATTATACTTGCCTTACTGAGGAACCGGTGCTGATGAAGTGAACGAGCAAGACAAGGGGTGCAAATGCATTTCAGGGAGAGGAACACAACAGACCATAGCAAGCGCTGTATGAACATCAAACATTTTTATCCATGTCCTGAGATGGAGATGCTGGACATTTTGGTTCCAACCTACAGGCCGGTATCCTTCCACCTCTGCAGCTGGAGGCAGTGTGGCCTGGAGAATTTCCAGGCGAGGAAAGATCCTCCAGGCAACTGTCACTCCATCAGCTTAACCCCAAGGATCATCACCTGAAGAAATCCATGCAAGTAACGTGTTTTACAGTCGGGGTCACGTTGGCCTGAAATTTTCAGCTTTTAACCTTCCTGGATGGAAACACCCTCATGAAATTGATGTGCAGGAGGGATGGGGGGAGGGGAGGGCAGGGATTCACAGAATGTGGACAGTAACTCAGCACTGTTCAAAGCTACAGAGAACGCATCCTCTGGTTTTCTGTTAGCGACAGGACCCGCCAGGCCATTGGGAAGAGTTTAGCTCCCTGTGATGTGGTCTTGGTCATTGCTGTTTACCGACCGGCGGGCCTGGTGTTGACGCCCTGGTAGGCTGGCTGAAGGATCGGTGTCTCTATATGAAGGGCTAGTCAACTGGATTTGCATTTCAAAGACAGTCCCGCCCCGAGGCAGTGCAGAAATGGAGGGCACAGGTGCCCCTGGGTGCGCTAGGAGGACCTTGGCCTTGCGAAGTGAAGCAGGAACTTGGGCGAGGATGTGTAGGGGGCAAAGGTCACGGGGAGGGGTTTGCAGAGGCACCCACAGACACATCTAATCAAAGACCTTGCTCCGCATCTCCCGGGGATGCTGAGGACAGCACGCGGAGACGGTCCCTGTGCCAGCTACTGCGTCCCGGGAGGACAGCCGCTGTGCAGGAGGGACAGGCGCTTTCCCTGTGCCCACACGGGGGGCAGGGTGGAAATATGCAGTGTTAGTGGGTGAAGAAGCGTCAGGTGTCCAGGCATCAGGGAAGATGGCTTCCCTCTTGCCTAAACGCCCCTGGGCGTAGTAGCAACATGAGACTGAAGCACTCGTGCACGTTGGTCCTTCATGTTGTCTCCCAGGATGGAGAGCTTATTTCACGGTCCACGCAGCGGCCACACGTGCTTTCCGAGGGGAGTGCCAGGAGCCCGCTGACCCCTGTGCGGCCATTCCGCGGCTCCTCCACCCACTGGGGTCACCCCCCTGTTTGCCTGGCTCCGTGGAGGGGCTGGCACAGCCCATGAGGATCCAGCAGCAAGTCCGAGAGCTGAGCTGTCCTCTTAAAGCAGATCATATGCTTAGACTAAAGACTAAAATTTCTGCATGATTTACGAGGTAGGACCGCAAGATGTAGCCAGTGAGTGACCGGATGTTAATTCCTCGCTGATCCCTCCCTACAGGTGGCCAGAAACACGCTCCCACGCAGGCCTCGCCTCCCGTGAGGTTCCTTCCTTTCCCGGTCACTCTGCGCACCCGGGTCGTTTGTTGACAGGACCAGGCAAATCCAGAGAAAGCCAGAAAACGTCTCCAAAGTAAATATTTGTTGGTTCCAAGCTAGGGGCTTTCTGACATTAATCCCAATAATAAAATGCAGTGTGTGGGAGGGACTGGGAGCGTTTGCCGATGTCCTACATCGCTGTGCGTCACGGAAGCGTCTCATTGGTTTGAAAAAAATACGATTTTTTCATGGAGAAGTAATATTTCTAGTCCAGACAGCCAGCTCCCTTCATGTCATGGGCAGCCGTGAAGGCCCCTGGATGCCATACCCTGGTGGGGTGAGGTCCTGGTGGGGTGGGGTCCTGGTGGGGTGAGGTCCTGGTGGGGTGAGTTCCTGGTGGGGTACAGACCTGGGGAATCAGCCTGCTCCAGCCCAGCTCCGAGCTCACCAGGAACTCACCCCACCAGGCTGATTCAATATATATATTGATTGATTTCAGAGAGGGAGAGGATGATAGAAACATCCATGATGCGAGAGAATCATTAACCAGCTGCCTCCCGTACGCCCCTCTCCTGGGGATCCAGCCCACAACCTGGGCAGGTGCCCTGACCAAGAATCGAGCTGTGACCTCCTGGTTCATAGGTCGACACTGTGAGTCCCGCAGGCCAGGCAGAGCTGCTGGCTTGCGCAGGCCGTACAGGAGGCCGGGCCATGAGGACAGGCGTGGCAGGTGCGGCTGAGAAGCGAAACCTCTGCCCAAACTGTGGGGGCAGGAGCGGCAGGTGGCGTTCCACTCGAGTGCGAGCTTCCTGCGCCATCCACGCCCGCATGACAGCATGTGTGGACCGGGCCCTGCCGGAAGCCGGGTGGGAAGCGGACACTCAAAAGCCAGGGGGGAGGGGAGCGGGGGCTCCGTGTCGGGAGGGAAGAAGCACAGGCACTGATGATGGGGAGACCGGGCAAGGCTCCCTCCCCTGGGGCAGGGTTGGGGTCCAGGAGCACGTGCGCAGGGCGTGCCCGCTGTGTGGGGGTGAGCCAGAGGACGCGGTGGGGACGCCAGAAGCTCCTCGGGCCCGGTGACACTTTGAGTTAGGAAGCAGCAGTGCGGACTTGAGAAGAGAAAAATCTTATTCATAAAGCGGTGACCTAGATAAATACGGTCTATAAGCAAGCGAACAGCTGAGCTCTGTCGTGGCGGGGGCAGGAAGGAAGCGAGGATTAGAAGTCGCAGAGAGGCTGGAAAACTCGCCCTGTGCCAGGCGCTGTGCCAAGGGATGCCCATACATCGTTTCAATGAGGTCGTTATGGGTGGAGTCCCCTCTGGTGCTGATGAAAACGCTGAGGCTCAGAGAGGTGAGCCCATTTTCCCCATCAACACGGCCTGGCAGGAAATGGGCACCAAAGCCGCTTCGATGCAGAGCCTTATGCTTGGCCCAACTTCTTCACTGCCCCACAGGCTACTGTCAGCACATGGCAGGCGCCCGGCCAGCGTGGCTCAGTGGCTGAGCGTTGACCGATGAACCAGAAGGTCATGGTTTGATTCCCGGTCAGGGCACAGGCCCGGGTGGTGGGCTCGGTGCCCAGGGTGGAGCGTGCAGGAGGCAGCCGGTTCCTGATTCTCTCTCATCATCGATGTTTCTGTCTCCCTCTCCCTTCCTCTCTGAAATCAGTTTAAAAAAAACAGGGCAGGAGACTGAGGATAGAGAAAGCTTTGTGGGTTTCCCAACTGCAAACCTCTCAGAAACTAGTAACATAAAAGCAACGTGAACGCAGGAGGACAGCCAGCCCGTGACCTTGGCGACCGCCTCCACAAGCCCCGTGGTTCCACCACGTTGGGCTCTGCAGGCCCCGGCGTCACAGTGGCCACTGATGGAGGACGGACAGCTCCGAGGGAGGGGCTCACTTAGAAGGAGCGGAGGGTGGACGGAGGTCAGCCTCGCGCTTGTTAATGGCATACATTTCCCCACGTCGTGCGACTCTGCTTCGTGATGGAGAGCACCCAGCGGTGGCCTTCGGTGCGGGAGGCCATTAACCTGCTTGGCCAGCGCCAGCGACACGGCCAAAGAGGCCCGGGCTTGCTCGGGAGCCGCAGGAGCCCCGAGGCCCGGATTGGAAATGCAGACGAACGAGCTGCAGGCCAGGGATTCAGATGGGGCTCTCGGGGCGCCCCGCGGTCGAAGGCCCGGGTCCTCATCCCGAGAGAGGCTTTTCCTGAGGTCTCTCTCCAGCCTGGCCAGAGCCCCTTTGTATGGGGAGAGGATCCGCTGGAAGGAAAAGGGGGTGACAATAGGAGGCCAGATGCCACGCCTTGTAAATTAAAAAGCAGAATTATGAAAAGGAAGGCAGGGCGGCCAGCTGCGCCGCGGCGGTGCGGGTTTTTATGCGGCGCCGCTGTGCTCTGTGTCTCTTCATGTGGCCCAGCATCTGTTCCTCCCTGGCGGGCCCGCCCATATATTAGTTATAATTACAGAGCCAGGGCTGCTTTATGGGGCCGGCACACGCACCCGGCAGCCGGGCGGCGGGGGGTCCTCGCTCCCTGCGCCCCGCACACTGGCGGCGGCTCTCCGGCAGGGCGTGGGCTGGCTGCCGGGAGGGCAAGGCCACGGCTGGGCACCAGGCGAGGGGCACCTCCCAACGCGGAGAGGAACTCCTGGCTTCCTTTCCTTCTCGCTCCCCAGAGCACCCTGCTCCCTCCCGGCTCCGCCCCTTGCCCCGTGGATGAACAGGGGTGCCTCTGGGGAGAGGAGGGTGTTGACTTGGGGGCAGGTTACGGGGACGTCTCGGTTCTGGTCATGTTTGAGGTTCCCATCTGAGTAATTGTCACAGAGGTCTGGCCGCCTTGTGAATGCACTGTGCTGTACATGTCTGATGTCTGTACTTTTCTCTCTGTCCGACTCCGATCAAAAAGAGTGTGAACAAGGAAAGCACACTGAGGGTGGGTTAAGGCTGACACGCACGTCACTATGGCTTGGAGTTTCCGCAGGGCTTCCTGGGAAGTGTCATTTGCTCTCCTTGGGGACACGGCTCTCTGAAGAGCAGACACAGTGCAGAGTGTGGGGACTGCCTGTCCCCCAGGCCACTGTAAGGCTTAACTCCAAGAACATCTCTGTGGTCCTTTCTTAATGTTTGGACCAGGATGATACAGGTTTGCAGTTTTTAAGAAAAAAAAGATGTTTCCAGTCTTTCCCCCTTGAGATGAGAGTAAGCTCATGCCAGGGCGAAGCTATTCATGCTTCACTGTGGTCCTTGAGGAACCCAACCACCGCGCTGGAGGTTGACGCTGAAGGATTCGCTTGTTCATCTGCAGGAGGGAGGAGGAGCAGGGGCGGATCAGCCACGGCCGCCGCTGCGTGAACTCGCCACTCAAACAAGGCATTGCATCGAGGGGGTGCCTGGAGGAGACAACTCATTCAAGGTTGTGAAGTGGGTCCCTGTGAGGGTCAAGGTCATGCTTTCCCTGTACCCCATCTTCTCCATGGTTTGTGGGAACGACCTTGTGGAGGTGAATGGACAGATGTTTAGCAGCTCTTTCCCTTGCTGCATTGTGTGAGTAGGAGTTTGTTTCTGGTGCCTGCAATCAAAGAACTGGAGGTGTGGCGCCCTACGTGTCACCAGCTTGCACAGCGTGGAGACCCCTGGGTTCACACAGCGAGTGTCTCGCTGGCAAGCACACCCTCGGAGGACAAGACGGCGGCAACCGAGCCAAACTCAGCTTCCTCGAGGCTCTATGTTTCTCTGCCAGCAGGAAGGATCTCACTGTTGAGTAAATGGCACCGTCCCTTCCCTCTGTAGACACCGTGAGCTGTGCTGTGCCTTCCAAAGAACACACTCAAGACCCACGACATGCTTTCGGGGAGAGACTGGGTGACTCCCAGGTCTCTGGATGGGGGGTCCTCTGAGGGCCCCACGCTTGAGAGAACGTTCCCATGGACTTGAGAAGGAACGAAGCTAATGCTAGATGTAGGCCTTACAACTTAGACCCGGGGTCAGACGGTAAACGCTGTCCCTGTCAAATTGGCCTGACACCCAGGAGCCATTCCACCAGTGAATGCGGCGATAGGAAAACGCCCTCTCCCTTCCTCTTTGTCTTCTGAGTTTTATTTGTTTCTTAGCGCACTTGGACAGCAGTGTGTCAATACGGGAAGAGGATCAATAAATGCTTGGGAAAAAAAAAGAAAGAAATGGTGGCAGTGTACTAAAATCCCCCCGTGTCCCTATGTAGCATTTCCTTGAAGTTTCTCCCTGTGGAGATCCGGGCTCTGTTGTCTCAGAAGTGACCCCTCCGGTTGAGAAGATCATCTCCACCATCTCCCGCCCACTGAGCGGCCTGATTAATCCCCGTGGAGTCCGTGGAAAGCACGCAAATATCAACTATTCATTTCTTTCCAATCGCCGGGCGCCGTGGGGAAGTTATCTCATATCATCTAGTGTTAGTCTATCCACTGCATCATAAAAATTAATTTGTCTAATTAATGACATTAGTACTTTTATACATGCATAATTCATATTAATTGATAGGTCTGCCTAAAAAGAATACCTTTTGGAAGAAAAATGATCCCATTAGTGCAAGTTTAATCCAAATCAGGGCTGACAAAGCATGTAGCCTTCAAGGCATGTCTTCAGCTTTGTTAATTGTCATAAGCATTCTAAATTGATTATTTTTACATTAGCATGAGACATTTCATTCATCAATGCTTTGCTGTAAAGGAAATTTGTCTAATGGATTTGGGGAGCTCCACTAAATAAGTAGTACTTTTTTTTTTCTTCTTCAGGGTAGCTAGAGGGGCATTTAAAGCATATTAATTCACTAATACTGGAGGGAAGAAAAATTAGCGGTGGAAATATATAGAAATATCATACAAAATTAGATTTCTGACACTGAATAATTTTTGTGATATCTCTTTCAATGGTAATTGAGTGAGCATGCCTACAATTTTATTGCTTTTCTGTTTTGCAAGCTCCGTGATAAACAGCTCAAATGAATATTTCTTATGAGTTATGCGCCCGCACCTGGTAGGGCCACAGGGGTATGAAGTGGAGGATGAATGAGATGAATATGCATTTTTTTTTCGGGGAACTGCTGGAAGGCACAGGGGTTCCATAGGATTGGCCATAGCACCATGCACCCGGGCTTCTGGGAACACCCTTCCCACAGACCTGTGTGGCCACCCAAGCCATGCGAACATCATACATTCCAATTTCATTGTGTCCCTGTCCAGACACACTCGAGATCTGGAAATCCGCTACATTGGGGGGCTGCCCCTTCATTTTTTTAGGAATCGTCGAAGAATTCTTTTTAAAAATATATATATATTTTATTGATATTTTACAGAGAGGAAAGGAGAGGGATAGAAAGTCAGAAACATCAATGAGAGAGAGACATCCTGCACGCCCCACACTGGAGATGTGCCTGCAAGCAAGGTTCATGCCCCCGACCGGAACCGAACCTGGGACCTTTCAGTCTGCAGGCCGACGCTCTATCCACTGAGCCAAACCGGTCTCGGCAAAGAATTCTTTTCAGTGGCCTACAGCAAAATTATTGGTCGGTGAACAGATGTTTACACAAAGCTTGGTTGGGATCCTCTGTTTGGGAAGGGCAAAGTTCAGGATGAGCTAACATGATATATTTAAGAGTTGCTTCTGCGCTCTCTCTCTCTCTCTCTCTCTCTCTCTCTCTCTCTAACTACAGACAGCCTCTCCACTGTGCGTGTGTTGGGGATACAGCGGGGAAAAGTGGTCTAGAAAGCAGTAGTCCTTGTGCCAATGACATCGGGATCAGCCTGGGAAGATGTCCACAGTGATCTTCTCCTGGGAGTATCTACTCTCGCTACTCCTCTTTTTCCTCCTCCTCCTCCTCGCCAGAACGTACTCGCAGCATTTAATACTTTAGCCCAGTGGTCGGCAAATTAATCGTCAACAGAGCCAAATATCAACAGGACAATGATTGAAATTCCTTTGGAGAGCCCAATTTTTTAAACTTCTTCTAAGGCCACTTCTTCAACATAGACTCGCCCAGGCCGTGGTGTTTTGTGGAAGAGCCACACTCAAGAGGCCAAAGAGCCTCCTGTGGCTCTCGAGCCGCGGCTTGCCGACCACGACTTTAGACTGTCACAGTCACCGGAGCGGCACACTTGCATTGGAGTCTCAGCCAGCTCCTCAGAACTGGGGTTCGGGGGCCAGTTGCCGGAGGTCTTTGGGCTTCAGTTTCTAATGGTGACAGTTCTGGGGTGCTGTGACAGTCATGTACCCCAGGCCGTGCACACACAGCGGGCTCAGCCCTATGGCTGGCACCCAGCAATTGCCCAACCAATGGAACCAAATGTTGTTAGCACGGATTTGGCTGAACTCCATGGAGATAAAATTGGGCTTTCTTTGAGTCTTCCTCCTCTTTTTCTTACTTTCCATTTTATTTTATTTTATTTTCCCTGGAGGATTATGTTTTTAGTGGCATTTCCCCCCCTTAAGTCCCCATTTTCCCTCGTTTTCAGAGCAGACTCTTCTGCTCACGTGGTCCCCCAGGGTGTGGGCCGGGAAAGTGCCAGCTGTTCTCATCTACCTCAGAGATGGCCTCAGTGCCTGTGGCAGGCACGTCCCTGGTGCCCTGGCCGCTGGCTTCCCTCAGAGGAGCCTGATGCAGAGCAAGCTCAGGTTTCCATGGAGATGGCTGAGCTGGAGACAGCTCATTCCTTTCGTGTCCATTCCTTCACGCAGGTATTGAGTGATCATGCGAGGGCCGCCACGCCCCGCACTCCGCTAACACTGTCCTGCGGACATGGATGTGCGCTCAGGGCTGCCCCGCTGGTCAGGCTGAGGAGCAGTTACCATGAGCCCCACCCCGGGGAGAGAAGTGGACGGAGGCGGTGCAGAGGGGCCGGGGTGCGGGCAGAGGCCGGGGACGTCGCGTTAGCGAGGCTGGACAAGCCAGAAGCGGCTGCCTCCTTCGGACAGAGGGGATGTCGGGGGGAAGGCTGGGGAGGGAGGGCCGAGGGCGTTGGCAGCACAGACAGAAGCGGTGGCTGCGGTACCGTCACCCGTGGGAGGACGCCAGGAAGTGGGTCTGGGGTCGGCAGGGACCTGCCACCGACGGGCGGTGTTCTCTGGGGCGGACACAGACGGCGCCCGGCCGTGGCTCCTCCTCTGTATGAGGGCGTTCCTCCGGGGTGCTCTCACGCAGGGATCTCTCTGAAGGAACACGGTCCCTCGTGGTCCCAGAGGAATCTGGACTCGCACGTTGCTCCCTTGCCTCCTGTCCCTCTACAAGTCCCCTCCGAGGACGAACAGTGACGTATTTCTGCCGAGCTGATGGGCATCCCCTCCCCTACTAGGGGATTCGCACATCCGGCCGGCCATGAGACGTCTCCTGCAGCAGGGAGACCGCCTCTTCGGGGTGCCCGTCTATGCCACGCAGCCAGGCTGTGGAAGGAAGCCCGCTCCCTGTTCTGAGGTGCAGCCCCTGCAGCCTGTGACCTGCCTGCCACAGCTTCGGCCGGCTCCTCTCCCTCCACCCTGCACTCCTGCCGGCTGCTCTTCCCGGCTCCCGGCCTCAGGGAACCCCGGATGTGTCTTCCCCGGCCTCAGGGATCCCCGGATGTGTCTTCCCAGGCCTCTGGTCTCCAATCTCCCGGCTCCAATGGCTATTGATTGTGCACAGCCACTTGCCCACCCCCTGCGCCCAGCTCTCTGGGCCAGCCTCGGGTTTGGACAGCAACACTTCCTAAAGTTGTTCCCGTCCGTGTCCCGCAGACAGCGGCGGGGTGGGACGGGGATATTACATATCCCACAACTAAAATAGACCAGATGTGTGCTTTCTTCTGCTCTCTAACATCGCATACTCCTGTTTTCCTCCGGGTAACCGGAGATCGCTTTCAACGTGCAACGCGATCCCCTAATTAGCCCAAACATAAGCCATACCTCTCTCCCTGTGTATATATATATTTATACATCGGCTAATGGAAGAGGCCGGGACACATGATGTGCGAGCCCGCTTCCAAATGGGAACAAATGAGGTTCGGGGAGAGAGATTTAATAGCTATTGGGGGAGTGCTTACAATAATTGGTTATTGTTGCAAAGAAATGTCAGCTATCATTATTGACATTTACAATTTTAATTAGCTTGATCTCTCCGTCCAATATGTTATATTTTCCTCCCCTTTTCATTTTTTTTTTCTCTTTCCTCCTTCTGGAAGAAATAAAGCCGATCGGCGCGCACAGTTATTTAAGGAAATGTTATTAAGACCCACGATGCTGGGATGCACTAATAGTTTAATGGATAAAGAGCGCGGGTCATTTTTCACGTTAAAACACAGCCCTGAAATGAAATACTTCTCCCGTTGCCCGCCGAGCCAGCGTCTCGGGGCGCACTCTCCCCCCAGCCCCCGGGCTGTCAGGGCTTCCTGTGCGTTTTATCTCGGTGCCACTCATGCTTCACACACCCCCGTTTTTGTCTGAGGACGAGCCCGGGCGGGGAGGGCCGCGGGAGGTGTGCGTGGAGGGATGGACGGTGCGGGAGGCAGGGCGCCGGTGAACGCAGGCACCTCCGCGGGGAGGAGGCTCTTGTCTGTCTGCGGGCGGCTGCGGGCGGGTCTGGCGGTGTTTTATACGCGCCCCGTAATTCTACAAGGCCTTCTATACACCCCACATCGCCATCGTTACGGGAGCCCCTCTCCTGAGCTCCGCATGGGGAATCCTGCCGGTGACATGGACTGTCTGCCGCTCTGATCAGGAACACGCCGAACCGGCATATTCTGGCAATCGCACGCTCATCTCTTTCCTGAACAAATGTCAACCGCACGGGAGATGGGTTTCCAGAGACCCTTTGATCGTGCATCTGTCGTGCTATTACCAGGTGTGTGTGTATGTGTGTGTGTGTGTGTGTGTGTGTGTGTGTGTGTGTGTATCCGTGTGTCCCCAGCTCCTGGCCAGAGCTCCTAAAACTTGCAGCACTTCTTCAGCAATGGAGGCATTAGGAGCATCTTTTTTATATATATATTTATTGGTTTTTTACAGAGAGGAAGGGAAAGGAATAGAGAGCTAGATACATTGATGAGAGAGAGACATCCATCAGCTGTCTCCTGCAGACTCCCGACTGGGGGATGTGCCCGCAACCAAGGTATGTGCCCTTGACCGGAATCGAACCTGGGACCTTTCAGTCCGCAGGCCGACGCTCTATCCACTGAGCCACACCGGTTTCTGCAGGAGCATCTTTTCATCCTAATGTTTGGTGTTTGACCTCAGCTCCTGCCACCGAGCCCCCAGATCTCTTGGGGTTTCCTGGGTCTCTGAGAGGGCTGAGCGCCTTTCGTTGTGATGAGGTCTGGGGTGGCTTCGGGTGGAGGCCTGTCACCAGGAAGACCGAGCATGGTGCGAGGTTTGGCGCTGGCAGGCCTGTCTGCTGTCCTCTGGGTGGGCAGAGGCTCGGGAGCAGGAGCTGGGGAGCGATGTGCCTATGTGAGGAAGCTGCTCTCAGGACTTGGGGGCTGCAGGGTTCGGAGAACTTCAGGTTGGGGGG
>JAAGEH010000452.1:1261050-1287848 GCA_011751065.1 Lasiurus cinereus | reverse complement strand
AGACCGTCGGGAGAATAAGAGGTGCTCGTTCCATGGGCATCGTCCAGGGCCCTCGCTCTGCCTCCTCCAGCCAGCCATGGAGGGGACCCTCCACCCCTCTGGGGCCACAGAGCGCACCGTCCTCGGCGTGCTTCCCATGCAGCTGACTGCTGGACGGTGGGAAGCGGTTTCTAGGGGGACCTGGCCCGGGGAGCCAGGTGGCTTCATGGCCAGGGTGACAGCTGCCTTCCTCTGGGGAGCTGAGGGCTGGAACCCCAGGCACGTTCGTCAGTGGCAGGTGGAAATGCGCCCCTTCACCTGGGGAAGGAGGCTCCCCGCTCAGAGGCCAGGGGCTGGGGCCCAGGACTCAGCCCGATGTGCATGCCTCCCCTTCACCCCCGTAGCAGGTGGGAGGGGACGGGGCCCCCGTGCCCCACACAAGGTGCTTCACTTCCCACCAAGCCCGCCTCCCCCCTCTCCCCCCCCCCTTGGCCCGTCGACCGTGTGGGCCGTTTCCGCCGACTTCCATTCCTGCGGCTTCCGCTCCGAAAGGAGGAAGAGATAAATCACGGGCGCAGAAGTAACTAGCAGTTGTGACATTTTGTTACAGAGTTTAATTACATGAATCATAAAATATTGCTACAATTTTCCAAACTGTTAAACCTTAATTAATATGAACCCGCCGGGACCACCGCGAGCGCTCCAAGCATCCCGACGCGCGCGGCCCCCGCCGCCGGCCGCCCCGGCCGCCTCAAGTGCCTGGCAATTTGCGCGAAGTGATTAATTATTAGAAATGAAACCAGACAAATTAATTTAATATAAATGAGGCCGCGCATGATGTGATTAATCCCTTTTAATTACCTATATGTTATTTTTCTCCCCCCCGTCTCCGAACAAAGGGCTCCATTCTTCTCCGGCGTGTTCGCATTCATTCATCTCATTAGCGCGGAGTATTAATATAATTTTATCGCGCATTCCAGAAGTGGGGCGCATTGACAAACCATAATGAATCGGGGCATTAGTGTCCCATCGCTACATTAATTTCGCGACGGGCCCCGCTCCGCCGCCCGCCCGCTCGGAGCCCGCCCCGAAACCGAGCCGCCGCGTGAGCGTGTAATTATGACATCTGCCGCCTCGCAGGTACCTCCTTTGTGAGGCGTGACAAAGGAATAGCAGGTTTAACTGTGTGTTAACACGCGGGTAGCCCGGATAATTGCAATATGGCGATGTGTGATGAAGATTAAATTAGACCGTACTATGGCTGACACGGGCGCCCGCATAATGGAGCCATTGTCGCCCTGACGGCGGCGGGAGCAGCTGCCAAGTGCCAATCTGGGAGTGGAGGGGACGCGGGGTGGAGGCAGAGCGCAGGCTGGAGGGGGTGCTCGCCCCGAGTCACGGGGAGCAGCGCCACATCAGCCGGGAAGCCGCTCGGGCCGGGCGGCTGGTGACAGTTGGCCATGAATTTCATGACACCTTCCGGGAGGGTCCGTGGCGGATGTCGCCAGGGCACGACCTCGCGCTGCATATCTTGTAGGCGCGGGGGGCGCTTCTGCTCGGGGCACCGTGCCCCTTGGGCCCAGCTGGAGCCTGAGGCAGGGAGCTGGATGCTGGGATGCGATGCAGGCGCGGCCTGGTTAACCCTCGGAGTTCCAGGCGAGACGGGGGCGGCCGCGTGATTTGAGATTGCTCGCCCAGGAGGAAACCCCCAGGAGGGAAGGATCTCGGGGTTCCCAGTCACCAGGGGCCCAGGCATCTTCTGTCCCATCCGCCCATCTCTCCGGGAAGCAGGCTCCCTCCTCGGGCAGCCCACAGCTCGTTCGGCGTGGGGTGAGGCCTTGCCACCTGCCATGTCCACGGTGCACGCCGGCCGTTCCTGGCAACGTGGGCGCCTGCTGAGCCGGGCCTACGGCTTTCCTCCCTGGAAGCCGCGAATGTTTGAGGGGAGGCAGACGGGACCGCAGTGACGTCACAGTGCGCCCGGGAACTGGGGCCTTGTCTGCGAACCACTGTGAGGCTCCACTCTCTCTGCAGCATCCCCACGTGGAGGGGACCCGGAGACAAAGGAGGTGCTTCTGGATGCAGCTCCAGGGAGGGGCTGCCCAGGAGTCCTGGCGGGGCTGCGGGAGGAAGTGGGGAGCAGGCGGGGATGAGCACCTCGTGGCAGCGGGGCTGCTCAGTGGTCACCTGACGCACCTCTGGGAGAGAGCGCTGTGGGCGAAGCCACGGTGATGGGGTGGCTGACTGCGGGCCTGTGGGAGCGAAGGGAAGCGGCTGTGACAGTTGTGGCGGGAGAAGGCAGCGTGGCTCCGTCACCTGGGAGATGGTCCAATGCAGTTTCCCAGCCGGGCCGGCGTGGCTCAGGGGTTGAGCGGAAACCTACGAACCGGGAGGTCACGGTTCCATTCCTGGGCAGGTTGTGGCTTGATCCCCATGTGGGCGAGAAGGGGGCATCTGATCGGTGGTTCTCGCTCATCATTGATGATTCTCTCCCTCCCGCTTCCTCTCAGAAGTCAATAAAAACAGAAACGAAAAAGAAAGGCGTAAGCTGCATTAGAGGAGGCAGGATGGACCAGCCCCTGCTGGGCGACAGGTGGGACAGACACCTGGATCCAGCGAACCACAGGGCCCTGCGCCACGCGGTCTGAGCAGCCTCCAGAGGTGAGGCGTGAGCTGGGGGGTCCGAGACCACAGGTGACAGCTCTAGGCCAGACGAGGCCCAAGTCCCTCTACCCACAACGCACTGGCCAGAGTACCAGTCCCATGGCCCCTGCCAGGCGTGAGGGGCCATCCTGCCACGTGTCCTGGAGGGACGGGGTCGGGGGAGGGTTGGGGGACTGGGGAGGCAGCACCGGTGGGGATGGGCCGCTGTCATCCTGGTGGCAGCTTCCAGTCTGCTCCTGGAAGTGAGATTCCAAAGGGGGGAACCCGGTACCCCACACCTGAGGCGTCTGCTGCAAGGCGAGGGAAGGTCTGGGAAACGGGGAGAGACCGGCTGTGACAGGGACACCTCTGGCGGGAAGACGAGCCCGGTCCTGAGCGTCAGACGGCAGATCCGCGGGGAAAAGCACATCCCAGCGGCCCCAGCGGTCAGTGAAGCGTTGGGTTTGGGTTCTTGTGCTTCGGGATTTAAGCGTCGTTTTGGAACCACAGGTTTCTCTAAACCAGGCATCGCCGGCAGCGGGGGCTCTTTCTGCCCCGGAGAAAGGTTGATGTTTCTCATAATAACAGGGTTCACCCCAGGAGAGGAGGCAGCGTGCTTTGTTCCCCTCTCCAATGTCACCATCACCGTCCCAGCCAACCGGGGGGAGGGAGCCGGGATCACCCCTCTCGGAGCTGCGGGCCTGGGCCCCTGAGGCCTGGTGTGCGGCTCTGGATGTTTAAGCCCCTGAGCTGCCCGCAGCCCGGGTATTGAAGGACACCGCCGCCTTGTACCCCGCCGGCCGGCCCCGGGCGTTGGACCAGGCCCAGGAAGCCATCGCCGTCTGTGTGGCCGAACATGGGCTTTCCCTCTGATGCACCCGTTGCGTGTCGCGGCGTGTTCTCCGGAGGAAAGAGGAGGTGTCACCACCCATGGGTGTGAGCTGCCCAAGGCAGCAGCAGGCCTGCGAGCTCCGAACGAGAAGCAGCGCCTTTTCCAGCAGCAGCTGGACAGATGGAGCGCAGTCCGTGCTTAGGGTGGGCTGCGGCGCAGTAACGCACAAACTGGGCACTGAACCCCGCCCCCTCCACCCCCGGGAGCCCACAGATACGATGCAGCAGGGGGTAAGCCAGCCAGCAACACAAGGGAGTGTGATGCTGCTCACACTCCATGCAACACCCGGCCACGCGGTCAGAGCCGTGGAGGTCAGAGCCGTAGTCACCTTTGGGCAGGGAGGGCAGGCGGGGGTGCCAAGACGCGCTCTACAGTGGTACCTCGAGATACGAGTGCCCTCACATACAAGATTTTTGAGATACGAGCCGTCGAGCGAGCGATTTTTGCTTTGAAATACGAGCCACAGTTGAGATAGGAGTCATCGCGCGGATCGGCCGGCTGCACACGACCCACCCGTTTACTGCGACTCGAGCGTCTCCTAGTTTCCCACGCCTCAAGGTGACGGAACGAATTAAACTCGTATCTCGAGGTACCGCTGTACCTCCAGCTGGTTGGGGGTGACGTGTGTGTACACTGCGCCGGGACCCGTGCGTGACTGTACAGCCGTGGTGTTTCAATGAAACATTAAAGTGAAACCGAATAAAGCCATGCTGCTTAACTGAGGTGATGGTTAGGGTCATCTGTGCAAAGCATGTAGACACACAGGTGTGCATGTCTGAATGTGTGGGGGGGGCGCTGTGTGCCTTAATTAGCTGTGTGAACTGAAGGTTTACCAACTTAACGAGTCAGTTAGTTAATTGTGCAATTTCTGTAACTGTAAAATGTTAACAATGATAATATCTGCTTGTAGAATTATTGAGATGGTCAGAATAAAAGATATGTATGATACATGGGAATTAATAAGATATATACAGGAAGGTGTGCAGGGTGTATTTACTTATGGGTATGTGTGTACATGCGTGTACACACACACACGCACACACTGCCTCTATGAAAGGAGGAGAGGACGTTTACTAGCTGCCCGCTCACTCACTCAGGTGATAAACATGTACCACGAGGTCACTCTGCGTGCTGCATGGGCCGTTAGGGGTGGTCCGCTCGCTCGGGACCTGCTCTCTGGCTCCGTTTCTCATCTGAAACGTGGGAGTAATTCCGATAGTGACCACAGGGAGGTTTTGTAAAGATTAAATAAATACATATATTTACTTAAATTAAGTATCCTCAATGTTATTTTAGGTATAATATGTGTGTGTATCCATATGATACCATAAATATATATATATATATATATATATATATATATACACACACACACATACACAAATATATAATCACTTACTGTCTATTTATAGAATTAAAATAGCTACCTTGTAAGATGGTTGTAAAGAAGAAGTGAATTAATGCATCTGTATATTTTCTTCCTAAGTGGTTCTATACAAAATGTGTATAAACACAGTTTATATATACATGATATATAGATATGTATATCATGCACATATATGCATATACAATATGTATATATACAAGGGACACACACATCATTTAGAAGGTTGTTACATGGGTAGATACGTTGCCACGTATATGATTGTTGCTGTAGACCATGCGTGTTGGTGACCGTAACAGGATGCCCAACATGTGCAGTGTTTCTGTGGCCAGGATTCGGAGCCCACCCCCAGCTCCTTCATGTTTGCTTTCGGAGGTGGGGGCGAGGGGGGTAAAGCAGAGTTGAATCTCGGTCTCGCCTCCCCTGTCCCCCCAGCGAAGACCCGTTCCCGAGTGTGGAAAGGAGAGCTAGCCCGGAAAGCTGCCTGTTAGCACTGCCCGCGTGAAATGTAAACACAGCGCGCCACTGGCGGGAAAAAGCAGAGGAGAGCGAAGCCCACTGGTCCCCACATGGTGCAGCCGGAAGAGGGGGGCAGAGGCTGGAGCTGCGGTGGCAGGCCTGTGTGAGCCCGCGAGACGAGAGGCGAACAGTGCCTGCTATTGAGCAGGTTTAATGGGCGCCGGGGGCCCCACATTGGGGTGAGAACGCAGTTTAAAAGGGGAGAGAAAATGAACTCTGAGAGGCTTCGGAGAGGGGGTTCGTGTTTGCTCCCATTTTATCGGGAAGGACTGAAAGACAGGGTCCAGAGACCCGGTCTGTGGCTGATGGAGAAACAAGCCAATGACTCATTTGTGTTCCCTAATTGAAGGGGCGTCCATGACTTGAGGCGGAGGCAGAGGAAGAACGGGGAGCCAGCCCCAGGGAAGGGGCCTCGCCCCTTTGCCCAGTGCCTCTTGCAGGAAGGTCAGCCCGTCCACCTGGGCAGAGAGGTGATTTGCGGGTCCCTCCCTGTGGGGTGAGGCCATGCCCAGGAAGGGATGGGCATCCTGATCCGGTGAGCGGAGGGCAGGGTGCTCACAAAACCCAACAGCCGGGAACCGGGAGGTCTACACTGTCACAGGGTCCTGAGGCGGCCCCAAGAGCCAGCCTTTGCCGCAAGGGTTATGTGGGGGTCACCCTGTCAGTGACCCCCAGCTGAAGAGGCAGTGCATCCTGCGAGCCAGTTAGCAGTTGGAGGCTTCTCTCTGTTGATTTCCTTCCCACCATGTCCAGGTACACTGTGCTCTGCCACCCGTGCCATGGCTCAGGGCCCAGCCGGAAAGTGTGGTCTGTCCAGGGCTGCCATCCTGGAATTCCCATCATTTTATCTTATTTTTCAAATATATTTTTATTGATTTTAGAGGGAGAAGGAGAGAGGGAGAGGAAGATAGAGACATCAGTGATGAGAGAGAACCATGGGTCAGCTGCCTCCTGCACGCCCCACACCGGGGAGTAGCCCACAACCCGGCCTGTGCCCTGACCGGGAATCGAACTGTGACCTCCTGGTTCATGGTTCAACCACTGAGCCACAGTCTGGGCTTCTCCATCGTTTTAAAGAAGAGGCTCCACAAAGAGGTAGCTGGCGCACACAGCCACCCGCTGTCAGTTGGCTAAGGGGAGCTGGTGGCTGAACCAGGGGTCTGGTCTGAAGAGGGCCATCTGGCCTGAGGGCACACTGTCCCCAGGGACCTGAAGGCAGTGGGGACTTTAGAGCACGAAGACCCAGGCCTGCCCTTTTGTTCCAGGAGGACAGCTGGCCAGAGCCCTGCTTTTCTGGGGGGGAGGGGGTGCTCTCTGTTGGGTAGGCTGACTCCTCTGTTGCAGCCCCTCGCCATTCGGAGCCTCCCTCTGCCCAGCTCTGCCTGCCTCCCTGGCTGCGGGGGTTGCTGGTCACCCCCTCCCTGCAGGCCCCTGCCTGCAAGGCCAGCTCAGCCTCGGCCCGGGCAGCGGGAGCCGGGCTGGCCTGCGGGTCCCGTGGAGTCTGGGTGAGAATCTCGGTCCTCATTTGGGCCCGGAAGCCAGCGTGGTGGCCCCAGCCATAATCCTCCCACCGTCCCCCGGGGTGAGGAGCAGAAAATGGGGTCACAGAGGTTAACAAGGGGCTCCCACGGCCACCCAGGTGGGGAGAGTCTTAGCAGGAGGCAAACCTCGGCTTCCTGGCCCCTAATGAGCCCCGTTCCTACAAGTGGCCACATTCCCGGTCCCCAGGAGCCGCTGGCCTGGCAGCGCAGAAGGGCTGGGCCTGCTCTCCGCCCGGAGTTCTGTTAGTGCCTGGTGCCTTTCAGACCGGCTCTCGACTCAGATGAACCGGGGACCCCTCTCCCACCGTTAGGGAGGGCTCTCCGGAGACCTGCTGGGGGAACCCAGGATGGGGGCCTCCGAGCAGGACCCGCTGGCTCCTGGGGACCCACAGCGCCCCCGGATGAGAGGCTGGCTCTGGACGGCAGTGTTTTCGTCGAAGGCAGCACAGCGCTGAGATCCAGGCCGCAGGCTCAGCGCTCCCCTGCCTGGAGGGAACCCGGCCCCACGCCTGCCGGCTGCGCAAACGCAGAGAAATCCCGTAGGCTCTGCCCCCATCTTCTTGCCTGAGAAACGGGGTGATGGTCCATGTGGCGGAGCAGGAAGTCCCCGTGAGCTGCCGGACTCAATGACAGTGGCTTCCAGGACTGTTCTGTGCTGGGGGGTGGGGGGTGGGGGGTAAAGGGTCTTCTGCCAAAGCAGAGTGGCCAGCCAGGCGGCGTGGCTCAGGGGTTGAGCGCTCACCTGTGAACCAGGAGGTCAGGGTGCGATTCCCGGTCAGGGCACAGGCCTGGGTTGTGGGTTCGATTTCCAGTGTGAGGCGTGCAGGAGGCAGCCGATCCATGATGCTCTCCTCATTGATGTTTCTCTCCCTCGTTCCCTCCCTCTCTCCCTCTCTACCCCCCCTCTCTGAAATAAAAAAGCACATTGAAAAAATTAAAAATAAAAGCAAGGTGGCCTAGCACAAGCTTTTAAAAAGCAGGGATTCCTGTAGATCGCCTGCCGGGTCTTGGTCACGGGATTTGTGAGGGAGAGATGCGCTCGCCAGGGACGTGGAGAAGTGGAGAGAGTTACCGCACTGCGAACACTCCGCAGATACCACTGAGCTGGGGCCTGGGCCCTGTCGCAGGGAAGGCATTGCCCTTGATTTTAATCTTAATTTTTAGTACATTTCTTTGCAAAGCAGCACCCATCGTAACGAGTGAAGCGGCATAAATGCGTGTGAAGAAAGTCAGCGACTGCCTCCTGCCCACCCTTCGGCCTGCATCCTTCCACACCGTTCTCCGGGCCCCACGCGCAGACACATGCTTACGGCTCCTTTTGAAAGCACACAGAGGCTCACATAAGACACACTTTGTTTGAGATCTTTTTTTATTTTTATTTTTTATTTAGCAATATGTTGTGGAAATCCTTCTAGGTCAATAAGTAAAGAGAGCTAGCTTTTCTTTATAACGGAAGCCTGATGCACAGAATTGGTCGTCGGGAAGGTCGTCCGGAAGGTTGTTCGGCTGTCCGGTCTAATTAGCATATTATGCTTTTATTAGTATAGCTCTCTCAATATAAAAAATGAATAATCTGCCAATGCCGGGACCTGCTGCAGTTTTACTGTGCTATTTTTTAATTAACAAATTCATTTTCTGAAACATTGTTTATTGGTCACTTAACATCGGGACAGATATTTTCTTTTCAGACAAACAGAATTTCTAACAAGCTATTAGACAAGAATTCAGGCGAGTCGTCTTTAATTATTACTAGAATCTTCCTCCTGACCCTCGACTCCCCTGAGCAAGTCCCAGTTGTGTCTGTGGGGCACAGGCGCCTTCTGACCTGGGCCCGGTGACGTCCGCGCCGGGACATCGCGCTGGAACGGGGAACTCGGTACACCCCTTCTCACACTCCCACGCTTTCCACCAACGTCTGTGGCAAAACAGGCCCGTTCTGGTTGCAACAAATACTTATTGAATCTCCACCACGGCCCTAGACAGGTGGCAAACAGAGACTTTTAAAGAAACCGAGGAAAGACGTGATGGGACCATAAGAAAACCAGTCTTGCCTGCCAGCATAGCTCAGTGGTTGAGCGTCGACTTGTGAACCAGGAGGTCAGGGCCCAATTCCCGGTCAGGGCACAGGCCGGGGTTGCGGGCTCCATTCCCTGTGTGGGGTGTGCAGGAGGCAGCCGGTCCATGATTCTCTCTCATCAGTGAGTTTCTCTCTCTCCCTCCCTCTCCTTTCCTCTCTGAAGTCAATTAAAAATATATTTTAAAATGAGCTGAGCCGAATCTGGTTTAATTCAGTGGATAGAGCATCGGCCTGCTGACTTATGGGTCCCAGGTTTGATTCCAGTCAAGGGCATGTACCTTGGTTGTGGGCACCTCCCCAGTGAAGGATGTGCAAGAAGCAGCCGATCGATGTTTCTCTCTCATCGGTATTTCTAACTCTATCCCTCTCCCTTCCTCTCTGTAAAAAAACAATAAAAGATATATATTTTAAAATGAGCTGAAACAGAAGGGATAAATACGAGGAAATGTGTATCGACCTGTTGAAGAGCCACGTGAGGCAAACACAAAGGAAGGGTTTGATCCGGTCTGTGCGCCCGTCACCAGCCTCCGAGCATCCTGGGCCGGGGAGCGGGAGAGCCGACAGAAGGGGGCTTTGTGTGTCCCCTCCCCGCACGGCCCGGGAGCGGGGGAGGCGCCGTCCCCGGTGAACATGAACCCTGCTGCAGGTGTTGCAGTTTATCACGGGGAGGAAATGACTTTTTTTACACCTAATTTAATCCGGAGCGATTCGCAGTTTAAAATGGTTAGTAACGCTGACCTTTTTAATGGCTAACACATTGCAGGTGGTCCTGTTGTAGCCGGCAGGGCCTGTTTGCCCTCCGAGGGAGGGGGTGGGGGAGAGAGAGCTAAATGACCACTCCGCAGCGATCGTCTGCAGCTCGGGGTTCAAAGGACAGCTGGCCCCGCGCGGAGCCGCCGCCCGCAGGAGTCTGAGCAAAGGATGGGGTCCTTTCTCCACACCGGAGGCTGCTTTCTCCCCTTTCTCGGTCCTGCTGGGAGCTGAAGGATGGGCCGGGCACCTCAGAAGGGCCCTGGCCAGTGTGCCTCAGTGGATAGAGCGTCAGCCTGTAGACTGAAGGGTCCCAGGTTCGATTGTGGTCAAGAGCACAGGCCCGGGTTGTGGGCTCGATCCTGACTGAGTAGGGGGCGTGCAGGAGGCGGCTGATCCATGATTCTCTCTCATCATTGATGTTTCTCTCGCTCTCTCTCTCTCCCTCCCTCGCTGAAGTCAATGTGCTGTGGATGTAAGCACGCTCAGGAGGCATGTCGCCCAGACCTCGCTCTCAGGGTGTTGTCAGAGGCCAGCTGGTCTGTGAGGAGCCGGCGGTCCAGCGGGTGGCTGTTGTCTTGGTGGCGTCCATTGGCTAGATCTGGGGCTTTTCCTACCCTCTGCTCTGAGACCTCTGTGGCCACACAAGGCAAAGCCTTCGATTCCGGGCGAGTGAGGGGCCGAGAGGGAGAGGACGTGACTGACCCAGGGTCCCTGCGGGCTCACCCTGCCAGGTCTCTGGGCGATGCATCCCACCCACCCATCCGGGCTTTCACTGTGACTCCCCCCTCCCAGGTGATGTGCTGGCTGCTGGACGGCCGAGGGGTGTGTGTGGGCCCAAAGCTGGTCTGAATCCCCTCCCAGCAGTTTGCATCCGCTCCACATGGAGACCCCAGTGCCCCCCCCTGCATGTGTACTTGCTCTGAGGGCTGTGCACAGGGCTGTGACCCCAAGTTCCATTCCTCGTCCGCGGCTGGGGAAGCAGGCGCAGAGCTCAGTGTCCTGCTCCCAGCGACCCCGCTCCAGAGAGGTTGGGTGGGGGACAGGCCAAGCAAGGTGCCTGTGTGCAGGGAGCTTCCTCACAGCGCAGAGCAGGGTGCCCCTGGTCCAAGCCTCGCCCTCCTCCTGCACCCCCTTCCCTGGACTCTTTCTGGGGGGTGCACCACTCCCCCCCACTTCCCATTCTGGTGGCAAGAAGCAGCCACAGGACCAGGAAGGGAGGGGCCTCGGGGCGGCCACCAGGTCCGCAGGGACCCTGCTTCTCTGCTTCGCCCACGAGGACCCCGCTTCTGGCCCAGACCGGCCCGCCGTCTGCGTCCTGGGCGATCCGGGCAGATGGCCTGCTGGGCGCGTGCGGCCTGGCCTTGCTCCTCGCATTTTGAGCCTTAGGCCCCCCACCCCCACCTCCCCAGGCCGTGTGCGCTGGTGTCAGATGCCTGGCGCCCTGCTCTCCAGCGGGCTCCGCAGCACCTGGCCATGCGGCCGCTCAGGCCTTCGCTCCCTTAATCGAGGGAAGGGCAGCGATGGGGTCGGGGGCGGTGGGATGGGGGGCACAGGGCCTGTAAGAGGGACCATTCGCTCTCAGGAGACCCGTGTTCAGGCCTTTCCTGCCAGCGCCAGGCTACCCCCTGGTTGTCACCACTGGGCCCAGCTCTCTCCTCTCCTCTCCGAGGCCTCCCAAGTGGCTTCCCGCCTTCCTCTGGTTACTTTACGTAAAAATCCTCAGCTCTGGGACCATGGCCGGGCAACTCCGAAAACCTAAAAAATCACAGAATTCCACCCCTAAAATGCCAGGGGAAAAGTTAATTTCAATTATGTCCTGAGTGTTTTTTTTTCCTTGTGTTTGTGATGCTTCAATAACAGAGTTTATAAAGTGAGCCCTGGCGGGTTGCTCAGTGGTTAGAGTTCTGGCCCGCAGACCGAAAGGTCAAGGGTTTGATTCCGGTCAAGAACACGTACATCGGTCGCAGGCTCGATCCTTAGCCCTGATAGGGGTGCATGCAGGAGGCAACCAATCCATGTGTCTCTCTCACCCTGATGTTTCTCTCTCGGTCTCTACCCCCTCCCTTCCACTCCCTCTAAAAATCAATCAAGGCAGAAAGAGATGAACCAAATAATTTTTATGCATAAATGCTTAACCCGTGGACACAGACAATAGAGCGGGGGACAGGGTGAGCTAGATGGGGTCAATGGAGGGGAAGAGGGGGGACACTTGTAATACTTTCAGCAATAAAGATTTTAAAAAGAAAAACAATGAAAACATTCTCAGGTGAGGCTTAATTAAACAAAGCAAAGCAGAACAAAAAACACCGAGCTGACAAAATGAAAAGGTTAACCTAAACATGAAAAGCATTGGCAAACTTAAATCTGTTTTCTTTCTAGCTTTATGGAACATCTATTCTAGAACCTCCTGGTTGTACCAGAATCTTGACGCTGCCATTTCATGTAACATATCAGCAGGTTTAAAATAATGCCATAAAATAAAATCACATTATTTTGAAATACAAGGAATGAGCCACTTCCCAGTGTGTGTGAGTCTTCGAACGGCCGTCTCAGGGATCCGTGTGCCTGGAGCCATGTACTCACAGGCACGACGGTGCGTGCGGAGAAATGGACGGACACGTGCATTCTCTCACCTCCCCGCTAGCTCATTCTCGCCCTGGAACGGGGAGCAGTGAGGGCTGGTGCCTCGATGAAGCAGGTCCTTTCTTGTCCCGAAATCACGGCGTCTGAAGTGGCTTCCTCCCTGAAACAAGAAAGAAGCGCCACACTGGACATCAGACGGGCCTTGTCCGCATCAGCATTAACAGCCCCTCCGTGCCACCCACAGCTGCCCCCTGGCACCAGCCTGTGCTGTCTGGAACAGGCCCTTGCTTTTATTTTTTTTTAATAATATATTTTATTGATTTTATACAGAGAGGAGGGCAGAGGGATAGAGAGCTAGAAACATCGATGAGAGAGAGAGACATCGATCAGCCGCCTCCTGCACGCCCCCTACCGGGGATGTGCCCGCAACCAGAATACATGCCCTTGACCGGAGTCAAACCTGGGACTTTTCAGTTTGCAGGCCGACGCTCTACCACTGAGCCACACTGGTTTCAGCAGGCCCTTGTTTTTTGATCAACACCTTTAGAAAAGGTACCGAGAGGGACCCCGCTACCTATAAAGTTCTCACGGGGTCCTTCCCAGCGGTGCTGGTTGTGAATCAAAACAGGCCTTTTAATAATGCGTTCTGCCGCCTAGGATCCTGTGCGTGCCTGTGCGTGTGTGTGTGCGTGCGTGCGTGTGTGTGTGTGTGTGCGTGTGCATGTGTGTGTGTTTCTTTTAAAGAAAACATTTAATTACTGGTGGAGAGTTGTAACTGTGAGCTGTGAGTTACCAGATGTGAAACCAGACACAAGGGTGAGATTTTACAATTCCAGCGCAGCTGCTTGCGGCCCGGCCTGTGCAGGACACACCGCTGATGGGTCTGAAAACATTACATTTATATTAAAAAATCGCAGGGCCTCATATGCGGCCCAGCTGAAGGTCTCCTCGGCAAACTTGTTAAAGCCGGAACGCGGCCTCCCCCTGTCAAAGGCCAAACGCGGCCTGCGCGCCGGCCACTGCCATGTGGGGTCCCCCCCGCCCGCCCCGCCGCCACCCAGACACCCTCAGAGACGCACGTGTGTGTGTGTGTGTGTGTGTGTGTGTGTGTGTGTGTGTCGGGCCTTTTGTCCGAGTTCTAAACGGCCCCTCGGACCCCATCCCTTTGTGTGGCGTGCGCCCTTGGCAACGACGAACGTGGAGGCCGGGGAGGCAGCGACAGACCGTGCGGGCAGCTTGACAGTCGGAAGACTGAGGACAAAGGTGTTGTTTTGTCTCCCCGATGCCTCCCCCTGCCCCCGCTCCCGCCCCCCAGCCCCCGGCACTTGAGTTTTTACAGCATCGGAAGAAAGAGGGGGCCGCAGCTCACTTTTTCTCCTCCCCCCCCCAGCTCTCCGGCTGCGGCTATTATTCCTGGCCCAGTTGTGGCCACGCTTGGTGGAGCGTGCCCAGCCGGCGGGGCAGCTGAAATAACTGGGGGCTGTCGGGCACGCTGACCCCCACACCCCGCATGCGCCAGAACCGGCCTCCTCGGCCTTGCCGCCTCCGCTCCCGCCGTCATTTTAACGGGACTGGGGAGGGTTTCCCAACCAGGCGCCCCGTGAGAGCGGGTAGCCAGCTGGGGGCGCGGGGAGACGTGGGGGCGTTGATGCTGGAGAGCGGGGCTCCCAGGAAGTGACACGGGGACAGGTCTGAGCTGTCTTCACACTCGTCCGCAGGGCGTTCTTCTCTCCAGGCCTTCGTCCCCCCACCCATCACCCCCTCTCCGGTCCCATCCGGGTTCTGGGAGCCGCTTGATGTTTCTCCCTCACATCCACAAACGGACCCGCGTGGGGTACAGAGAGTGAGACAAGGGTACCCCTTCTCCAGCACCTCCCCGGCCACTTCGCAACAGGCCCTGGGGCTCTGCTGCTCTCAGACCCTGCAGCTCCTGGCGCTGCTTCCGGAGCTAAAACGCTCCCACCAGAGGGACGGAGGCAGCTGCGGGCTGACCGCGGGGGACGCGAACACCGACCGTCCTTGGTCACGTGTCCTGAGTGATCTGAGTTCCTAGACCCGGAATTGCTGGCTCAAGGGGTGTGTGTGTGCTCTTTAAAAAAAACACCCGAATCGCCCTGGCCAGGTGGCTCAGTGGATAGAGTGTCCACCTGCGCAGTGAAGGGTCAAGGGCATGTGCCAGGGGTGGCAGGCTCGATCCCCAGTGGGGGGCGTGCAGGAGGCAACCATCCATGATTCCCTCTCATCGTTGATTTTTCTCTTTCTCCCTCTCCCTTCCTCTCTGACATCAATAAAAGATACATATGTAAGATACACACACACACACACACACACACACACGTATGTCTTTGCACCCTCCTCCAGCGCTCCCCCCCCCACCTTCCTTTCCTTTCCCCTTCTCTCTCTTCCCTCCACTTCGGCTCTTCTTGTCCGCGTCTTCACTGTAGCCCGAAGCCTGTGCTCACGGGAAGTAGCGAGGCTGAAGTGGTTAGTCATTAAGTAAGCATTTGCCAGGACTTCCCCCCTCTCCCCCCCCATAAAGTCTAGAAGCTCTGAGGCTTAATCACCTCTGGGTATGAGCAAATCACATTCCTTCCATGACACTGCGGCCAGAAAGATGATTGATGGGCAGGGAAGTGGATATGAAGTAGAACGTGGTCTCCCTTTTACAAAGCAAACATTTGAAGCCTTCCACTCGCTCAGGATATGCCGGGCCCCACGCGGGCCGCTGCTTCTGGAGGAGCCGCAGGTGGGAGGGAGGGGCCGGCGTGGAGGAGGAGGGGGAAGGGAAAGCATGGATGAAGCGAGCGGCTGACCGCTCGGCCGCTGGGCCTTCTTAACCAGCGTCACGGGCCCTGCGGTGGGACGGGGGAGGCCCCATGCGAACCCGCATCTGCTCCGAGGCCTCACATCATCAGCCTCCAGCAAACACAGGGGGTTCCATGGTCCCTGGGTTGTGTCTGATTCACTGACACGGCCAGTTCCCGCCTGACGTAAGGAACGGGCAGGTGGCCAGCTGGTCCTTTCTCGGGTGCCCGGCACTGCCCGCCGCTTTGCCCGGCACCTGCCCGCCCTCAGCTCAGACAGCTGTCTCGTCTGGGGGGCGGGGCGAGAGCCTGTCTCAAAATGAGAGCTTTAAAAACACACACAAAACAAACCAAGGCAAAGACAGCAGCGTTAGCTTTCACCTGGATGGATTGAGCAGGTGACTGCCGTCCAGCAAAAGTGACACATGAGACAGGACCTCTTGGCTGGTTGGGGAGAAGGCTGGGAACCCTCTGGGCCAAGCATGTCAAACTCGGGGTTGGTGGGCACATGCCGCAGGTGCGACATGCTTGCTCTCTGCTCTTCATGCCACGGGTGTGACATGCTTGCTCTCTGCTCTCTGCATGCCGCGGGTGTGACATGCTCGCTCTGGGGTAACAGTCGCCAGGAGCAAAGAGTGAAGATGAAGCTGTCGCTGTGGAAACAGCTCAGTCTCAGGTGCCTGGGAGCTTTAGGAGCGTGGGGGGTTTGTAGCCCAGTGCCAGGTTCTGCCCCACAGAGCGGCAAGGGCCCAGCTTCTGCCCGCAGAACGGCAAGGGCACAGCTTCTACCCTACACAATGGCAGGGCACATTTCCGCGCTGATTTCAGCCGCTACATGTGGGGACATCTGTTACGGCCGCAGAAGAAAATGGCTGACCCCTGAGATGGGCACTGCTCTGAGGCCCGACCCCACTGATCCCCTGCACACCTCCCAGAAACCTCTGGAAAAGGGGCGCTGGGAGAGACCGAGTGACTGGTTCCAGTCTCACAGCTGCAGCCCCCGCTGGGCCTCAGGGCAAAGCCTGACAATTGGATCCGTGGGGCTGGAGAGTCGCCGTCCTCCGCCTGGAATCCCTGGACCAGCAGCCGCAGAGCTCAGCGGATGATGGAAAGCTGTCAACAACCCAACCTCTGGACCGCTGCTGGGTTTCCCTGGGGGCCTGGAGCTGCTGACAGGGGCCACGCTCTCCGGGGCCTTTGCTACGAGACCCACAGAGCCCACGTGGGGTTACCCTGCATTGGAGAAACTCGCCCCTTCCCGAGAGAACGCTGTGCGCAGAGCGGGGATCGGCCCCTCGCTCTACACTCGCCTCGGAGCTTTCTGGGCAGGTCCAGGAACTAACATTTGTGGGGTCTCATTGTGCGCCAGGTATTATTTTTTGGGGGGGGGTTGCTTCCTACCCACCAGCTTATTTAACTCAGCGGTGTGCGGCCTGTGAGAAATTGTCCTCTTAGGGACAGTGGCAGGACAAGCCCGGAAGCGCCATCACATTCTCAAGGCCCCGCAGAGAGGAAGGGGCGGCACTGGGGTGCTCTGGGCATGGGGGTTCACCTTCGCGCTGCAGTGCGGCCCAGCGGTGGCGGGAGTGGGATTGGACCCGTAGGACCACATTTTCTTTTCTCAGAAGGCGGAGGTCGAGGGCACCTCTGGATCATCTCAACTTACAACGCTGGGGCTGGATCGCATGAGATGCTACCCACAGCCACGCTCTGGAACCCGCTGAAAGTGCACTGGCCGCTGGACCCTGGTCTCCCCACGGCTCGCGGCTGTCACCCATCGAAGCGCCTCTTTAGCCGCTCGGCTGCTGCCTGGGGGAAGACCAGCCCTCCGGGGCAGAGGCTGTGCAGTTAGACGTCCCGCGGGGGGTTAGAGCGCAGGAAGTCCTTCCCGTCCCCTGAGGACGGGCATCGGGGTGCGCCCATCACAGCGAGGCCACGAGCCCCCTGGGCGGGCAGCCTCACACCCGGCAGACTCTCACTCACATGGGCACCCACGGAAGCAGCCCGTGGGCCCCTGGCTGTAACCTGGGCCCTGTGACGGAACCCTATTGCCTATAGAGCCTCCAAAGCAGTGGTTCTCAACCTGTGGGTTGCGACCCCTTTGGGGGTCGAACTACCCTTTCACAGGGGTTGCCTGAGACCATCGGAAAATGCAGATATTTACATCACGATGCATCACAGTAGCAAAATGTCATGGTTGGGGGTCACCACCCCATGAGGAACTGTATGCAAGGGTCACGGCCTGAGGAAGGTTGAGAACCGCTGCTCCAAAGGGTTATGTTTCGTATTCTATAATTATCTTCTCAACTGCGCGGTCAGAAAGCACTGCACCGTGTGTGTGTGTGTGTGTGTGTGTGTGTGTGTGTGTGTGTGTGAGAGAGAGAGAGAGAGAGAGAGAGAGAGAGAGAGAGAGAAAGGGCCTGTGAAATGTACACGTCAAACTGGTTTATAATGAGGGACCCTATTAGAGGCATCACACGTGTGCTCGGAGCCGGAGCGCAGAAGTGGGAAGGGGTCGGTGGCTGCTGTCGCAGTCCTCGTAGGACTGAGTAACAGCACGTTGTGAGCCCTAAGAGCGCCACCCGTGCTCCCCCTGACTCAGCTCACCTGCGGCTCAGGCTGCCGGGGTCATCGGGGACCCAGTCCGCTCGGGGGGAGGCAGGCACTGACTCCGCACAGAGCACCGCGGGGAGCCAGGGCCCCCAGCCGCTCGCTCCCCTGGGCTTTTCACACACAATGCGCCTCCACACTCTCCAAGTGGGGCTAATAGGGCCGAGTGCCGCGGGAGGGTGCGGGGAGAAGGCGGCTCCTGAGTCCTGCGGAGCCGCTAAAGCCGCGCCAGGGCATCCTGCCTGCGCGCCCCCTGTCATTGGTACATCCGTCCTGGAGAGCCAGGCTGTATGTAAGTCAGGCCGCTCTGACTCCCTGTGCGGCGATGTTGTCCCTGGGAGGACTGAGACGCTTCTCAGGGTCCCTCTCCTTTTCTCTCCTGACCCCCCGCCCCCTTTTCTCTTCTGGCAGCCTCCCCAGCGGGGACCCTCCTCTGGCAGCACAGAGCCCTCTGGGGGGGCGTCATGTGCAGTGAGGCCATGGCCAGGGCTGGGCGGCGTGGCCTCGGTTAGGAAAGGCCTTCTTCTGCCATCGAAGGCTCGCCGTCCTCTCAGAGGGGGGAGCGAGGCGGCCAGGGTTCCAGGACAGGGGCGATCCTTTGGAAAGGGAAGGGGCCTGCAGTGGCCACGGTGCGGGGCTGGTGTGGAGGAGGGGCCAGGGCGCGGGAGGCGGGTCGGGTCTGGGAGGAAGGTGGGGCTGAACGGAAAGGGACACACAGGCCCTGAGCTGAGACGTCTGGAACGGAGCGGGGGGGGGGGGGGGGAAGCCTGGTCACCCCGGTTCCACTCACCCCTGGTTCCGCTCACCCCAGGCTCTGGACTCATGCAAGCCACCACTTACTCTCTGAACCTTGGCGTTCTCATCTAGACCGTAATACCCTTCTTTTGCGATTACTATTAGAAACTAATGAAATTAAATAAATGCGCATTGCCTTTTAAAAAGATATGAACCACTGAAACCGGTGTGGCCTGCGGACTGAAAGGTCCCAGGATCAATTCCTGTCAAGGGCATGTACCTGGGTGGCAGGCACATCCCCAGCAGGAGGTGTGCAGGAGGCAGCTGACCGATGTCTCTCTCTCATCAATGTTTCTAACTCTCTATCCCTCTCCCTTCCTCTCTGTAAAAAAAATCAATAAAATATATATTTTTTAAAAAGGTATGAACCATAGAAATGGCTCTCATTGGTTAAGTGTATATATATATATTTCAGAGAGGAAGAAGGGAGAGGGAGAGAGAAACATCAATGACGAGAGAGAATC
Source organism: Lasiurus cinereus (assembly GCA_011751065.1). Lineage (NCBI taxonomy): Eukaryota > Metazoa > Chordata > Mammalia > Chiroptera > Vespertilionidae > Lasiurus > Lasiurus cinereus. The sequence goes on along the minus strand of JAAGEH010000452.1, from coordinate 1,268,804 downwards.
ATGGATCCGCTGCCTCCTGCACGCCCCACACTGGGGATGGAGCCCGCAACCTGGGCAGGTGTCCTGACCGGGACTCGAACCGGGACCTCCTGGTTCCCAGGTCCACGCTCAGCCCTGAGCCGCCGGGCTCATTGTTCTTTGTAAGGGCAGGGGCGATGCCGAGAAGGCGGCTGTCTCACGCAGGCCAGCTGCCAGTTCCTCGCGTGCTGGCTCAGCGTCCGCTCCTCCCAGGGAGGGAACGTGTGAAGTCGGGTACGAGCCCCAGCGGAAAGTCCCGCTTGTAGGTACAAACATGAGCTGGGGGTGGGGGGAACGGGTGCCTTCCAGACCCCAGATTCCTGCCAAGAGAGGTTCTGGCAGCCCTTTAAAACGAAGGGTGTGGCAAGGGGGAGAGGGGATGTGTGGCAACAGAGAACTGGGGGCCCTGAACAGGGACCCAGAGGGGGTTTGTCCCATGATGGGGAAAGGTGCAAGCTAGCGGGGCGCCCACCTCCGTGTGCTGAGCCTGGGAGCGAGAAGGCGGGCCCACCGCCTGGGGAGGCTGCTGGATTGGCCTAAGTTTCCTCGCCAAGGTCAGGTGTGAGCACAGCAAGGTCAGCGCCGCGAAGATTGGCACCCCGTTCCTCTGGGGCTTCCAGCGAGGATCCGGAAGAAAGTTCGTGAGCGGAATTGAACTTCAGGAGACTGGTCTTGACCTTCAAGGCCGTTACAAAGAGCCGTTTACGTCACGGGCCGTGCGTGGAATCGTAGTGCACACGAAGTCGCGGACATGAGGGCAAGAATGCATGAACGGGACCAGAAAGTCTCTGTAACACCGTTATTCACAATAAAGCATTTTGTGACATTCTCCGGGTTAGAAGATCTCTTCGCGTGTTATTTCGACTCATGCCCAGCACCTCCCTGCAGGTAGAGGAATTACTGTCACCTGAGGGGAAGCTGGGGCTCAGAGACGACCGGGAAGAACCCTGTCACACGGCAAACGGTGAGGCAGGCCCCCACGGGCAGGCCCTGCCAGCACACGGGAAGCTCGTTCTACCGAATCGTTGGGGACCGTGTCACGGAAGCACGCGGCCTCGCACACGCATGTGGTTTATGGAAGCAGGTTCAGGCGTTTTCGTGTGCGTATCATTTATGTGGTGCCAGGGAGTTCTAAAAAAAGAAATGATCAATAAAGGCAGAAATTCAGGCGAGCTTTCTGGGAGCCGGTGTTACGAGCAGACCTCAACCTGTTAGGAAATCGGTTATGATATGGAATGTGGATATTAAAATGCCATAAATGTCATTAGAACCTGTAAATATGTAACTGGAGTTTTTACTAAGTTCATAAAAATTAATATTGGGTACAGCATCATTTGTAAATCCTTGCGGTTCGTGTGTCAATTACCTGGTTCCCTAGTAACCAAGTGGTCCAGTTACCAAGGAGTCAAACCCTAGATTAAAGGCTCCCCAACCCGGCCATAAAGCGGTCCCTGAGTACCAATGTGCAGAATTATGGCTTATTGTGCTAATCATCTCTCTCTGTCTGTGGCTCGCCGCCCAGCATGGGCCTGGCGATTGGGTGCTGTTTATTCTGGGGTTTTGGTACCTGCGTGTTTTGGGGTACTTGTTTGTTTGTTTGTTTTGAAGGGGAAATGAAACCACAGGGCACCCTCCGGCTGAAACTCCCCAAAAGGGGAACGAGAGGCTGAGCACACAGGAGTCGGGGTTTGGGGACCTGGGGAGGCCCAGGCTCGGGGTATGGATTTGCAGGCAACCTGGTGATTTGGGGTTCAGTGCCTCCACTGCCCTGGGCAGGTTTGAAGGACGGAATTCACCAGGTTTTTTTGTTTGTTTTGTTTTGTTTTCCTGGATGGAGTCCTCTCATAACTGACAGTCAGTCCTCTGCCGGGATTTGAGCTTCACTCAGCAGGTATTTGTGGGCTGTCCTGTGAGACAGGCCTGTGCCAGGCGTGGGCAAAGCGGGTTTGAGTAAGATGCCCCCGTCGTGCGTTGTATGAGGAGAGAGTGAGTTAAATACCGCGCCGCAGCGATGGCTGTGACGCGGGGTCTGTGGTTAGAGTCCAGGATGCTCGGCGAGTGCCCCAAACCGAGGTCAGATCTGCTGCGTGATCAGAAGGGGGTGGTGTTGGCGACCTAGAAATATTTTGTTCTGGAAATAACTGCTCAGTCCTGCCGATGTGGGCTCTGCGCTCACAGGGCCTGCGGTCTCACCGGGAGAGCCACAGGTGGGCATGCAGTAACGGCGACATGACAGGTCGGCAGAGGGAGGCCCAGCCACGGGGAACCTGGGAGCTGAGAAGGAAAAAGAGAGCGGAAGGGTCTCCCCTCGAAGAGGGCAGGGGCGGCTCCCTGCGGGAGTGAGACCTGGAAAGGGGGCTCTGGGGGAGCCCCGGGGGATGCAAAGTGTTGTTCCCGGTCAAGGAAAGAGACTGGTTTAAGCAAAGTTGAGTGTCCGCCCGTGAACCAGGAGGTCACGGTTCGGTTCCCTGTCAGGGCACAGGCCCGGGTTTCAAGCTCCATCCCCAGTGTGGGGTGCGCAGCCAATCAGTGATGCCCTCCTCCTGGATGTTCCTCTCTCTCTCTCCCTCTCCCCTCTTCTCGGAAGTCAATAAAAGAAATATTTTTTAAAAAGAAAACAGTGGATTTTGTGGCGAGTGCCTGGCAGAGTGGCGGATCTGGCAAGAACCTCGGCCAGCAGGAGCTGCCGGGATGGCCGTATGTCCTTTCACCCTGACGCCAGCTCCGTACCCCGTGTGCGCCGGGGTGCAGGCCAGCAGGCTGGGCACGCTGCCGTGGGAAGGGAAGGAGGAGGGAGGAAGGAGGAGGCCCCTGTTTGTGCCAACAGAGTGCCCCCGAATCTGCCAGAGGCCGGGGAAGGGCGTGAGGGTGTCTTCTCTGCCTACAGGGCAGCCGTGGGCGATCTCGGGCCTCCAGGTGGGCAGAATGCTCTCCGTGTCCCCGGACCCCATAAAAATTCAAATCCCAGCCCCATAAATGCGAGTCAACAGCTTAACGACTTGCTCTAACTCGAAAGTAATCACATAGAAATGCAGGTATGCGAGTCGCTGGCCCTGTTTTCCATGTGACTGGGTAAACGGAAGGCTCCCTGGGTGTGAGGTCGGCTCCGTGAACTTGTCCTTGGGATTTGGGCTGTGGACCGGGGGGCAGCGGTGACTTTCCAGGCTGTGCCCACGGGCGGCGGTCACTCCCCGCACGGCAGAGAGGACCCTCAGGGGGGTTTTGCTACCCCGGGACTTGCCTTTGTTTCCTGGGGGTGGGGGGGCATTAAACTTGTCTACACCGGTTTAATCATCTGTTAAAAGAGGATACTAGGCCTGGCTGGGTTACTACATGGTCAGAGCGCCAGCCCGCAGACCAAAGGGTTTTGAGTTCAATTCCTGGTCAAGGGCACGTACCTCGCTTGCTGTTCAGTCCCTGGCCAAGTTCAGGGCAATCGATATATCTCTCACATCGATGTTTCTCTCTCTCTCTCTCTCCCCCCTCCTCCCTCCATCCCACTCTTTCTAAAAGTCAAGAGAAAAGTATCCTGGGATGAGAATTAAAGAAAAGGCGGGAGATACTAAACCTACCTAACACCCCACACACACACATAGACTGGCACAGGCATGAGACGTGTTAGCGTGGGGCCTGCTCTACAGTCGAAGCTGCGGAAGCCTCAGCTCCTCCTCCCCACAGGCTCCCTTCCTCTGCGTCTCCCTTCCTCTGCAGCACTGGGCTCAGCTCCCCGTGACCCTGACCTGAAAGGACGCACACACCGGGGTCCTCCGTGTTAGCGCTGCTTGGCTGCCTCCTGTCCGGGATCCTCAGCGTCCTCCCCGGGCGGTGCCTCCTTCACGTCTCACTGCCCCTTCCCCCCCACTCCACCCCGGAGGCCCCCGCCCAGTGCTCCTCTCCTGGCTGCACTGGGGCCGTACGCAGGCCGCACAGGCTGCGCTCAGCTGAGCAGCAGAGGCTGTGCGGGGAGGGCGGGGAACGTGGGCCCGAGGCCAGCCTGTCGCCGCCCCCGCCTCGCCTCTCTCTCCCCCGCCCTGGATCCAGCAGCTGCCCCCCCACCTGTGACTCGGTGTCACCATCTGTAAAAGGGGGTTGAGGCCCGTCCTCACTTCCGAGGCTGGCAGAAGGTGCGAACGGGGGCTATGACCCAAGAACCATGTAGAAGGGGCCTCTCCTCCTCCTCATGGTGCCCCGGCCCTATGTGCCCATGTCCCCCCATCCGGGAGGCTGATCGCGGCGCCCCTCAGCCCCGCCCACGCCTCCGCGGACACGTGGTTCCCCAGGCACTGCGGAGGCGAGGCCAGCGAGCAGGCAACCGTTGTGGGGAGTCATCTTTGTGCGATGGGTGCTCATGGTCTTCCTATGATGCCCCCCTCCAGTGTTTTCAATCTACACAGCTCTCCAAAGCTGGGACCTAGCACTGTGACCCTCTAGCTCAGCGGTTCTCCACCTTCCTAATGCGGGGACCCTTTAATACAGTCCCTCATGTGGTGGTGACCCCCAACCATAAAATTATTTTCGTTGCTACTTCCTAACAGTAATTTTGCTACTGTTGTGAATCATAATGAAAATATCTGTGTTTTCTGATGGTCTTAGGCGACCCCTGTGATGGGGTCAATGGACCCCCAAAGGGGTCTCGACCCACATGTTGAGAACCGCTGCTCTAGCTGCACAATTCTACTATGTTTTCGTGTCTCAGTTTTCTTGTCTGTAAAATGGGAATATGCCTCAGATCACCCACCCGGTCCCTCTGGCTTCCAGTCTCGGCTGAATCCTCACTTCGCCGTCATCGGCGCCCCTTTCCCAGGGGCCTGTGGAGACGTGGGGTTCCTCGCTGTTCCCAGTGCGCTCCCCGCCGGCTGGGCCCTGCCTTTCCCATGCCCCCCACCTGTGGGACACTGTCTGGCGCACTCAAGGATGCTCGGCGAATCCTTACTGCACCCCCAAAGACACCTGGGGCGATTATCCCGGTGGACAGCAAAGAGAAACCAGAATCAACCGGCTTCTGGTTCGGTTCCCGTGCAGGGATTTCTCCGGTCAGTGTTTATTGGGTACCAGCTCTCCTCCCGGCCTCATGAACCACTCGGTCAGAATCAGAGATAGAATTGCTAACGTACTGAGGCCCGAACCCCGCGCCTACCTTAAAAAAGTTAAAAAACAAGAGGGACGTCTGTGAATTTTTGCCAGCTGGGCCGCCCAAAGCGATGCTTCCGTTTTCCCGGCGACAAGAAGCAGCCTTTTGAGCCGGGGCGGCCCAGGTCCGCGCACACGTGTGTGCTACCCGCTCGGCCGGGCCGTGCGGGGCGTGGCGTGCCCTGCGCTCTGCCGTGTGCGAGGCGAGGCGGCCCCGCGTATTACATTACGCTTATAAAACGCCACGGAGCCCTTATGAATTACAAGATAATTAGCAGTTCCACACGCACAAGACATTAGGCCCCCGCGTGTCAAAAATGTCATGGAGGCCCATCAATCACGGGCTGGCCGCATTGATCCCGCCCCGGGTTCGTTTTTAAATCATCTCTTTAACACCTTGTAAATGTACAAACAACCGTCGGCCCAGGGGAAACTTTAATAATGTTTTTTCGTACATATTTTAATTTCATCTCAAAGTGCTCGCTGCATAAAAATTAAGGCCGCCTCACAAAACCTCATTGATTTCCCCGGGATAAAACCCATCTGTCTAAACTAATTGAGAGCCTTTTCTGAAGCCGTAAAAAGCCGGCCGGCCAACACTGAGGCCATTATGGGCATCCTGTGCCGTAGGAGCCCTTGTGTAACGTGAAGAAGGCCATTCTGTGATGTTTACTGTATTTAAATCGCAGGGCCCCGCGCCGGGGACAAAAGCCGCCCTGTGTAGCGGCGTGGAGAGCCCACCAGAAGCTGTGAAAAGCCAGATCTGTGCTCGGCCGGGTGATTAATGCACCTTTCTGCCAGCATCGCGGCTGCGCCCGCGAGCTCATTTAATACAAAGTAAACGAAGGCTGCTCCCTGGACTCGATCCTCGGGGCGCTCTCCCCGAACAGATAAGGCCCGGCCGCTGAATGGCTTTTCATGCCGCACAAAGGATGTGTTCACGGCGAGGTCGGCGCGCAGGTCCTTCATGTTGTGATAACAGGAAAGGGAAATGACATATTAATGGGAGCCCACGCCACGGTGGTCTGGGCTGGGGCTGGGGGGCCGGGGGGAGGGGGCGCCCAGGGGTCAAGACCATTCGGAAGTGGGCGAGGCGGCCCGAGGAGCCCCCAGCGGCCGCTCTTAAAAGCCCTGTCCCCCGAGACACTTGCTTCTCTGGCACCGAGAATCGGGTCGATGGAGGAGGGTGCCGGGGCATCGGGAGGGGGACTGGGCCTGGGGGGCCCGGGCCAGCAGAGGTTCCACGTCCCACATTGGTCACCCCAAAGCTGGGAGACACAGCTCAAGGACTACCTTTAACCGTCAGTGTGCGGGGGCGCACGGTCAGGAGCTGAAGGCACAGATGCACCTGGCCTTGAACCCTCTTCATGTACGTGTCATGCGGGTTTCATCTTGGAGCCTGTCAGCTTCCCCTCCGGTAAAGGGGGACCGTCGCCCTCCTGCAGGGATTAGTGGGGGGGGGGGGTAGCATGGAAAAGAACCTTCCTGCCGAAACCAGTTTGGCTCAGTGGATAGAGCATCGGCCTGCAGACTGAGAGGTCCCAGGTTCCATTCCAGTCAAGGGCATGTACCTGGGTTGTGGGAACGTCTCCAGTGTTGGGTGTGCAGGAGGCGGCTGATCGATGTCTCTCTCTCAGCGGTATTTCTAACTCTCTATCCCTCTCCCTTCCTCTCTGTAAAAAAAATAAATAAAATATATTTTTTTAAAAAAAGGAAAAAAGAAAAGAACCTTCCCTGACAGGCAGCTGCTGACCTGCCCAGAGCAATGTCCTCATCGATCGCAAGGGTGGTGACGGCTTGGAAACACCCCGGGAAACATCCACCAAAACAAGTGTGACTCCATGGGGAAGACACCCCCAAATAAGGACAGCTCAGTAAACTCGCAGAAGTTTCAGGAGTAAAGTTTACACAGTGTCTTTCTCTCTAATGTAAAGAAATGGTTCAGGGGTTGAGCATTGACCTGTGAACCAGGAGGTCATGGGGTTGAGCGTTGACCTGTGAACCAGGAGGTCATGGTTCATCTCCCGGTCGGCGCACGTGCCCGGTGGCAGGCTCGATCGCCAGCGTGGGGCGTGCAGGAGGCGGCCGGTCCATGATCATTTTCTCATCGTTGAGGTGTCTATCTCTCTCTCTCTCCATCTCTCTTCCTCTCCATGACCAATAAAACATATATACATTAAAAAATAAAGAAATGTGTACAGCCTTCTCAGGCCTGGTGGGGTGGCTTCGCACATCTTTGGGGGCAAAGGCTGCTTCTCAGGAACCTCTCTGGAAGTTTCTACCGCTCTTCTCGTTGGCCAGAACTGGATCCCATGGCCACACGGAGCTGCAGGGAGGGTGGGAAGCTGTGCTTGGGGTAAGCGAAAACCCCAGCTGCTGTTAGCCAGGCCGAGGGAAGAAACGAGGGTTCATTAAGGCAACTGGCTTCCTCTCCCCGAAGCCTCTCCTAGCGCCGGAGTCCGTGCAGGAGTGAGGAGAAATGGATGTTTGAAAGCACCCGAGTCTATGCTACCCTGTTTCCCCGAAAATAACAGTGTCTTCTATTAATGTTTGCTCCCAAAGAGGCGCTAGGTCTTATTTTCAGGGGATGTCTTATTTTTCCATGA
>JAAGEH010000452.1:1230382-1261040 GCA_011751065.1 Lasiurus cinereus | reverse complement strand
ATTTTTCCATGAAGAAGAAGACGGTGCACATTTATTGTTGAACAAAAAAAAAAAAGGAAATGCATGACCTGCCTACGGGAGGGTAGTCGTTGTCATCACAAACCAGCTCCCTGATGGGCCACAGCGCAGCCGGAGCTGTTCAGGCAGAGCGAGGTCTCTTTAAATCAGGAGTCAGACGCCTGACGGTAGCTTCGGGGGCCTTCTATTCCGGGGAGGCCTTATTATCAGGGAGGTCTTATTTTCGGGGGGGATGCCTTCTACGACAGCGAGAGGCAAAACTAGAAGTAGGTCTTATTTTCGGGGGATGTCTTACTTTCGGGGAAACGGAGTATGTCAGGCTGGTTAAAAGGAAACGGAGCTAAGACTTGTGTTACTTTTAAACAGCTCACCCCCAATGGGGAGAGATCTTTGTGTGTTTAGGGAAGAACAGAAACACTGAAACCTTTCAGAGATGATATTTAGAGATGATACGCTTACAAGATGCATACCTTTAAGAATGCGCATTTACTTCGATAAAAAGCTTTTCAAAAAAGTGAGAACAAATAAAAAGCCCCTTTTGAAAGAAACTCTAAATACGAGCCAAAGGCATTATTAGATCTTGACAGATCTCAGGGAGGTGACTGAGCGCTGAGTGAACGGTAGAAAGCAACACTGCCAGTACAGTCACAGTTTCTGTTTGCCCACAACTCCTGCTGTTCCCACCTCATGGGCATAAATATTTTTCTCTCTTTTTGGGCTACAATTGCCGTGCAGTCACAACTTAAGTCTTTTGTCTCGTGGCCAGAAAGCAGCTCATGCAGGTATTGATATTATTGCCACGCACCCCACCGAAGACTGGGACTGGCCGGCAGCTTTTGTAATGCATATTTTAATACCGCCTCTGGCAAGAGTCATAACGCATGCGATTCCTCAGTACTTTCCGGTTTTCTCAGGGAAATGGTCCTCGAGTTCCCAGGTTCTAGTGTTATCCTAGGATACAGTGCGAAAAGATGTTGACTTTCGAGGACTGTCTTCTCATTCACAGAGGACTTCGGGTTGGGAGAAGAGAGAGAAGTTGGGGAGGAGGGTGAGCTGTAAAGGGCCCGATCCCATGAGCGAGCGCCGTGAACACGCGAAGCCTTTCTTTGGTTCTGCGAACACTCCTGGGCAAGAAGCAGGCCCTGGCCCCTGGCCTGGTGGTGGCTGTGGTGAGAAGCGGGTCGCAAGCAGGCGGTTGTTCTGATGGACTTGGGGTGACGTCATGGCCACAGGCTGGATGCCCCCATATCTAGTTAACGCACCAATCCTCGCAGTCCCCCCAGTTGTCCTGTGCAGGGCACCTCCTGCCTGCAGGAAACAGGCCCAGCGGGGACCGTCGGGGGATGGGCGTACTTTTCCAGCCCCCGGGGGGTGGGGGTCAGGGTGGGCTCTGTGTACAGGAGGAAGCGCTGCCTGGCATCCAGATTGTCTCCTGGGGAGGTGTCTCTGCTGAGATGGCCTGTGGGGGAGCCAGGCGTGGTTGGGTCTGAGCGCCTCGGCGGCCCTGTCCCAGGTGGAGGGGCGGGAACGGGTCCGAGCCCAGGCTGCTGCTCAGCGTGCCCTGAGCCCCGGCACCTAGAGAGAGGGGTGGGCACGGACAGTCCAGGGACTTCCCCATCTCTGGGAACGGAAGTGGGTGCTGTGACCTTCTCCCGCCAGTGCCCATGGCGGGGCTCTGAGCCCGCGTCCACCTCCCCTGCCACTCTCAGCCTTCCAACCGCGTCCAGAGGAAATCCGACGCGGCCTTGCTCTGCTTTTCTGGAGAATTCCAAGGCGTCTCGCCGTGCACTCCTGTGACTCTCCCCCAGACCAGCCCCCACACCTGGAGGCCCCCCACTCTCCCACGGCTGCCCCCTCGTCCCTCAGGCTCCCGGGTTTGACCTCCCGATGGGTTGGGTTGTTCAGGGAGAAGCGTGTTAACGTCTAAAGCCCATTTCGCTCCTTCCTTTTTCTTCCAAAAAAAAGTGAAACGTGGTTTGTTTTTGCTTCATGAGGAGGAGGAAGTAGGGTTTTGTCAAAGGCAAACAGACTCCCGGGCTGAGGGCAGGGGCTCTGCTCGCCTCCAAAAGCCCGTGATGTTGGATTAGGCACTCAACTTGGCCCGGGATCCTGCCCCGCCTCCCGCCAGCCACATGGGGCCGAGGCCTCAGCTTTGGGAAAGTCAGCTACCGACTCGTTTCTCGGGGAGCCTGCGGGCGATGGATTGATTTGATTAAAGAAACCAATGGCCAGCTCTTTATCCAGCTCAGTCCAGGTAACTCAGACTCAAAGCCTTCCCACTGCCGTCTTCCATCCGGGTTCAGTGAGAATCGTTCAGTACCTGGGACACAGGGAAGGCTGTGGGAGGAAAAGAACGCGGGCATGTTTTCTGTTAGACGTGTCTTTGCACCAGTGACGTCGCTAAGCTAATGAGCTCTGTTTTACTTGATTGTGGGAACTGAACTGAAGGGAGATAGCATACTTTCCTGTGTATAAGATGACATTTTAACCCAAGAAAATCTTCTCAAAAGTCAGGGTTTGTTTTTTTTTTGTTTGTTTGTTTGTTTTGGTGTAGTGTTCCTTGTATGAATATATCACAACTTATTATGACATCTTATAGGGCGGGTATATCCCAAACTGTATTTTAACTGGAAAAGTTGGAGGTCGTCTTATACGCGGGGAAATACGGGTACTCCCATAGCCTTTAGCTCTACCATAGCTTTACCGCCTGAAGGGATTTCATGTGGAGGTCACCATGCCAGCTTCTGCAGTCACAGTTCACAGAGTGTGTCTCCAGGTTGTAAACCCCACAGAGGGACCAAGGTGCTCATTTCTGGCCACACCCTCCTGCCCCCCGCCCCCCCTCCCCCCCGCCTCCATAAACCAGGTGAAACCAGTGGGAGCTTTTCTCCACACCTGGAACCAGTAGTCACCGCACTGTCCTGGCTCACTTCTGCCACCTGGTGATGGGGGCAAGGAACTGTCACTCACCTGGCCTCCCACGTACCCCGCCTCCGCCCTCCCAGGCAGGCAGGGCATGCTCCCACTCCCAGGTTACCCTCCCTCTGCACCCCCAACTCCATCCCTCCCAGCATCCCCGCAGCCAGTGTCTGTTCCAGGTGCACCTGGCATTGCCCTCTGATGTCACCTCTCCGTCCCCTCTGCTTTCCAGGGCTGCCCCGGGATCAGACACCCTCTTCCACTTGTCACCCCTCTTCCTAGGGGCGTGCGATGGGTGCCACCACTTGAGAAGACAAGTTGAGGTTATTGGCCACATCTAACCTGGGACGCTGCCATCTCCGTCCTACAGAGACTTCTGTCCTTGACCGGGCCATGTGCTAGCATCGTCACTAGATTGTTGTTCATAAGAGCAAAGACCCACAGCCGCGCCGGAAGCAGAACAAAGAAAGTTCTGTGACATTCTCTTAGAATAGAATAATCCACGCAGTGGGACATGAATCAGCTGCGGCCACACACGTCCATGGGGGTGATACTCAAAGATGTTGTGTCAAACAGCAAAGGATTCTACATTATATATCCATGCGAAGTTCAAAACTAGGCAAAACTAAACAATGGAATGTTCGAGAACACACAGAGCTGTGAAAAAAAAAAACTCGAACACACATCATGGTTGCTGTTAAGAGGACACTCGGCAGTATTTCTGGATCCTAGGAGACCAGAGAGAGGGAGATCAGTCAGAGACCCCCCAGGTCTTCTGAGGTGCCGTGAGATTGGATCCCCGGCCAGATTTGGGATGCGATGTGATGCGTTCGTTTCATTGTAACGGACCATTTCGTTGATTGTATGTCTGCATTATAGATACACTTTTTTTTCTCTGAGTATGATGTGTTCCCTACAAAAAGTATTTCTTAAACAGTGACAGAAAAATATCACATGATCTCACTCATATATGGGATATAATGATCAACATGATTGGATGAACAAGAATAGATCAGAGACAAAGGGTAGATGAGGGGACGGTTAGAGAGCAACCAAAGGACTTGTCTGCATGCAGATTAGCGTACCCAATGGACACAGACACGGGGCGGTGGGGGCTTGCCCGGATGGGAATGGCTCGGGTAAAGAGGAGGGGAAGAAGGAGTCAATTGGGGAAAAGAAGATGTATGCAAAACTTTAGACAATAAAAAAAAAGTGACAGAAGGTTGTCGGGGATATTGGCAACGTCCGCCTGAGGAGGTGACATTGAGCAGAGGCCTGAGCGAAGTGGAGAGGCTGGCTGAGGATCAGGGAGAGTCAGCTCCCAAGGAACAGGAAGGAGGCCCCGAGGCAACGAGGTTGGAGGTTTCCAGAGTCAGGGCAAAGGTCGGTAAGCCTCGAGATGGGAGGGGGAGGGAGAGGAGATTCAGGCAAAAGGAATTCAGGGGACAGACCACATGGAGTGTTACAGCTCCAGGGACATATCTGACCAAAGAAAAGGACAGGAATGTTGGGAAGAGAAATTAGTGATATAAAGAAACTCTCACTTAATTTTCACAAAAATCCTGTGCTAGGCCTTAGCATTAGAGATAACACGTATGGGTGTAGGTAAATATTCATGGATGTATGCATGTCTATATGTCTATACACACATGGAGCAATAGCAATCCTGCCACCAGTGGCAAACCATAAGAGACAAAAGCTTGTGAGGAAAGGAAATGGTCCCTTCCCCATCCCACCTGCGTGGCACTCCTCAGAGATGGAGCGTTCAATTCTCCTGTGTTTCATTCTCTTTTTACATCCACACTGGAGATGAGGCAGTGACCATTGTTTCTTGGCATTGACTTAGTCTCTGCCATAGAAGAAGCAAATTTAGCTCATGAATAGAACACTCCTTCTTTTATCCAAAGTTTGACAGTTCTATCACTATTCTTAGTTCCACTGAAATCTATATATATAAAAGCCTAAGTGACCAACCATTCGACTGGTAGCTATGATGCACACCGACCACCAGGGGGCAGACGCTCTGACCAGTAGATTAGCTTGCTGCTAGGGCCCAGCTGATGGGGACTGAGCGAGATGGGCAGGACATGCCCTGGAGCCCTCTAACGTCCCTCCCTGGCCTCACTCATGCACCTATGGGGTCCCTCAGCCTGCCCTGCACTCATGTAATCTGGGACCCCTCTGGGGATGTTGGAGAGTTGGTTTTGGCCTGATCCCTGCAGGCCAGGCAGAGGGACCCTACTGGTGCACGGATCTGTGCACCGGGCCTCTAGTATTAAATAAGATCCTTATATTTCTGTTTCTTGTGCCAGCAACTTTAGAAAGTATCTGTCAAGAAAAAGTATATGGTCTCTTTTCAATCCTTGTTTATATTTTATAAGTTGATGGTTTTACTGTCATTTTCTGAAACATTGGGGGAAAGAGAAAATAAACATACTCATTATGTCTTCCTGAGTTAGAATCTTATAAAATATATGTTGTAGTTAAATAATCTTACCCTTAGTCAAGCTGAAAAGGACCTGTGGTATTGCTTAATCCATAGTTTTTCAGATGGGAAAATTGAGGCCTACTTGGAAAGCACACTCTGGGGGTTGACATGTTGTTTTAATGTTGTGTTTGATTTGAAATGTTCTAAAAGTATTATTTCCTACTATGGTTCGTGGTAGATCACCTATTTCCAGTGAGATAATTCAGTTAAAGATAAGATCTCTGGTGTCTAACCTGTGAACTCACCTGCCATTTCTAACACTGCTTCATGGGGTGAATACTTTCTAAAATCACCTCTAAATTAACTTAGGCGAGAACCTTTGAAATAAAATAATTTTTCAGTCGACATTACTTGGAGAGAAGAAAGCAATTTGGAAATAGATAATTTGCTTTGAAACACAAAATGAACCCGGCTGGTGTGCGTGGCTCAGTGGTTGAGCACCAGCCTCTGAACCAAAAGGTCACGGTAGTGGGTTGTGAGTTGCAGACTCGATCCCCAATAGGGGACTTGCAGGAGGCAGCCAGTCAATGATTCTCTCTCGCCATTGATATTCCTATCTCTCTCTCTCTTCCTCTCTAAAATGTACACATACATACATATATGTTAATTTTTTAAAAACAACATGGACATAAAGCAATGCAGTTGTGTGTTTTTGTGGAAGTCTCGCACTCAGTCCTGTTAAAAGCTGCTCCACTACAATGCCACCTTTCTACCCGAGGGTTAGAGTTCCCGTCTCCGAGAGGCAGGCGGCATCTTTCATCCTCTGCATCCGTCGGTGGATTATGGCCGCCGGGATGCTGATGTGGGCTTTTCTTGAGATCCAGCCTCTTTTCTCTTAAGACACACACACACACACACACACACACACGCACACACACACACGCACACAGCCAATTAAAGGAAGCTTCCCAGAGTGCCAATCAATAAGAGCAGATAAAACCTCGCGGAAAATGTCAGCAGACGGAGAAAATTGCGTTTCCCTAGAAAACTGCACGGGGTCCACAAGAGAAAGGTCGGAAAGTCCTGGCGAGAAAGGCGGTGGCTGAGGACCCGCAGGGGCCACACCTGAGTCACCGGCACACGTCACAGCGACAGGGTCCTGTCGGCGGAGGGCTTTTGTGTTCCCGGAGGGGCGTTCTGATGACCTCCGGTCCACTCCACGGGTGCAGGAGGGGCCCCGTGTTGTCGTGGCACCCCACGCTGGACAGATGAGATGGACAACTTATGACCGGCCATAGCCACTCCCAGGCTGGGTGAGGAGGACGCCCCGTGCCACGCAGGGCCATGCAGGGGAGCAGAGTGAAGCAGCAGCACCTGTGGACGGTGGACCTGGGAGTGACAGGAGGGCCGGGGTTCCTGCAGAAAGGTGCGGCGGGCCTCAGAGTCATTTCACGGCGAGCAGGAGGGGAGGCCCGGCGGGCTGAGGGCCAGGGGGCGCACAGCTGGTGCCCGATGCAACAGACCATCATAGGGGCAGAGCCTGGCTCCCGGCGTGGGAAGCACGTCTGGTGAGAGCAGGCAGCCCACGGTGAGGCCTGGAGGCCCGGCGAGCCTCGCAGAGACCACGGGAGGAAGGGGAGTCTTGGGTCGCACCACGCCCCGGGGCTTGGGGGCCAGGGCTTTAGGCGAGATGGGTCACAGACCTCGGGTCCTAGGGGTCCCACCTCCTCGCTCTCTCCTGAGCCCCTCCTCAGCACCTGTGCCGAACCTACTGTTAGGAACTGAATCGGGTCCCCCAAGATCCGTATGTTGAAGCCCGAACCACCGGTGGGGTATGTTGAGGCAGAGCCTGCAGCAAGGGAATCAAGGTTAACAGGTCAGACAGGTTGGACCCGACTCTGCTAGGCCGGCCCTCTTACACGGAGAGACCCTGGACACGCCCCGAGGAAAGGCCACGGGAGCACACAGCTAGAAGGTGACCTTCTACCGGGAAGCGAGGTCTCACCAGAAGCCAACCCTGATGGCACCTTGACCTTGACTCTGGAGCTGTGAGGTCATAGCAGCCTGGCGTTCTGTTAGAGCAGCGCGACACACTGGCACACACGTAAACAAACCTCCACTCAACCACTGCCGACCCCCGACCCCCGAGGGGCACTGTGGCTCAGACTGGCCACGCACATGCTCCTGAGGATTGTTCTTTGAACTGCCGTTCTCTCCCCGCCACCCGAGACCCAAGAGCAGCTGACAGGTAACCGTGACAGTGCTTTCTAACACCCGGGAAAACGACAGCAACAAAAGCGCCCCCTTCAGACCCGCTCTGCCTGTGCTCACAACCCAGAGCCCTGGCCGCTTCAGGCCCCTCCCGCACCCGCAGCCTCTCGACCTGGGAAGGAGGACCGTGGCCTTGACGGACGCCTCATACGCCCCGTTCAGCCCGGCGGCAGGGCCTCAGAGAAGACGCGTCCTGCTCCCGTGGGTCCCCCGCAGTCCCGTTGGCTCCCAGAGGCTGATAATGGGGAGTAACGGGGCCGCGGCAGTGAGCACACATGTGCGTTCCCGGAGGCAGCCTCTGCCCTCCGCGTGCGCATTTGCAGCGACGGCTTCTCTCTCTGATACTCATATTAACAGCCCTCTAACACCGATATCAACAGCCGTATTGAGCTGAAACCGGTTTGGCTCAGTGGATAGAGCAGCAATCTGCGGACTGAGAGGTCCCGGGTTCAATTCCGGTCAAGGCCATGGACCTTGGTTGCGGGCATATCCCCAGTGGGGGGGCGTGCAGGAGGCAGCTGATCGATGTTTCTCTCCCATCAATGTTTCCAACTCTATCCCTCTCCCTTCTTCTTTGTAAAAAAGATTAATAAAATATATTTAAAAAACATAAAACAAAAAAACAGAAACAACCGTATTGAGAAGCCCATTTGGAAATGCCGGGAGAGAACGCACCTAGAGCCAAGGGTCAAAAGCATGACACGCTTCCGTGTAAAATTAAAAGTCAATTACCTGCTGCATCAAGGGGCGGGGCCGTCGTAATTCGGGAGCCATCAGCCTGCCTGCTTGGGACCTCTGCGTAACAGCACCGCACCCGAGTCGGCTGCCTTGGCGTCCGCTGCCACGGGAGGAGAGGCGGCATCCCGCACAGAGACCTCGATGCCGGGCCTCTGCGGACCCCGCTCCTGCGCTGCTCGCCGACGCTCAGATTGAAACCACGACCACTGGCTTGTTTGTTAAAGTCATCGTAAACTTTAACGTGTTTCTGTAAATGCCCTTTGGCCAGAGGCATTCAGGAGGAAGTCTCTTCGAACGGGGTCCCCTTCCTCACATCCAAGGGCCTGGCGTTGGGGCAGTCATTGGGGAGGACCTGGGGAAACCCAGGAGTCCGGGTAGCACGCGGGGCAGCGGGAAGGTGGCCCCTGAAACACCTGGAAACGAGGAAACAAGGTTACTCGTTAGGAAGCCGCGTGAAAGATAATGAGAATAGTAAATAGCGATGAGAAGGGGAGAAATCACCTTCAAGAGTCAGGATGCCTCCCGGGCAAGATCTGACTTCATTTCCCGAGTCTGGGGGTTACCAGAGGGAGAAGGGGTGCAGGGAGGGAGGAGAGATTGTAGGACGAGAAGTAGCGATGGAAGGAGACTTCACTCGGGGTGGCGAACACACACTCCGATGTGCAGATGATGTGTTAGAGAACTGGACACCGGAAACCTATATGATTTATTAACCAGTATCTCCCCAATAAATTTAATTAAAAAGAAAACTATGGGTTATGACACGCTTCAGAATATCATGATTCTATTGCAGCTCAAGTTCGACTTAAACACCACTTAACGAAGCTCATAGGGTCCTCCGACTTTCCCCTCCCGGGGGACAGTTATCAGACATCATTCACAATGAGAACGCGCATTGCTTTTATTCAGAAATGTTCCCAGGAGGCCTCTAGCACACGGCGTTCTTTATCTCCATCTCCCCACATCCCCCTACCCCCACCTAATCTAATGTTTGTGAACCCACATTGTTCAAATCACACCCAATAGGAGGGGCAATCCGGAGTCCCCAGCCCCAGAGCTGAGTTTCGGATCCCATCTGGGTACCCGCAATCCCAGGAGAGACAAGCACGGACGCCCACAGGGCCCGCTATTAGAACCGAGGATGGAATGAGTGACGAACGGATGGACGCATGAAAGTGTGTCTTCTGGACATGAATTTTAAAGAGGCTTAGGTGGAATGATCATGGAGTCTGGTGGCGTGGCTCCGTGGTTGAGCATTGACCTATGAACCAGAAGGTCCCAGTTTGATTCCCAGAGCACAGCAGTTGTAAACCGATGGCCTGTGAACCATACAACCTGCAAGCATGTGGTGCGTGTCTAGCAGCATGTATCGTGACCGTTTTGGCATGTATCATCACTGTTTTAGCATGTGTCATGACTATCATGTATCATGATTATTTTAGCATGTATCATTACTATTTTAGCATGTATTGTGACTATTTTAGCATGTGTCGTGTCTATTTTAGCATGTGTCATGACTATTTTAGCATGTATCATGACTATTTTAGCACATATCATTACTATTTAGCATGTAGCATGATTATTTTAGCATGTATAGTGACTGTTTTAGCATGTACCATGTCTATTTTAGCATGTGTCGTGACTATTTTAACATGTATCATGACTATTTCTGCTTTGATGCCTTTAGGCAGGGCACACATGTTCTGTTTCACCACAGCCCCCACCAGCCCCTATCGCCCACAGGGCCTACTGCCCTCCTGTCCGCGTCCCGCCCAGCTCCCGGGGTGCACTCGTCTTCAGCCTCCACGGGGGGGGTGGCGGTGAACAGTGCCCCGTTCCCCTTTAGGTGGGAGTTGGGTTCCAGGTGTTTTCTAGCATCTTATGTTTTAATCCATCAGTGGGGTGTCTGGGCTGTGGGCTTCATTAGAAATAGACACAGAGCGGTTTGCTGGGGAAACGGGCCTTTCCGGCCGCAGAGTGGACAGGCGCGTCCCATCCAGTACGTGGGACTGTGGGTCCTGGAGGGGAACCTGACCGCGGCCGGAAGTGACCCCCCGGGCCAGCCTGGGGAACTCAGAACCGCGGGAGCCTGTTTGGGGACTCGCCAGTGGGAACCTTGGAAAGAGCCGTGTCCGAGGCCAGCATCCTTCCCCAGGGAGGGAGACTGTGCCCAGATGGAAGGGGCACTCGCAGGGCGAGGAGGCGCAGGCCGATCGCCACCCTGTCCGCGTGCAGCCCACGCCCCGCCGCCCGGAACAGAATGACTGTCCCCTGTGGGAGGGGGATGCGTGGGAAACGCATCCTGCCGGCTTCCCCCGGCGGCCCGTCACCTCCCAACAACGACGGGGAGAGGGTCCCAGATGTGAACACAAGCCCCTGAGCTCATTCCGCCCCGAGCACGCGGCCGGCCGGATCCCCCGATATAAATTACCCCGCTTGCCCCGCTCCGAGGGTGTTGAGAGGCGAACAGATTGCCGGCCCCTGTTCCCGTGTTCCATGGGCCAGCGCATCGGGGGAACCAGATAATTCACTCCACTCCACGCGGCGTAAGCACCTCATAAATTTCACCATCGGCCCGAGCCTTGCCCTCCGCGGGCGCAGTCTGTCTTCCGCGGCGTTAATTGCGTGCCGGGGAGCGGCCTCCCGTTCCGAGTCCCTGTTTTGGATGAAATACGGTCTCTGGCCCCTCGCAGGCCCCTCGCCCCCCTGAACCCCCCCAGGCAGAGCCCTTGGCAGCCACACATCAAAGGCTCAGGGAGCAGCTCCGAGGAGCCAGACCGGCGGGGGCGGGGCTGCGTGGGAACTTACTCCGGCTTTGAAAACGAACCGGGAAAGAAAACACTCCGAGTGGGGGGCCTCGGAGCCTCCGGCTGGCTGGGTTCACCGATCCCTTAAGTCTTCCTGCAAGTAGCACTTCTCCCGCTGCCTCTTCCGAGCCCCTGCCCACACCCCCCTCTGCCCCCCACCCCCCACACACACACCTTGGGCGATGCTCGTTGGCTCCTGCCTGCGCCTGCAGCACCACAGGGCCTTCTGTCACGAGTGGGCACCCCGTGCCCTGGCTACCCACTGCCTGCTTCTAGGCGTGCGCCCCTCGAAGACACCTAAACACCGTCTGACCTCAGACACCTCCTGCTGGCTGTGGGCGAATGGGCAGCTCAGGCCGCAGGAGGAAGGACAGACGCTGGACCTCATGCCAGCCGCTCTGTGGGCTCTGAGCTGGGCTAGGAGCCGGGGCCCTGGGACAGCGATGGCCTGGGCCCCAGACACCCTGGGACAGCGTCCGCTCCGGGGGCTTAGGGTGCTCAGATTCTGGGGATCAATTCACGCGCCTCTCGCTTTTATGCTGACTTGCCGATGATGCCCAGTGTCGAGAGCTGATGGTGCACTGAAAACTCTTCCGCACCTTTTACAACTCGATTCACTCTTTTTTTTTAAAAAAAGATATATTTTATTGATTTTTCACAGAGAGGAAGGGAGAGGGATAGAGAGTTAGAAACATCGATGAGAGAGAGACATCTATCAGCCGCCTCTCCTGCACACTCCCCACTGGGGATGTGCCCGCAACCAAGGTACATGCCCTTGACCGGAATCGAACCTGGGACCCTTCAGTCCGCAGGCCGAGGCTCTATCCACTGAGACACACCGGTTAGGGCTCGATTCACTCTCGATGCCCCAAGAAAGACTGGGCCCGTAAAGAAGAGCTCGAATCCATCCGTGGTCCATTTGGCTGACGCATATTCATATCGCCTGCGATGTGAGCTCGCCTTATAAAACGTTTACACGCCGTTAAAGGGCCCTCACATCCCTCGTGTAAACTCAGCGGCCCGCGCTGTCCCCTCTTCCCTGCGCAGCGC
The DNA here is from genome assembly GCA_011751065.1 of Lasiurus cinereus. Classification (NCBI taxonomy): domain Eukaryota; kingdom Metazoa; phylum Chordata; class Mammalia; order Chiroptera; family Vespertilionidae; genus Lasiurus; species Lasiurus cinereus. The sequence goes on along the minus strand of JAAGEH010000452.1, from coordinate 1,248,809 downwards.
CGTAAAGTGCCAGCCGGCCATCAATCAGACACTCAGCTTCTCGGAGCCGCGTGACAAGCGTAAAACGGCGGCCATGCCGACCTCGGAGCTGCACGTGGAGGGCCTGGGGAACGTGACCCAGAGAGACACGGTTTCGGGTGGATGCTCAGTCCGTCTGTCCGCTGTGCCCCGGACACGCGGGTTCGTGGAAGGCATGATTGTCTGCAGGTCAGCTTTGCCCAAACCATGGCTCTTCTTTGTCAGAAAGGACAGGCTCGCACACACACCTGCGGGCGGGGCTGGCGTCTTAACTGGCAGCTCGGGGGCACGCAGGCCGGGCCCGGGGCTGCAGGAGTCGCTGGAAGGGCCGCCCAGCGGGGCACCGCCTGCCCGGCCAGGCTGCTGCTTTTTATAGAGCCTGCTCCTGCGCCCGCAGCTGGGCCATCAATGGGCTGTTTTCTTGCAAGTGCTCGGAGTTTAATGGAGCTTAAGTGAGACACAGACCATTAGCGCAGCATCAATATTTATTTTGGGTTGCCACGGAAACGGAGACCAGCCCTGGGCCGCTCGTCTTCCCACGTGAGCGTGGTCTGAGGTTCTGTTTCGTTTCTGGCAGGGGGGCGGTGGTTATGAGGTTAATAAGCCAGCATTTATTTAATTTGTAGATGCCCACATGGCGGCTGAGCAGGGCTGGCCCTCGTGGGCGTGTGCCAGGAAGGCAGCTGGGTGCGGGCACCGTGCGGAGCCCTCTCTGCCCTCACCTGGAGCCTCTTGGTCGCCGGGCACGGGCGACCCTCTGTCACCCCGCTGGCCCCACGGGCCCCGTGTCAAACCCGTGCGTCAGGTGGAGCCTCTGTGGAAGGCTGGCCCCGGGCACCACTGGCATTCGGCTCTGTGACAAAGGCGAAGCCTGTTGTGGGGGGCTGGAGGGGGAGTGGGGGGCAGAAGTCGCCATGGGTGGTCTTGGCTCATGTCGCGAGACGAGGTGCCACCGCCTGGCCGTTGCGTGCAGGCTCCGTCCTGTTCTCCTCGGCGGCTGGAGCGCCACCCCCAGCCTCAGGGGATGCCTGGCTCCAACGGTGACGGGGTTCTGCAGGAGAAAAAGGGGTGTCGGGCATGTGGATGCGAGCCTGGACGCGGAAATTCCTTCACACGGCAATTTGGGTCAATCCTGGTACCCTTTCGTCTTCAAATCTTCCCCTAAAAAGACTGAAGAATGAGACGACATGGTCGCTTCGACGCCTTTGAGTGATGAAATTCTGTGCAAACACACCTCTGAGTAATCGTCTTCTCGGCAGCGTGGGCCCCTCGGGGTTCTCCATCGCCCGCCGGGGGCCCCTCTGTCTTCGGTTTGCAACGACCTCCCTCCATTTCTCCTAATGAAACGCCGGGCAGGTGTCCGCTCTCTTCCCTGTGCTTCTCCTCTTCGCTGAGCTGACTCACCCCTCCTCCCCCGCCCCCCACAGCTCTCTCTGCTCTCTCCCCGTTCCCGGTCTTACTCATGCATTTCCAAACCATTAGATCCCACGCACCTCCAAAGGCTTGAACCCCGTATTCCAGATGTCATCGCCTCTTCCAAGTCGTTTCCTATGGGGCATATAGGGGATCACAGTTTTAGCACCTTAAAGCTGGTTCTGACAGGCCAGAAGCTGGCAGAGCAGGCCTGGCCTCTATCCGGGACTCAGCGAGGCCAAGAGCAGGGGACGGCCAGGCTGAGGTCCTCCCCCTGCAGGTTCTGGGGGGAAGCTGCTCCCGCTCATGGGGCTGGAAGACTCCGGTTTCCGTGTCCCCACTGGCTGTCCACCTGGGGACTGCCTGCCCGGGGGTCTGGAGGCTGCCCCCACCCCGTTCCTTCTCACAGGGCCGTGTCCATCCTCAAGGTCAGCAGTGGCGCACTGCGGCCTTCTCATGCTTCAGGTCTCCCTGACCTTTTCTTCCGCCGCCAAGTAGAAAAAGCACCTCATTGTTTTAAAATATATTTTTACTGACTTCAGAGAGGAAGGGAGGCGGGAGAGAGAGAGAAACATCAAAGATGAGAGGGAATCATGGATCCGCTGCCTCCTGCACACCCCTGCTGGGGATGGAGCCCGCAACCCGGGCATGTGCCCTGACTGGGAATCGAACCGTGACCTCCTGGTTCCTAGGTTGATGCCAGCGGGGCAAAAGCCCTTTCTTTTGAAGGACTCGCCTGGATAACCCTCCACCCTAAGGTTAATGGATTTGGACTTGAATGACATGTGTGGCGTCCATTCCCAGCAGTGCCCAGGTTAGCGTGGGATTCAGTGAGCAGGAGGAGGGAATCAGGTGGCCTGTCTCTAGAATTCTGTCTAGCACACAGGTTATACCCGAGACAGAAAAGACATAGGTGGACAGGTGGGTGGGAAGAGAGCAACCAAAGAACTTTTATCACCTAGGGTTGACCCATGAACACAGATAGTAGGGTGGTGAAGGCCTGGGGTGGAGGTCGGGGATGGGCTGTAAAGTATTGTTCAAATACTTTCAACAATAAAGTTCTTAAAAAAAAAAAACACGGACAGTGTGGCTCAGAGGTTGAGCGTCCATCCATGAACCGGGAGCTCAGGGTTCAATTCCTACTCAGGGCACGTGCCTGGGTTGCAGGCTGGATCTCCAGTGGAGGGCGTGCAGGAGGCAGCCAATCAGTGGTTCTCTCTCTCTCTCTCTCTCTCTCTCTCTCTCTCTCCTCTCTCTCTCTTCTCTGAAATCAATAATTTTTTTTTAATAAAATGAAAACTGGCCAGTCACATTCTAAACACCTCTGCGCCCCGGGCTGTGTGGCTGCAACGGGCTCTTCAGAAAAGCATTTCCTCTCTGGTTTCACTTTGGACAGATGGGCCTCTTCCTCTCGAGGCTTGCAGAAGAGGAGGGCGATAAGCATCGGAAAAGGCAGTCACACAGACACACGTGAACTTTCCACGTTGCGTCTCCCTTACTCCAGCGGATCCCAGGCCTTCGCCTGCATCAGGATCGCCCAGGAGGCCTGTTAGAACGCGCGTGGCTGAGCCCCGTCTCGGTTCTGACTTGGCTGGTCTGGGATAGAGCCTAAGAAATGCCGGGTGACGTTGATGTTGCTGGTCCAGAGTGAGACGCCACCTTCACACACGAACTTGAAGCATCGGAGTCATCGCTGTATGGAAGCTGTATTTGGAGATGTCTATATGCCTGTACCTTTGATTGTCTCTGTCCCTGCCTGTGCCATCTAGGCTGTATTCCCTCTGTTTGGATATCGGGAGATAGTTTTTATACTTTTGACATATCGCCTGTAGCTGCGCGCAGAGTAATCAGAGGAGACGCATGCGGTCGCTTTTTCCCAGACACTGTGCCTCCCACTGCCGCTGAGTTCCATTCCGGTTTAAAGGGCTGTTTCTTCCGTAAACTCCACTGCCGTTATCTGCGCCTCTCAGGCCTCTGTAAACGTCAGCATTTCTGTTCTCCCAGAGGACCCGTAATGCCGCAAACATGGCTCTGCTCTTTCTCAGTTCGCTTTCCCTTTAATGAGCCCCTTAAACATTCTTTGGAGCTGCAGCCTGCCAAACCTGCCCTTCCCATCTTCCCTGCCCACTGGCTTCACAAACTCCTAGAAACTGTGCCATATTTAGGGACAACGGGACAGTCCAGATCGTGGCGGGACGGGTGTTGTGCGGAGCCTCGGTCTCCTGATGGGTAAAGAGTGGACGTGAATTTATTGCCTCTTGCTGCATCACCGGCCCTCTGGCCGGGGACAGAAACACACGGTGAACGGGCCCCAACCGCTGTGTCCAGAGATGGGACTGTATCTCACGGAAACGAGCCTCCTTCCGGGGCAGCAACCCTGTTCTTGGGCCCCAGCCTCGCGCTTTCTTCCTCCCTCATGGGCTGGGGGTTCCTCAGAGTCAGCTCGATCCTCAGAGATGCTCTCACAGGCAAAGGCCCAGGAAGCTGCAGGCTCCGTCCCTCAGCTCGGTGGCCCCGCCGGATAAAAGGTTCCTCTCTTCCCGTCATCTAAAGTCCCAGGACTGTGTTTCCTGGGACCCTACACTAGTCCCACGACCAATTGCAGTGGTTGGAGGACGGCATATACCTGGTCAGGGCCACTCGTGCCCAGGATGGGTGAACCCACTGGAAATAGGAAGGCTGGAATGAAAAGGGGGAGATGTGTTTCCAGAGCAAATGAAAGTGAGGTTAGCAGAGGACGGAGGAGGGGATGCGGGGTGGACAAATGCCATGCAGCCAGTGAATGGCCTGTGCGTGCAGGCACTTCCAGAGCTCCAGGTCCAGCACCAATGTGGGGCGTGACGGCGATGGTAATGATGATGGTGATGACGATGGTAATGGCGATGGTGATGGCCATGATGATAGTGATGGTGATGGCAATAGTGATTGTGATGGCCATGATGATGGTAATGGTGATGGTGATGGTAATGATGACGGTGATGATGATGGTGATGGTGATGGTGATGGTGATGGTGATGGTGATGATGATGGTGATGTGATGGTGATGGTGATGGTGATAATGATGGTGATAGTGATAATGATGGTGATGGTGATGTGATGGTGATGGTGATGGTGATGGTGATGGTGATGGTGATGGTGGTGATGGTGATGGTGATGGTAATGATGATGGTGATGATGATGGTGATGATGATGGTGATGGTGATGGTGATAATGATGGTGATAGTGATAATGATGGTGATAGTGATGTGATGGTGATGGTGATGGTGATGGTGATGATGATGATGGTGAGGCAGGTGATGACGATCTAGTCATACACACCCAGGACAATTGCACCTGCTCCGCCTCCCTTGCCCTGGCTGTAGAACCCTTATCCCCTTACCTGTTAAAATCATGGGGGGGTGTTCAGTGGTTCTCACTTGGTGCCTCTCAGCTCGTGGCAAATGCCCCCATCTCTCTCCCAGCCACTGCCCCCCTCGCCCTGTTCCTCCTGCATCCATTCTCCAGGCCAACCCCCCTTCTAGACACTGGTTCCCAGGGAGTGGAGAGTGAAGCTCTGCTCTCGCCTGCAGAATCCACAGGGACATTTTCACAGGCAGCGGGGACACAGACCTGTCCTTTCGGAGGAAAGGCGTCAGGTGCAGGCACATAAATCCCACTGCTGCAGCCTGCCCACTGCTCCCAGTCGTTAGGGGAGAGGCCGAGCAATGCCCTTCCTGGTGGACGTCTCTGTGAACAAGCTGGCCACCGCGTTCCCTCTGCATCAGCCCCCCCCCCTCCAACCTCTCCCCTATAATGCTCAGTATGGGTGCCTGGGCCTCCTGTCGGTGGAGAAATTAAGAGTTTTTCAGTAAAAATCCACGTGCGGCTCTTTGGCCCCTTGAGGGTGGCTCTTCCACAAAATACCACGGCTGGGCGAGTCTATTTTGAAAAAGTGCATTAGAAGAAGTTTAAGTTTAAAAAATTTGGCTCTCCAAAGAAATTCCAATCATTGTGCTGCTGATACTGGCTCTGTGGACTAATGAGTCTGCTGACCACTGCGCTAAGACATTACATTTCTGGAGGCCGAGGCATGAGGATGGCGGATCGTGTAGACATCGCTGGGTCCATTCCCTTTGGTTCTGAAAGGAGCAACTTACACAGATCACCAGATTTTGAAAAACCCGCGAAGTCACGTCATAAGAATGTGGGGTTTCCGCTGCTCAGGGACGCTCAGGGCACCACGTTGCGTGCTTTACTGCCAATAGTCCACCTTTTGTAAAGCGTCCAATCTTTTGTGGGCGCTTTTAGGGTCATTCTCTTAGAACACCATTGGGAGGTAAACAGGAAGGATCTTAAGTCTTATTCTTCATTGGACAGAAAAAAGGGGGCTTCTGGGCCCTTGAAGTCTGGTTCGTGTGGCTAAGGGACTGGATAGTAATTGGATTTAATTCAAATAAGTTAAATGTTATTTTTAACATATTTTTGTTGTTGGTAGTATTACAGATATCTCCTATTTCCCTTCTTTCTCCCTCCTCCGTGACCCTCCTCCCACCTCCAGCCCCAGGTCCTCCCACCCTATTGCCCGTGTGCATGGGCTGTGCATGTAAGAATATAAGTTCTTTGATTTATCTCTTCTCGCCACCCCACCCCCAACCCCACGTGGAGGTAGGTCAGGCTGGCCCATGCCTTCCTGCTGTGGGTCTTATTTTGTGGGTCACTTCGTTTTGTTCATTAGATTCCACCGAGAAGTGAGATCATGCGATGCCTGTCACTCTCAGCTGGGCTCTTTCACTGGGCAGAGTGCTTTCCAGCCCCTCCATTAAAGTTAAATTTTAAAGGGGCCATGTGACTGTGGCTGCCGAGGGAGCCAGCACAGTCAAGGTGACCCAGCCAGATCCAAGGCCCGATCCGTCGTCTCCAAATTTAGCGCCCTCACGGCATCCGTTATGGCCCCTGCAGTGTCGGCATTGCCGTCTCCCCATATTTGGAGAAGCCGCCCGCGTTTCTGTGTTAGTGCGTGCGTTGCTCCTGATAACAATCTGAGGCCCATCACTCCCCCGGGGAGGCAGACCGGGGGCTAACTAACGCTCCAGGCAGAGCATTCGCCATAAAAGTCCTCGCCGCCCAGAACCCCCCTGGGCCCCCAGATTTCCGCAGCCAGAGCTGGGGACTCCGAAACGTCCTCAATAATCCGTGCCCTGACACTCGTCACCCAGAATTCTCCTGGGCCCAGGTCTCGCTCTCTTGACAGAGTAAAAGCTACCCTGAGCGAGATTCTCCGTGGGCTGGAAAAGCTGTGGGCCTAAGGTCCTTTAGAGCAGATAGGAAGGCCACTGCCTGCATACAGGCATTATGGGTATTTGTTTCAGGACCAGCCTCAAGGGATCTACCGTGCAGCTCAGCCAGGGTGGCAGCTCCAGAGCTGGGATGGGGGTCCCCCTTCGAAGACCCTTGCGCTTCCTCCAGCGACGCCTCCCCGGCTCAGGGCGGCCTGGGCCCGCGCAACCTCGTCAGGGACGGGCGTGTTCTCTCAGAGACACCGCTGATGCTCCAGGGTACAGAAGAGAAGGACCCCGTTCTCAGCGGGAGGCGAGAGATGGTGACAAGCTCAGAGTGAGGGCCGTCCCCTCAACACCGGCGTCTGGCGGTCAAGAGCCAGAACATCCTCAGACACGTGATGGATGAGCAGTGTCTCCAACGCCAAGGCCGGTGGCAGAGAGATGGGTTTCCTCCCATTTGGGTTGGAGAACCCCGGGGTGAAGTGGTGACACGTCTCTGGCCCTCGAAAGGATTCTGAGCACGCCGTGGGCTGCCTGTAGGAGGAGCCACAGGGTAGGAGGATCGCAGGGGCAGTGAGAACTTCCGCAAAGGCTGTGCTACCCCCCCACCCCACCCCCGGGCTCCTACCAACCCACCTTCTGTGGCTTACGTTCCCGCGAACGGCGCTAGTGGAGACGCTGCCCAGGGACCATGGCCACAGGATGCTGGCATGACCCCCTGATTACTCTGGAGATTCTGCAGAGTAAGTTTTTACTTAACCTGGAAGGTGGGGAGAGGAGAGGGGGGTGCCCACAGCAGTGATGTTCCCGGAGTCGGAGCAAAGCATGGCGGCCCGGCTGTGACATTCACATCTTCCCCGCCGCGCCAGCCCGTGTGAAGGTCACGCCCTTCCTCGCTGCTTGCCGACATGAGGGGCTGCTCTCTGACATGTGGTGACATCCGTTTTTAATTCCATAACGGGATCTGTAATTGACGTGTGATTATAATACTGCAATTCTCTTTAATGCCGTCTGTAAAAACACATCGATTTTATAGCTCCCCACACCGATTACATTAATATCTGTGCATAATTAGTTTACACATTACTAAATTACTGACAGATTAAAAGTGAAATAGTACAGCTCATACTCCGCCGCATAACTGCCAGAGAGGAAATTAATATGGATTCAAATGGTCCTCGGAGACTCCCCCTGAAATAGCAGAAATCTATAAAGACTGCTTGCATGAGGAAATTTCTATCAGCAACATATTTGCGGTTGATGCTTTCCTGCATCTGCTGGCGGGGGCCGCGCGGGGCAGGAAACGATACGGGGACGCGGGTTCGGCCCGGACCCGCTCACCGCGGTGTTTTAGGCAAAAGCAAACGTTCCTTGCGGTGCTTGATGTCCAGGAGGCAGGCTTTCGAGTCGCAAAGGAAGATGCCGGCCTCGGGTGCTTTTCGGAGTGGCCTGCGCTATACCGTGCAAGCAGCCGGGGTCCCCGACAGGGGGGCCCTCGCCCAGGCAGTCCAGACTTCACGGCCCCCGCAGGCCCCGCAAGACAGGCAGGCACGGCCTGTCTCTCCGGGGGACCGTTTTCAACCTGCGCCTCCACAGAGGCCCGCAGCGCGCGGGTGGTTAGAGGGTGGGGGCCGGGCAGCCGTGCACCCCAAGCCGGCGTCCTGGTGAGCCGGAAGGGAGATGAACCTTCTCTCGTAAAGCCTGGTGCTGTTAGCTTTTGCCGTCCTTACCCATGCTGCAAACCATTCGCCCAGGCGAGTGTTCAAAGATGGATTCTTTTTGTAAAATATAGTTTTATTGACTTCAGAGAGGAAGGGAGAGAGAGAGAGAGGAAGGACACATCAATGATGGGAGAGAATCCTGGATCACCTGCCTCGTGCACGTCCCCAACTGGGGATCCAGCCAGCAACCTGGGCCTGCGCCCTGACGGTGAATTGAACCCTGACCTCCTGGTTCCTAGGTCAATGCTCAATCACTGAGCCATGCCAGCAGGGCTCAAAGAGGAATTCTTTTTCTTTCTCTGTCTGCTAAGGGACCACATTTGAGCTAGTACTACTACTACAACAACTAGTACTATTACTATAACTACAACTAGTACTACTATTATGACTAGTACTACTGCTACCATAATTATTACTACTACTATAACTAGTATTACTGTTACCATAACTATTACTACTACTATAACTGGTACTGCTACTACCATAACTATTACTACTACTATAACTGGCACTACTGCTACCATAACTATTACTACTACTATAACTAGTACTGCTACTAGCAGCTGTTTATTGAACTTGCTAGGACCCAAGCCCTGGGCAGTCTTCGTTTCCTCCTGCATGAGGTGCGGGATCCTATTAGCATCCGACTTTGCAAACAAAAACTGAGGTTCGAAATGATGGGGCACCACCCATAGGAGGCGCTGGCATTCTCTGGAATGGCTCTCTCTGAAGATGCTGGATGTAAGTAAAGTCTCCACGTGGGGCCAGGGAGTCACTAGCGATGTCTGGGACGAGACCCAACATCTACTCACCACCCGCTGCGTCCGGAGAGCCATCTGCTGAAGAACACTCGGTCCATTAAAGGGGTTCACGGGGGACCCGGGGTCTCGGGAGAGAACTAATGAAACAGTCATAGGAAGGAGGCGCAAAATGATCTCACCTCGCGGTGGTTGCCATGGAAACTCGTTTTCCCGACTCGTGCTTCCCCTCCCCAAATTCCGGATGGTAACGATGCGGCCAGCTATTAACAAAGACAAGGAAGGGGCCTGGGAACTGAGGCAGGTAATGAAGAGGGAGCGTGAGAGTGTTAAATGGGAAACGGGGGCACCCCTGAGGCGCTTTCAATTAGTGGTAGCTGCTCCCTCCTCCACTGAGAGGGTTTGGGGTTTGGGGTCTGGGGTGGCGGAGAAAGCGGAGAAAGGCTTTCCATGCCAGAAGGACAGTCTGGGATTTCTGCTCCGTGTTTTCTTTAAGACGAAGCCTGAAATGAGCCCCCTCCGCGAAGATGAATTCAGGGGTTCGGATGTACAGATGCCATCTGTGCCCTCAGACCACACAGGTGCGCTTCTGTGACTGCCCCCTCTCTCTGTTCATAGCAGAACCCCGCTGTTGATGGTGTCTTTTTTTATTTTTTATAAATTCTCACCTGAGGCTATTTTTCCATTGACTTTTAGAGAGTGGAAGGAGGGGCAGAGACAGAGAGAGAGAGAAACATTGATATGAGAGACACATCGCATCCATTGGTTACCTCTTACAGGGCCGGGGATTGAGCCTGCAACTGAGGTGCATGCCCTTGCCCGGGAATCAAACCCGGGGCCCTTGGGTCCAGGGGCTGACACTCGCTCCACGGTGCCAAACCGGTGAGGGCCGTTGTGCCTTTCTTGAGGTCAGCACATCTGACGGGGATTTTAAGCGTCTGGCCCGGGAAGTCTTAGGAGTTTGAGGTCATAGACTCACTGGAAAGCCGCATGAAATCCGCCACCCCTGAGGAATGCCATGGGCACCGCCACGCAGACGCTGGCAGAGCCCTAAGAGGGAGGGCCTCCTGGCATCCATGGAGAGCTAGAAGCAGACGGTCATTATCTTAAGGGAAAGGGCCGTGCAGATGTGCAGTCACTGGACCAGCGGGGCCTGGGGTCACTGGATTTTCTCGTGAATCGCTCTCTCCTCGCTCTGCCACCACATTCCTACCTGAAACGCAGGGGTTTTCTCAGGTGGTGGGTTCAGGCCCTTAGGGCACTGTGAGGAGCATCAGCCAGCACACTGTTACCTGCAGGACAGCGGGCGGTGCAGGTGAAGGGCTCAATGGGCAGTAGATGAACGGAGCGAGGAGGTGGGGACCCACAGGGCTCTGGGGACCACTTCTTTTTATTGTCGGGGACCACCTTCCCTCTGTTCCCCCAGAGGAGCAGGCAGTGGCCACCACGCCAACGTGTTGAGGAATAGATCCCCTCTTTTTCTGACTGAAACATCGCTGGCATCCTACACCACATCCTTCGATTCACTCGTGATGCTTCCTGGGATCTTACTCCGTCTGATGGAAGCCACACCAGCACCAGACTGAGGGGATCACCTCCTGGATGGGAGGGTGTGTTTTCTCACTACTCTGCTTTGCCAGACTTTTTTTTTTTTTTATTCTTCGTCTGCATTTATTCTTTCTCATCATTTGAAGATGCTTTTACAAAGTAAAAAATAAATAAATAAATAAAAATAAAAATAAAAAAATAGCCCTAACCGGTTTGGCTCAATGGATAGAGCATCGGCCTGCGGACTGAAGGGTCCCACGTTCAATTCCGGTCAAGGGCATGTACCTTGCTTACGGGCACATCCCCAGTAGGGGGCATGCAGGAGGCAGCTGATGGATGTTTCTCTCTCATCGATGTTTCTAACTTTATCCCTCTCCTTTCCTCTCTGTAAAAAATCAATTAAAAAATATAAAAAAGTAATAGAAAATCTAATTCTGATCCATGTATAGTCTAACTTGGGGAGAATGTAATTATTCGGGTAATGACGTCCTCTTTCTGCATTATGGGGGGAAAGCAGTGTGGGGGTTTCTGAGATTTGTTTCTCAAAACACACAGGCTGGATGTTTCTTGAATCACACAAAGGAAAGGCCTTCCTCACGGCAGAGACCGTCGATACAGACGCGCACTGTCTGAAATCCTCCTTCCCCCACGTTTTCCTGCAGCAAGTCGTGCGGAAGAACCGGCCGCAGCCACTAGAGCGGTCAGTGAGGGAGATGAAGGTTTACGCAGGGAAGACACACTTGACCGAGAAGCCGGGGAAAGAGGGCCCGCGTTACCGGCAACACCCCGGCCGGCGCCCGCTCCGGGGACCTGACCCGCTGGCCCTCGCCCCTGCTCCTGGCCATGCTCCGGAGAGCAAGTGTTTGGTGTTTAGGAGTCTTTTTTTCTTCTTCTTTTCACTTGAAAAGACACACATCAATGATTTTACCATTGCTTTGAAAACTAATCTTCTAAGGCTGAGAAAAAGTAGTTCTAAGAGAAAACCAAATTAAATGGCACCTTTTTTTTCTTAGATTTTATTATTTCTGTTGTTACTTAGGAATGGTGAGAGAATGTTACGGCATCCTGGAAAAGAGACGCAGCGTTGCTTCCGCAAACCCCCAGAAGGGGTTAATCCCTTTAAATTGTTCCGTGATACTTTCCCAGTGGTGTGCATGCGTGTGGAGGGCGGCGTGCAGAGGGTAGCTGGGAGATGGGAAAACCCAGGGAATCCCTCTGAGACACAGATAGAGGTGGTACGCATGCTATCTGTATGACCTACGGTCAGAATCTATTAATAGTGCCCTAACCGGGTTGGCTCAGTGGATAGAGCATTGGCCTGCAGACTCAACGGTCCCAGGCTGGATTCCCGTCAAGGGCATGTACCTTGGTTGTGGGCACATCCCCAGTAGGGGGCGTGCAGGAGGCAGCTGATCAATGCTTCTCTTTCATCGATGTTTCTAACTCTCTATCCCTCTCCCTTCCTCACTGTAAAAAATCAATAAGATATATTTTTTTAAAAAATCTATTAGTACTACTGTGTAGAATGTTATTGAGGATAAAAACTATCGAGATTATAGTTTTCCCATTTAAAATCCATGTCTCATCGTTACTTCAGATAGATCAACTTAAGTGGCAAAAGCCTTCCGCCCAAAGTAAGTAACTCATCTCTCTCATTTGGGGTCCAATCAAAGGCTAACGGCTCTTAACATGAATTTTATTCATTTGGTTTGAGAAATGTACAGAAACCGGCAGTCTTGATCCGACCGTAATGAAAGCCCATACGTTTTTATGGGACTCTCTGCGTATTCGCATGAGGACAGATGGCCTGCTGGTTCTCCCCTGACACTGCCCGTCCTACGATGGTGTTTCTGCTCCCCCCGTTTCTCTGGGTGAGGGGGGCCTGGGAGTGACCTTGTCAAATGATGGTGTCAGTCTAACCATGATGTCCGATACGGTGTTTACGCGAGACCATCATCTGCTGTCCATACACCCTGGCGTGCGCTGGGTCAGAGCGAAGGGAGGGATGCTATTGAGACGTTTGGGCAACCACTGTGACGCCTTCCCGACCCGAGGAGCACACGGCGGACTGGGTGTTCCCGCAAAGAGCTGGTTATGTTCGCATGTTGGGTTTCCTGGAACGTGACCACCTGAGAAAGAAACAGTGTCCTCTGTGGATTCTACATCAGACATTTTTAACACGTACAGTGGTACCTCGAGATACAAGTGCCCTAACCTACGAGATTTTTGAGATACGAGCCGTTGAGTGAGCGATTTTTGCTTTGAAATACGAGCAACATTTGAGATAGGATTAATCTCGAGGATCGGCCGGCTGCACACGACCCACCCATTTACCGCGACTCGAGCGTCTCATAGTTTCCCACGCCTCAAGGTTACGGAACGAATTAAACTCGTATCTCGAGGTACCACTGTGTTTTTATCGATTTCAAAGCGGAAGGGAGAGAGAGAGAAACTTCCACGATGAGAATCAGGGATCGGCGGCCTCCTGCACACCCCCTACTGGGGATGGAGCCCATAACCCGGGCCTGTGCCCTGACCAGGCATGGGACCCATGACCTCTTGGTTCATGGGTTGCCACTCCACCACTGAGCCACACCGGCTGGGCTTACACCCGCTGTGTTTGATGAATACATGGGGGGAAAGGCCCCCCGCGGGGCTCTGTCTGAGGTTGGCGGGTGACCTGGTTCTGAGGGAGGGAGAGCTGTGCACACAGACAGCAGAAGCTGACAGTGTGGACAGTCTCTGCGGAGGGAAACACAGCTTCCGTGTGCTGTACCCGGCGGCCGCTCACCGCTCTCATCGTGCTGCGGGCTCGTTAACAAGTGCGCGCCGGTTGCACATTATAATTTTAAAGGAGTTAATTGAATCCTAATCCACTGCTCGGCACAAAAATGATTTGAGCCCTCCCCAGGAAAGCCGAAAATCCCCCAGCCGCCCGGGCCCCGGTCAATCCCGGCCCCGTGAAACAGAAAATGAATATTCAGTTATATATATTTTCCCCCCATTTGGGTCTCTTGACATTCTTATTGATTCCCTGTATTTTCCCAACAATTTTCTGACAGGTTTCCCGATGTGGATTCTGGAAATGCTTTGATATGCATCTCGCGGCCGCCTTTGAAAATAGCAGCCGGGGCCAACTTTGGGCCGGGGCTTAGCACTGCAGCCCGGAGCCCGCGGTGCGGGCGCCGGCATCTCGGTAGCCGCTCACTGCATCGGCGAGTGATCCTCGGCTCGGGGGCAGAGCCGCGCACCAGAAGGAAAGGGGGATGGAGGGGGCGTGGAACCCGCGGCCTGTCTGGGGAACCAGGGATGGGGGGGGTGGGGGGCGGCGATAGCTGGACCCGAAGGCGGTGGCAGTGAAAAGGTGACCAAGTCGGACAAGGAAATGAGCAGGTGTGGCCGGAAGGTAGCCCCATCCCACCCGCTCCTGTGAAAGGAAATGGCCCTTCACCCCGGCTGCTTTGGCTCGGTGGATAGAACAGTGGCCTGCAGACTGAAGGGTCAATGCCCATCAGGGCACAGGCCCGGGTGGCGGGCTCCATCCTCAGTGGGGGGCTTGCAGGAGGCAGCCGATCCGTGATTCTCTGTCATCATGGATGTTTCTATCTCCCTCTTCCTTCCTCTCAGAAAGCAATAAAAAGATACAGTGGTACCTCGAGATACGAGTTTAATTCCTTCAGTAACCTTGAGGCGTGGGAAACTATGAGACGCTCGAGTCGTGGTGAACTGGTGGGTCATGTGCAGCCGGCCGATCTGCGCGATGACTCCTATCTCAAATGTTGCTCGTATTTCAAAGCAAAAATCGCTTGCTCGATGGCTCGTATCTCAAAAATCTCATATGTTAAGGCACTTGTATCTCGAGGTACCGCTGTATTTGAATAAACAAACGCCAGGGAAAGGTGCTGGGGGGGCCTGCCCAGGACCCCCTGCGTGGATGGCAGCCTCGGAGAGAGAAACCACTGGCCCCGCCGAATCTGGGATGGGAGCCTCCCCCCTCCATAAGCCGGATGCCCCCCAGTCTGCAGAGGCTCCACGGGAGCCGGGAATTTCACCTGGAGTCAGAAAGAGGGGCGGCCAGGAGGTGAACAGACAAATCGCTGTAACGTGAGTCGCCTTCTTTCCTTTAAATGAGTTTGAAAGCCCTCGGCTATGGCCGGCGATTTCGCGGGAGCGCATGTGCTGACTCCAAACATCCCTGGGCGGCCAGCAACCGCCCGAGGCTGCTGACTGTGGTCCCCGCGCCTGATTACGCCCACAGGTGGACCGGCGTGTTTACTCTAATCAGATCCGCACGTCGCGCACATGCCCTGGTCAGTGCCCCCGGGCCAGGAGCCCAGACCCCACCGCACGGCACCGGGAGGCCCCCTGTCTCCGACCCCCGCTGCAGGGCTGGCTGAGCTAAGGAATCGACAGAAAGTTCCAGAAATTAGACCTTCAGGATTTGCAGATCTAAGAGGGAAAGTGTGTGTGTGTGTGTGTGTGTGTGTGTGTGTGTGTGTGAGAGAGAGAGAGAGAGAGAGAGAGAGAGAGATAGATAGATAGATGGGGGGAGGGTTAGGTTTTGCTATTTGGTTTGTTGTTTTTCTAATTTATTTTGTCATTTTCGGTTTACTTGAGGCTTTAATGTAAATGTAATTAGAAAGGATGCCAACAGCCTCCAGTGATCCACAGGGAGATGCAGATACACACACACACACACATATTATATATATATATATATACACACAGAGAGAGAGAGAGAGAGAGAGAGAGAGAGAGAAAGGAAGAATAGATGATAGATGGATAAATGATATAGATAGCAGAAAGATAGATAAATATAGATAATGGATAGATAATAGATAGATAGATATAGATAATGGATAAATGGTAGATAGATGATATAGATAGCAGATAGATATTAGATAGAGAAGCTATAGATAGCAGATAGATAATAGATAGATATAGATAATGGATAAATGGTAGATGATATAAATAGCAGATGGATAGATATAGATATAGATAATGGATAAACGGTAGATGATATAAATAGCAGATAGATAGATATAGATATAGATAATGGATAAATGGTAGATAGATGATATAAATAGCAGATGGATAGATATAGATATAGATATAGATATAGATATAGATAATGGATAAATGGTAGATAGATGATATAGATAGCAGATAGACAGATAATAGATAGGTAGCTAGGCAAATAGAATCAGTGGCTAAAGTTGCCAACCCTTCACTTAATCTCCATGCTTCCCATTCCTTATCAAAAAAGGGGGGCTAAGTGGTAGTGCCCCCTCCCAAGCTTGCTGCGGGGGTGTTGGGGTAACAACAGCCTGGCAGGCAGCAGGCAGTCACAGTTACCCGTCACCATCGGAAGTCATTGCCAACAGGGACTCCATCCATGAAACTTGGTTTCTAGTCCCGTCTCTCCTAGTCAATAACAGTGATGGAATTACTCAGTCTCCCTCGGCCTCAGTTTACTCATCCATACCAGGGGAGAGCAGTCCTTGCAGTGAGGGTTGGGTGCCAAGTGCTTTGCACACAGCGAGCCCTCACAGGTGTTAGTGGAGCTTCCTAACCTTAGAAGACGTGGTCCTGCCCGGGTGGGAGGTGTGGAAGTCACCCCTCTCTCAGAGGCACTGGCTTCTTCCGGATTAAACCGTGACTGTCCCCTCCCCGGCGATCACACCCGGGTCCTTGGTTAGGACAAGGCTTAGCTAATGGTGTCCATCCTCACAAAGGAGTTTGCAAACGGGAGCATGGACCTGAGAGGAGCAGCCCTGGGGGTGAGGGATGAGGGGAAGGGGATGGTGCTCCAAAGATGATGAGAGCGACAGGAACGTGTTTCCATGGAAATAGTCCCCGGAGCATTCCAGAGCAAGGCCCTTGACTCGGCCCCGGTGAAGAAATGAGCAAGGACCTTGGACAAAGGCCTCCCCCTCCATGTCGGGAGTCACAGCCCTGCCCTTCCTGGGAAGGAGGTGGCTCCTGGGTGTGAGGCAGCCTCAGGCCCACACTCACCTCACCCCACGACCTCCGTGCAGGAGCAAACCTGAGATTTAAAAAACGTCCAAAGATGGAAGATGGGGGAAGGCAGGAAGGAAGGGAGGAGTGAGGGAAGGAACCAAGCCACCCTGCTCTCCATGGGCCCTGTCTGCTCCTTTCTTACATCCATTCGAGACATGCGCACTCGGGGCTTGAAAGGAGGGATTCCCGGGCAGGCAGGGTTTGCCACATTTTGCCACGTTTTTCTCTGCTGTCGCTTGCTCGGGGCTCTCTGGCCACGCTAGGATCTCTGGCCCCACTGGGCCATCCCGGGGAAGGCGGGCAGCTGGTTGGTGAAGGGCCCAAACTGAGTGTCCGGACCTGGTTCCGGCCTGTCCTACCCTGGCCCTGGCCTTTGCCTGTGCTGACCTTAGTTTCCTGCCTGAGGATCGGCTCAGGGGTCTGCAATGGGCGGCCAGGTGCAGTGACAACAAATTAAATGTGAGTCTCAATGAACAACACGTGTCTTTTCTGTGTCCCAAGCAATATTTCACACATTCGTATGCTAAAAAATGCCACTCTTCTGAAAGCCAAATTCAGCTAGGCTTCCTATTTTGTTTTTTGGTTTTCTTATTAATCTATTTTATTGATTTTTTTACAGAGAGGAAGGGAGAGGGATAGAGAGTTAGAAACATCCATCAGCCGCCTCCTGCACACCCCCTACTGGGGAAGTGCACGAAACCAAGGTACATGCCCTTGACCGGAATCGAACCTGAGACCTTTCAGGCCGCAGGCCTTTGCTCTATCCACTGAGCCACATGGGTCAGGGCTAGGTGTCCTGTATTTTACCTGGAAACTCTAGGCTCTAAAACCCTTTAGACATGGGATTTGAACTCTGTAATGAACGAATCTGATTTTGTTGATGCTAAAGGAGAGAGAGAGAGAGAGAGAGAGAGAGAGAGAGAGAGAGAGAGAGACCCTAAAACACCAGCAAATTTTCTGTCTGTGAAAGGTCAGTTCGCAGCATCTGGAGAAACCCCGTTAGAAGCTCCCCTCGGGCGGAGAGGCAGCTCTGAGAACCAGCCGCTCCCCGGGTCCCAGGTCTCCCGGGGCCTCGCTGAGACCGGCCTCCTGGGCCTGGGGACTCGTAGGAGCGTGGCCCGGACGCGGGGAGAGCGTGAGGCAGCCCCTCTGCTCAGCTCTGTGCACAGAGCCCGTCCTGCGGCCACCCTCCTACCACACGCTCCGGGGACCCAGCCTCCCGCCGACCATGCTGCGGGGGAGCCAGTGCTCTGGGACTGGGGGTTGGGGGGGAAGAGGGGGAAGCACCCAGGTGTGAGAGAAGCCACAGTAGCGGAGCCCGGGCTGGGAGGGTGCGGGGACGTTGCCCGCCTTCGCGGCCCGCAGCCAGCGCGCTGGGTCACAGGAGGCCTCCCCCGTGCTGGGCGCCTCTTTGGCCCGTTAGTTTGGGGCTTTTGCTGTTTGTCAGAGACAGGCTGTCTGGAGCCGGGGTCCCATTCGAGGCGCAGGGGTGTTGATTGCATTTCCGCACTCTCACTCTCTGCCCTGCGTGTCCCCGCCGGTTCCTGGGAGCGACGGACGGACAGACAGACAGAGTCCCGTGTCTCTCCGAGCACTTGTGAGCCCCCCAGCACCGCCCCCCCACACTCACACACATTCACATACACACACATTCACACATAGATTCACACACACACATTCACACACATTC